>CM044396.1:6655000-7255000 GCA_024322285.1 Musa beccarii | reverse complement strand
TTTTTTAACAGTATCACTTTTTATTTTTAGCCTAATATTTGGAATATTCTTTTCCTCTATTTTATTATGGACTGATTCATAAGATAAATTAGTCCAATTATAATATTTTTATTCTGTGTTATAGTGTTTTCAGTAATCCCAGATTCTATAACATGATACAAAAATATTGTAACATATATAAATTTTATAAAAAACACTATGTTTATGTCTTCAATAAAATCAGAAAACACTATAATGCAATACAAAAATACTGTAATATAGTATTTTTATAATGTGTTACAGTATGTTTTGTCATTGTTGAAAACACCATAATGCAGTGTAAAAATATTATAATTGGATCGGTTCACCCTGTGAATTGATCCATCATAGAAAGAGAAGGGATAGAGAGGGAAAAAAGGATCGGTGAATCGGGATATTTTAGGTATTAGACAACAAAAACATCATTAGGGATTTCTGAAAATGAGGATACTTCTTGAGAAAAAAAATCTAAAAAGATGATTTTTTTTTCTTTTCAGGAGTTTGTCCTAGAGGTTATTAATCTTGTTTTGCCAATATATTTTTCTTGACCTTCCTTCAGAAAAATAAAAGGAATCTGATGCTGAAAAATATTTCTGCCGATACCATATACTGTACAAAAAGAACAAGGTAGATGATACCATATGCTGAGAAATATTCCAGCACTGCCAATACGTTTTTCTTGACCTTCCTTCTGAAAGAAATGGAATCTGATGCTGAAAACTCGATGTTCGAAGAACTTTTGACATTAGACAGGCCATCTTTCTACTGCCACTTGCATAGTTGCTTAAATAGTCGATGCCACTATTATTGGACAGTATTCTCTCTCTTCTTTAGCAGCAGGAATCATTCCCCATTAGTTTCTAAGGGACTCGAGCGATGCAAAAACAAGCAGATAAAATTGAAATGCCTATAAGATGAAGGAGAGCGAAGAACTGAGCTGAGTCCAGATTCCAGGAACAACAAAAGAACCACGCCAACCCATTGATTTCATCTACTGCATTTTCCACAAGGGCGATTACTTCACAAAGGAATGTATCTTTGATTTTTAGTGGGGAAGGATATGAGCAATACTCTCATTGCTTTTAAATTTCTATCCAATGAATATAGAGAGAGTGGAAGAAAAGACAGAGAAATTCTTCGAATTTTGCATGAAATGATGTGTAACAGGATAGTACTTCTAATTTAATCTTATATGATAAAGAATTTGGTTTCCTCCGCCATATCATTATAAATTTTATGTTCTGGTTTATACTTTGTTTTTCTTGCATGGTGCTGTGCAATTGGGGCACTAACATTCTGAGTCCTCATAGAGTCTTAAACACAGTACCGACTATATGTTTACGGGCATTGCCATAAGGTTCTCTGAGCATGGGTTGAAGCTCGAGTAAGCTGGCTTAGCTATCAGATCAACTAGCTTGAACATAACGCATGTATGCTTAGCTTTGCGTGAAAGAGTGAGTCAACATGAGTAGCCTTTATCCTCCTTCTTCTTCCAGCCCAAAAGGCTGAAACCCCCAAAGTCTTTAATTAGGTAGACGACAATGGTAGGACTCTGCATCGAAGCAAGAAAAGTCAAGATCGTGACCGAATTTTTGGACCTTAGTCAGATAAGGATTGCTTGAAGCAATGTAGAAGAACAGATGTAAAGAAGTGGCAGCATAGTTCCTCCTCCAGCGGTGCTAGTGGTGCAAGACTCGTTTCTCAGCTGTTAGGGTAGATGAGATTCTTTGCATGTAATATAAGGAAAGAATCATCAAAACAGGTTAATGAGCACATCTAGCACACGCAATTCTCTTTCATGGATGAACACTGCGAGAATAGTCTCGTGGTACTGAGATTTGAAAGCGTTCGAGTGACATCGATTCCCCATCTCGGCATCACATCAACATTTCTACGTTTGCTCTTCAAAAGTAGGGTGGGGTGACGTTACGTCCAGAGGAGCGACAAAATATTTTGATATGGCCTTTGGCAGCTGGAGATGAACCATAAACAATGTGTATATTTTGACACCAAAAATAATAAGAATCCTTTTGATCGTGCATCACAATTCTCTTAGCTATCCTAAGATATTCGACTCTTGTTTATAAGAAAGGAATCATAAGCTCTCGTCGAGGAAATTTTTAACTCCAAATCCACTACGAAGAATCCATCTCTCTTTACGAAGCTCAATTATGATGGAAGATTTATATTCTTTCATACTAGATGTCATCATAACTAAACTATTTATAGACGAGGCAATAGAATTATCAAGTAAGAGAGTGTAAACATAAAAATTATAATCATATTTTCATTATTAAAAAAATTAATATTAAAATCAAAATCAAATAATGATAGATTAAGATTAGGATTATGTACATTAATACTATTTAAAAAAAATCTTTATCTAATCTCTAAATTTATCATTGTTGAATCTGAGAGAAACAATATTGTCAATCATTCACGAGACCATATGGAATAAGGACTAATAGGAACTACATCATAATTTTATTTATTCTAGCTACTATTGATTTATATATTGGTCACTTGTGTGTTGCATCCATTTGAGAAATTTAATGGTTGTAATATTTCTTTTTCTCCTAAATACATAAATTAATAAAAAAATTTAACATCACGTATTTAGTTTCTAATAAATTTTATCTATTTATAAACTACATCAAGAGCTTTTGAATAAGTAATTAGAAATTTATTTATTAACAATCATAATCTAATCAAATTTGTAATATATTTTATCCAATTAAATAAGACTATATAATCTAGCAAAAAGTAAATATGAAGACATGGATAGATGACTTATATTTAATGAAGTAATCGTTCATAATTATAAAATTTTAAAATTAAACAAAAGGAATAAATCTGTCGGTTCCAAAAAATACTGTACAAATTTACTTCTACATGGCAGATCAGAAGATATTTTTACTTGGGAGTTGGACACCGAAAGCAACATAAAGCTTAGCTTGGAAAGATGATGATAGTCAATGGTTTCAGTCCACAACAATTTATCTTTTCCGAAGACTATTTCCAATAAGAAGAACAAAGGACACCTCAAGTGTCGTAATCTTCTTGCTGCTGAAGCTGGTCTCCTCATGAATGCCATGGTTGATCTGCGCAAGTCAAATCAAGTCACAGTCTGGAAAACCATGTTGAGTTGTTGGTGATTACTACTTTTGCAATGCTGCACAAGATTCATCTTTTAAGTCACTCGGCTGAGTCTCCACAAATAGGTTAATGTCAACGTCAATTTTGATCGGCAATTTGATATAAAAAATTAATTTCGAGTGTGAACACATTTGAAAGAGGAAAACGAGTTTTATTTGACATCCTCATCTCAGTTTAAGGTTAAAAAACATTTGTATCTAACATCATACTTTATTCATGAAAACAAGGTTACGTGGGACCCATCTAATAATACTATTTCCATATAATCGTGATTAAGGATTAAAGTTCATGTAATTTTGACCATCAATCACTTAAACCTTTATGATTTATTCATGTATAAAATAATCTTTTTATTTTTAAAAACATAGTATATGAGTTCCTCTCGTTAAGTCTAAGTTAACAGATGTTTGAATCTGCTTACGTGAGATGCTGACTCATAAGAAATTATTAATATAATGATATATATAATTTAAATTTTAAAAAATATTTATTTTACTCAATATAATTTTGACCATAGACCACTTAAGCCATTGTAACATATAAGCCCTTATGTATTTAAAATAACCTATATATTTTTAAAAACATAACATATAAGCCTCTTTAGTTAATAGACGTTAAGAGTCTACTTATGTGATATGCTGACTTATAATAAACTATTAATATAATAATATATATAATTTAAATTAAAAAATTAAGATCACCATTAATGGCGAGAGGATGCATCGTCATGAAAATAACCACCACCGACAGCACCGAGCCATTACTACTTAGCAGGGCGTCATACATACATAGTCTCTCCTGCGCTGATGATAAACTTAGGAGCTTCCAGTCTTGCCTCAAGTGGATGTGCGTCGATCAGTCCGACACTAGGCATACAATGGTCTCCTGATCCCTCTTCCTTCTTCTAGGCATTTTCACCTCCATCGTCTTTCACTTCATCCTCTTCTGTGCCTCCACTCATTGCACCTACGATATAGTGGTCCAGCTCTCCCTCACTTTTGCCTTTAGCCTCTTTACCTTTACATCTCCACCTTCGTTTATCGCTATGGCCTTCGTCACCGCTCTTCCTCAATAAGATATATTTTTTTAAAACTTAAATTACACATATCATTATATTAATAATTTCTTATGAGTCAGCATATCATATAAACCGACTTTAACATTTGTCAACTCAGACTTTACAAGAGAGGTTTATATGCTATGTTTTAAAAAATATATGGGTTATTTTAAATATAAACTAAACAATAAAGGCTTAAGTGATTCATAACTAAAACTATAAGAGTTAAAATAGATCTTTTTTAAAAAAATTAAATTATATGTATCATTATATTAATAGTTTATTATGAGTTGTATGTAGATTCTAATATATATTAATTTAGACTTGACAAGAGGAGCTTATATGTTATATTTTTAAAAATATATAGGTTATTTTAAATATAAGTAAATCATAAAAACTTAAGTGGTTCATAGCAAAAATCATAGAGGCTAAAATAAATCTTGACCCTATATTTAATGATAAAATATTTTATTTAAATATTTACTTAATTAGTATATTTTATCTAATAATATATTAGGAAATGATAGTTGATATGTTGAGTGATAGATGTGGGCTAATTATATATTAACCTTTGTAATTAGTTGTCTTTAGTATTTAAATCTCTATACTTTTAAAAATTACATTGGGATCTCCACACTTATGAAAATAAAATATTTAATTATATTTTTTCTTATGTCATCGACTCAATTGACGAAAATATCATTTACGCTCAATAGTAAATCAAAATAAGATAGAATCAATATGTACTAAGTGATAAATCTTACGATAATTTCATCAACAGTATCGATAAGATGATGAGAAAGTATTTTACTTTCGTGAGTATAAAAATCTCAATATAATCTTTTCAGTACTAAGATTCTAAATATAATTAATTAATTACAGACATAATCTGAATCCTCCGATTGAACGTAAATGTCGAGTCCGGACTAATTAAAACAATGATATATTAACATTTCCCGAAAGTGAGAGACGGTGTGATTAGGAATTCCATCGCTGGCATGCATGTCGTCCAAAAACGTCAAAAGACAGGTTTGGCACAGACTTTTGACGAGTGTGCGCCATGTCCAAGGGGGAAGTACGTGGGGAGATGAAGATGAGATGGGAACGAGACTTTAGTTGGCAGAAACATGACACTGTGAACCAGCTTGTGCGGAACAGTCCTGCATCCGTATTGGATGACGAAGGAGACTGTAGAACGATCCTTCTGAAGAGTTGGATCATATCGGCTGAAGCACACAGAAGAAGAAAGCAAAAACAGTTCAAATTGGATCATATTCCTTTATGAGATCTTTGCTGCTGCGAGCTGTTTGATCTATAGATCCTGTTTTATACATGCATAGCTGCCCTCCTCGGAGAGCTCTTGCGGCGGTGCCGTCTCTTCTTGGCGTGCTCCGGAGATGCATGGTGATTGCCGTCCTCGGCTTTCGCCGCCTCTCGGTCGCATGAAGACGACCCCTCGGTCTCAGCTTCCTCCGCCTTGTCTGCCGCTTCACTCTTTCCTTTGGCTAAGTACTCTTCGTTGGTCATCTTCCTTGGCCTTCCTCTCGATCTCTTCTGTTGCTGCACAAGATCATCCAGCCCCTCTTCGACAACGCTCTCCTCCCACACGGTCTTCAAGTTCCTCTTCATCTCATTGCCTTCATCCATTCTACACCTACTGAAGCTGCAACTGCTGGGTTAGGATTTAAAGAGCCACAGCTAGTGGGAATGGAGGATTGTTGTGGATAGAGAACTCATGAAGATCTCAAAAGATAGTTCCAAATGAGAGAGGACCACTTCTACTTATGGAGGATGCAGTGGAAGGCATCTGCTTTAAGGATAGGAGTGTTATGATCGAAGTCTTCTTCTTCAAGGAGTTCAGTCAAGTCCTAATTAGAAGGCGTCCTTTTATGAACTGCACATATAATATGTACAATTCCTTTATGAACTACGCATACATAGTAGATGTCTATAAGCAACATGATCGAGAGCAAGTTAACCTGTATGTTCATGGCTGGTGGCCTCAGGAGTTTGGATTGAATGCACGCTGTTCTGAATCCTATAAATGGATTGTTGTGGGTAGAAAACTCATGAAGATCTAAAAAGAGAGTTCAAAATGAGAGAGAAAGGACAATCAAATCATGCAAGTGTGCTGGCTGGCTTTGTCTCACTGCTACCTATGGAGGATGTAGTGGAAGACATCAGCTTTAAGGAGAGGAGTTGAGTAGAGTCCTGAGGTGTCCTCATTTACATATCAGCCTTGTTGTAGTGCATAAAACATGTACAGTTGCTTTCAAGAACTATAAGCTACATGATCATGCACTATTAATTTGAAAATGGATTTGACATCATTCTACCGACGATCTACTCTAGGAAGGAAATTTATGCATGACCAATTCCTGATGTTGCCATGGAAATACTTCGCCTTTCTCATTTGAGATGAAACCCCATACCATGGTTCTTATCCTGATGATTATATTTGTGCTATCTTGCTATTTTAGCTTGTGCTTCGTTCTGCATGGGCTAGCATCAGTTGCAAAGTACAACTAGGAATCAAACTCCTTCACCAGTGTCTTCTTCTTGACAAGTGCGGCTCCCCCAAACTTGAACAAGGGTTGCAAAGTCAGGAACAGCAAAGTCTTGGACTCTTGATTGGCTGGGACACAACATTGGCTCGCTCAACAAGCACCTGAGTAGTGGAACGAGTACCCATCCTGAGAGTGAGCATGGTTTGATGCATCATACTGATCATGGGATAGCAGAGATTCCCAATAGTACCTCAGATGGTTGAAAAGATCTTTGCAACTCTTAGATGCAGATATGTTTGTGCATCAACAGAAGAAAGAGGATTCTACAGAAACATGGTTAGGAACTGCAATCACGTGTCTCTCCGATTTAACAGATGATGTTGTGATGCAACTGGATAATAAAAAAAGTAATTGTACATTAATCATTCAAGTCCAAAGACAACATTGCTGCTCATTCTCAGTCAGCATCTTCAATCTCTTCATCTTCTGGCACACCGCGTAGATACAGCACATTGTTGCACCTGCACAAGGAAAAAAGTAATATGGTTCATTCGGTAAATAGTCAAATTACTGAAAACCAATTACCACGAAACCATACTTCTTGATCGTAGGTATGAGAGACGAGTTGTATGCATGCCGTTAAGCACTAAAATCATTCAACAGTTTTACCACTCGAAGGATGCAAGTTTTTAACTTGTTCATCATGCCTATCGATCGACGTAAGTGCATGGCTTGCCAACTACACAGATATGATTAGGTGAAACCAAACAGCACAACCAAGTTACCTTATCAGAATCTCGCCCAGGTTCCCAGTGAACTGCCCATCAATGTATTCTTCAGTATTGGCCAACTACAGCAAAAGGAACTAGAGTCAAAGCAGATGCAGGTAAACCATCCAATTCTCAATCTACTGTGACTAGTAAAAGAAACCATCCGTTCACAAGCAATACCAAAGACAGTGAAGAAAAAGCAGTACCGAAGATAGTGAAGAAAAATAGTTTCACGAGAGACCATGTGGTTAAAAGTTAATGGAAATCGTACAGTACCTGCAAGTTCATGTAGGAATCTACCGACACAAGATAACCTGAGAGAATAAGAAAGATTTTATATGACCATTGACAATGAAGATGAAAATTTGGAGAATTCCAACCAAAATGATAGCTAAAGCCAAACTAAAGTATTTGTTTAATTTAAGCAAACATGCCTATGTATGTATGTATGAGAATTGTATGACATGCACATTAGGTAGTATAAAGATGAAACAGACACACACCAAGAACAGAAAAAAGAACTCACATATACAAGAACATAGTTGGCAGCCATATATCTGTTTTTATTTTATTTTTTGCATGGCAACCATATATCTTACAGGTGACATATATACACAATCAATTACCTTTGTATTCCATTCCCCACTTCAGTTTCACAATCACAGGCTTCCCAGTCAAATTGTTCAAGAAAGGTTTTGGGTTAACTGGCACAGTCTGCAATAAAACCATAAAACATGGTGAGCTGAGTGTTCTATGAAGCAACAAGGTCAACAAAACTCTAAAGCAATTTCAATCATACAAGTTTATCTGATGCAAATCAGAATTCCAACAGAACTAGGAATGGAAAATGATTCTAGTTTTGGATTGATCTCGAGTTTGAATCATTTTTTAAGAAAGGCTCTAGGGATTTTGGGTTGGATTAGGTGTCTATATTGTTGTATGATTTAGGATTTGTTCTATAAATATCCTAATATGTTTGAGCCTTCATGACAGTTCTATATAGGGGGGTTTCAGATTCAAATTAAAATGTATTTTCCAATGATTTACCAACATAATTTTATTCTCCTTATGGATTTCATGAAATTCCAAGAGCATTCCCTTATCTGCAAAGCTTTTTCTCTCTCTGCATGACAATTATTTGTACACTGGACAACAAAGCTGTGCTCTGCTCAAGTATTATATTTGCTTGCTTTTGCTGCAATATTTAGTAACTTTCAATCTGAGGCAAGTCATATACTGATATACATGTGATCAACCCTACACAAAAAATAGAAACTACCATTGTAAATATGAAACTTGAAATTCCAAAAACATGCCCACTCTTGGCCCATATCCAGACAATTTTCCTTTAATTTAGTTAGTGGGGTGAAGACAAATGGCTGAGACCTCTCAATCAAGATCAACAGAAAAAATACAGATTCCATCAGTACAATTAGCCAAACATGTTGAACAGCATTAAATTCAATTAGTTGTGCCTGTCACTTCCATAGCTACAGTTGTAGGTCAGATTACTAAGTCTGTTCTAGTAACACAAGGGTGCATACTTATACAATGTCCAAACTGGCATGTATCAATGCATGTTGGTCAGTCAATTGACATCATCCTCTAACATGTCTGTCCAGGCTTATACATTATTTTAACCACTTTAACTTGAACCAATCATTTCAACTGACCTAGTTCCTAGTGTATGTTGTTTGATGTTAACCCTAGTCATTTCATGTCCTTTTCTTTTGTTCCCCTTTAAACATGAAAAGCTAAGAATAGTCAAGCAACAAAACACATGCAAAAAAAAAAAAAAAGGTTATCTCCTATGCAAATTAAAAACATAGTAAATCTTTAATGTTTCTTCTAACAGTATTATCAGTATAATGGCTTCTAATAACTTTAGCAGCACCCACAAAACTATAACAGAATCTAATTAGCAGCTAAACAATTGCTATCCCGAAATTCAAGCATATTTCTATTATCAATGTGTGGTGATTATTTGTTGTCAATCACTTGATGTTAAACAAGCAGCAGTTCACTGGTAATTATTTTGGGCTTTCATGAAAAGTTATGATTACCGGTCCCTGCAGACAATGTAAAAAATGATTCTTTAAGATGACGAGTTACCAGAAGTAATCATAGTGAACTTAACATGCACTGGCAAAACAATGTTAATTGCAATTCCATCAATAAATTTTGCATTTTTTTAAATGCCAGTATATGGTAAAATATATGCTCAGTTACGGATTATAAAATTTGTTGAAGGCTCAACATGAACTAGCGTGCCAAGTTCTTTGAGTCCAGGCATGAGACATGAAACGCAAGGCATATGCATTCCAAGGCATGAGGCTAGAAATTTTAGAAGAATTATCAAGGACAATGTATTTTTACATTACCAACAATATATATACCCAAAAATATGTATTGTGGCTTATTAGCTCAAATAATAGAACATCGCAAAATGCATGAACATGAATATGAGATCATATTCAACCAAAAATGGAGATAAAAAGAACTTGATTAAAAAAAAATGAAGCAGGATGGACAGATGAACCAATCAAATACATCACTGGTAAAATAAGAAAAAGAAACAACAAAGCAGAATCATTTTCTTGCCTTCTTACTAATAATAATTCAAGTTCCTTCTTTTCAGAAGGGGGAAAAGGGAAATTCTATTGTCACTGCTTTCTCCAGTCCTCCAGGAAAAGCATAGAAAAAAAGGCCTAAATGTTACTATCCTTGCAACACTACAGAATGAAAGAGGCAAACTCATAGTTCTTGGTCTTTGAATATGCACTGTTAGGTTCTCCATATTCCCTTAGAGACTGAAATTAAACTTACGCAAAAGAGATAGTTAACAATACAACGAAACGGGAAGTATGGATGCTTGAGAAGAGAGAACTCATGATGGTTCCCTGAGAATAACCAGATCTGGCAAGTGAAAACTAATCAAATGACAATAACGCTACATGTGATGACCTAAAAATTGTTATCAGAATACCACACTTTTTGACAAAGTGTGCAAAGTTGCATTACCTTGTTGAGGCCACTAAGAGATAACTGAGATGAGGTGCAAGATTCTGGAGTCATGCACCTTAGTGTGCCTTTAAAAACATTTAGAATGATTTTCACAGTACAAAAAAGTGCCCTGCAAAAGAACTGATAGCTGATTGATGGCCGAAACCAGTGGTTTTCTGATAAAAGGAGTCTTGATCCAGGTGGAATTCTAACCAGGCAATAGAATTTAGGACCATGAACGATTGGGAAAGAACAACCTATGCTGCATGATAGGGTTATTTTTAAATGACTATATATAACAATATCAATCATCCTAACCAACTTACAGCTAATTTCAGCTCAGTGTAGAGTCCAGACAGTCCCTTGTTTCAGACCCAGGCCACGGATCAGCCTATCATGCAAACCTTGGAAATAATTGTGCAAGGAAGGATGCTAGGAGTTTGGTATCACTTTCAGTTTTATTATGCTTATGAATATAAGAAACAGCCCCCGGGTGGCACAGGGCTGGATGGGGCTTTCGGATAACAGGAACGGTGCTGCCCGCCGCTTTGCTCGCTGTCCGCCGCTCGTCGCTCGCTCGCGCAGCCAAAAATGGCCTGTTTTGGCCTGTTTTGGGCTGTTTTTGGGCTGTTTTCGCGTGTGCGGCAATCAGCCATCTCAACTTATGTAATTGGATGGGGCTTTCGGATAACAGGGGCGTGCTGCCCGCCCGCTCGCTGTCCGCCGCCAACAGCCAAAAGTGGCCTGTTTTGGCCCGTTTTGGGCTGTTTTCGCATGCTGCGGCGACCGCGGCGAGCGGAGCGAAACGTCAGCCATCTCAGCACCCTGGAACCCCCCGGGTGGCACAGGGCTGGATGGGGCTTTCGGATAACAGTTCTCATAGGGTGACAGTGACTTCCCTCACTCATCAATTTTCGGAACAACAAACGAGCTTTTTGGTCTCTAGGTAGCCACCATGCTTAAAAAGAGAACATTTTCATAAAATAAAATTAAAAAATGTTGTTCTCATCTTCTTGAAACGGAGAACAAGAAACAGAAATAATACCAAACCCTAACCAAACTATCCCCACTCGCAGAAGCATGCAGGAGATGTTTCAACATATAACGCGATGCTCCCACTCGATGTTTGCTTGAAGCCGGAGAAGATCTCCAGCAACCAACCAAATCACAGATCTACGGCTTCCGATAGAGAACCTCTAAAGGTCGTAAATCTGCTACACAGGCATCATCTACCCACGAGACGAAGTTAAAACGAAGGGAGAGGGAAGGAGAACTCACCGCCATTCGCAAAGAAGGGCAATCCGCTCGGGGGTCGGGGCAGGGGCCGATGAACCACCACCCGCGAGGACAAAGGCCGAAACTTTTAGGGTTCGCGTCTCTTCCCGTTAGGGTTAATCGACAAGGTTTTGGGCCTCTCTTGTGGCCATTGCCGGGCCCATCTACCACCAACTCCTTCATCGTGATGCATGAATCGGTAATCATGGTTTAAAATATCAATATTTATTGATCCAATTAAATATTAATAATAAAATCAACCATTTATGAATTTTGGATCTACATGAAGACACACTGTTTATGTAAAATTCTCAGACTTTTCATAGAATATTATTTTCGTAAAAAAATCTTATTTTTATAATTTAGTTTCTAAGTTCACATTTTCCTCATTTGATAAAACATTTTTCCTAAATCTTTTTCCTTTCTTGTCCTTGAAGAGGGATAAAAAATTAAACGTTGAACCTTTCTTATTTCATCAAATGGGTCAAGTTTGACCAAATCTCGATGAAAGTCCAACTCATTCAATAATTTATGTCATGCATTAAGGTGGCTTTTGACCTATAGGTGACGTGCAGGACCATTCAAAAGCGGAAGCTTCCCTTGATCCTAATTATATCTGCCTGCTCCTCCATCTCTATGACCTCAGAGGCATTGACCACATGGATTCTCACCATCAACCGGCCATGGAGAAGCCCTCCGGCTTCCGTGTACCGAAGGCTTCCTTCATCCTCCTCCCCATGTCTCTCGTGGCCATCATCTTCATCGTCGTCCACCCTAACGATCTCCGGCTGCAATGCCTCGTTACCGCCAGCTGCCAGCCCCGGCCTCAGCTCTCGGCCGCCCCCAAGCCTGCTCTCCGGCTGCTCCTCGGCGTCTTCACCGTTCCAGACGCCTACGCGCGCCGCAGCCTCGTCCGCCACGCCTACCTCCTACAGCGGGCGAGCCTCCCAGCCGACGCGGCCATCGACGTACGGTTCGTCCTCTGCAACCTCACCAAGGAGGAGCAGAGGGTGCTGGTGGCCATGGAGATCATGCTCTACGATGACATCATCATCCTCGACTGCGCCGAGAACGTAAACGATGGCAAGACCTACGACTATCTCTCCAGCCTCCCGCGAGTCCTCGGCGGCGGCCGGGCCTACGACTACGTGGTAAAGACGGACGACGACACGTATTACCGGCTGGACAGGTTGGCGGAGACGCTGCGGCGGCTGCCGAGGGAAGACGTGTACCTGGGCCTCCGCGTGCCGTGCTGGCGCAAGGATGAGGGGCCGGGGTTCATGTCGGGGATGGGCTACCTGCTGTCGTGGGACCTGGTGGAGTGGATCGCGACGTCGGAGGTGGTGAGGAGGAAGATGAAGGGGCCGGAGGACATCATGACGGGGGCGTGGCTGAACGAGGCGGGGCGTGGGCGGAACAGGTTCGACGTGAACCCCGGGATGTACGACTACCCGGAGGGGCCCGACAGCTGCTTCCGCCATGGCTTCACCCCCGACACCATCGCCGTCCACAGGCTCAAGGACGACCTCAAGTGGGCCAAGACGCTGCAGTACTTCAACGTTACGCAAGGCTTGAGGAGCTCAAAGCTTTACCACCTCCACTGAAAGCTTCCAATTCTTCTTCTTCTCTTTCCTCGGAGACACACTTTGTTCTCTGTTCTTTGTCTCTTCCAAGTCACACTCTTCACACAGAATGTGCACATATTTCTGGTCAAGACTGGTGGGCATGCAGAAGAAAGGTAAGCGGGTGTATAGAAGTCAAAGAAAGTGGCAATTGCCTGTACATCGTTCACTATTTTCTTGTGGTGTGTATTAATTACTACATGCTACTATAATAATATATTATATATTTGAATGTGTTCTGTTGACAATATTGTTGGAAAAAGCCAAGAAAATACAAGATCAACAGTCATCGTGTCTTCTACGAAGGAATGCTTAGATTTTAGGATTGCTATACGGTTTATTTTCGTATAGGTATATATATTTATATCTATATGGTTAATCTTTTTAAAATTTAAATTTAATTTTAGGTATATATATTTATATCTATTATTATGAAAGAATGATAATAAATAAAGAAGAAGTATTATCGGACTATAATATTTTTGAATGGATTAAAATATTCTCATTAATTTTAATTATTAATTTTATTATAAATTATAACATTATATAAGGTAATCAGATGTGAACTCAGAAACTAAGGACAATGCTTTGGGTTGATGAAGGTATTGGCTAGCTTAGCTAATAAATATTTTGATAGTTTATCGTAAGATTATGAGATTGAATCTTCTCATCTTCGTCATCTATCTTTAAAAAAAAAAAAATCTTTAGGTTATTTTTGGGATCTACTTAAGTTTTAGCCACAGGGTTTCGGGCCTCTCGTATAGTCGGCCCATCAACCACCAACTCATACATCAGTCATCTAATTTATTTTTGAGCGATGAAACCTCGCAACACTAAGAAATAATAATGCAAAGAGAACTATCTAGATGTGATTTTTTTTTCTCATAAGTGGATTGTTTCTGCTGAATAAAACATTTACAACTTTTTGTTTGGTTTTACAGTGTATGGATTTTTCATTATATTTAGATAGTAAAATATTATTTCATAAAAAAAGGTCTTATTTTCAGAATCTAATGGTTGGTAGCATTCAATTATTTAAAGTAATGAGTTAGTGCATGCTTTCCTCGTAATAGACCTTTTAAGAAGTTAAAGTATAATTTAGAAGATCATAAATTAATACCTCACTTTTAAAATAAAATTAGATAGAGTCATAGGCATAACGAATTCTTAGTTTAAAAAGTTAAAATAGATTTGAGAATATCTCCATGTCTTACTTTTAAAATAAGATTAAATAGAGTTATAGAGATTAAAGACTCTTGTGTTTTATTTCTATAAATAAGTGATATGTAGATTTATCCAAGCCTTAAGTATTAAAGTCTTAGAGTTAAAGTTCAAGATTTATAAGTTTTTTTTAGAAGTTTAATATACTTTTTTTTCTACCTTAATTTTTTCTTCCTATGGTTGGTTTGACCTTAGGCTAATAGTACCTTATTACTACTATTTGAGAAAGGGTTATATTTACATGTGATCCCTCCCTTTCTTCATATGGTATAAGTGTTAGAGATCGAGCGGCACTAAGAGGGGGGGTGTGTGAATTAGTGCAGCGGATAGAACGATGGATTTTTCAGCGATTTAAAATAAGCTTTGGAAACTTCGTACGATGAAAGCAACGTTTCGTTTGAAACCGATTTTTGCGTTCTAACTTTAAAGCATGCGTACAAAGATAAAAAGGAAGTGGAGCAAGTAAAGTAAAGGCTTGCAGCAAAATAAAATAGAAATTTAAACACTCACACAATCAAGATGCAGCGATGTATAGTGGTTCGGTCAAAGTGACCTACATCCACTTCCGAAGCCTTCTTCGATGAGGCTCCCAACTTCCACTAGTAAATCCTTTTGTAGGGGAAGGACCAAATACCCCTCTTACAACCCTTTACAAGTGGTTCACACTCTTACAAGATTTCACAAGAAGAAGGAAATGAGGTGAACACTTAAGCAAATGAAGAACAAGACTTTCCCAAGACTTATTTTCAAAATCTAGCTCTCAAAGGGTTCCTTTTCAATTTGAAAAGGGGGTATTTATAGATCCAAAGTGGATTCAAATTTGGGCTCCAAATTTGAAATCAAATGGAGTTCCCGATTCAGCGGTGTTAGGCGGTGCCACCGCTTTGTGTTAGTCTGGCGATCGACACACAGGGCGACACTACCGCCTTGACCCGGCGGTGCTACGGCCGCTCACGATGGCGAGCTACGATGGCCGGACTACAATAGCCGAGCTACAGATGGCGGCGGTGCTACCGCCTTCAAAGACATAAGTTCTTTGGCGGTGCCACCGCCAAAGATGCATGCACGTAGCATGCATGCACGCGTAGCAAAGACGCATCTTTCTTTGGCGATTACCGCCAAAGATGCATGCACGTAGCCCAGCATGCATATATGCATGCACACATGCTGCTGGGCATATTGGCTGTTGGGCTCCACCGCCTAGCACAAATCTACATTTGGTTTGGGCCGAAAACTTAGCCCAAACTGGTTCCGAACAAGGGCCAATGGGCCCATACTTGGGTTAAAGGATTAACCCCTAATCCTAACCCAAATTGATGTGCTAACTATGAAATTAAAGATATTCCTAAGCTATTACAAAGTCCGTAAGTCAAGTCTTCTTCCGGCGAGCTTCCGGCGAACTTCCGACGGTCTTCCGACGATCCCTCGGAAATCATCCTGCGGATTCCCGACAACCTCTCGGACTCCACGATAATTTTGGTGAGTTCCCCCGAGCTTCTTTGGCAAGCTCCGATCTTTCTTGGCAAGCTCCGTGAACTTCCGATGAATCTTCGAACTTCCGTCAAACTCTCGAACTCCCAACGATCCATTGCACTTGACTTCGGCCCTTGGTTTCGCTTTACGTCTTCATCCCTTTCGTAGTTACTCCTGCACAAATAAACACCAAACACTTTACTTCGATCTAGATAATTATTACAACACGAATTGACATTCAGTTGCCCGACACATCATTGGTCGGCACTTCGTTTAATCCTTCGGCACATCGCCCTCTCTAGCGGCTTGTTGCCCAATCGGCGGTTGACCTCTGCAACCCCGATATCCATGGCACAACTCCACACTTCTTGGCCCGATGCCCGACGTACGAAGCCTCCTACCGATAGTCGACCGAACCTCCGGCTCGACATCCAATATCCTGACGTGATTACTTCCGGCGCAACGTCAATTCCTCCAGCATCAACTGTCTAATCCTGATCGATAGTAGACCTGCGTAACTCAACACACAATTAAACAATAAAACACATTCAATTAGTTTCATCATCAAAATCCGAGATTCAACAATCTCCCCCTTTTTGATGATGACAACTAATTGATGACTGACAGAGTTATCCATAACTCCTCGGAGTTTAACACAAACTCCCTCTATCAATATGCCATTGATAGAACACTTGGATTATCGCAAATCCAAACAACATTCATCACAATGTTATGAGAATTTACAAACCATCATGCAAATATATAAAATATCATTACATGCAATGTAAAATATTCAAGCATCATTACATTGCATGAAGTCATCAATCTACTTCTCCCCCTATGTTATCAACAAAAAGGAGAAGTAGCATTATAGCTAGTTTTCAAGGATATGTAAATTTGACAACACACTAGCTATTAATCACATTATACAACATTTAGGCATTGTAAGTTTATCATAATAGGCAAGATAGCACTAGTCGTGATGATAGCAAGTTTTTCTATGTTCCTTTGAGAAGTACAAGCAAATTGTATTCAAATATGTGCATTTTCTTGACTTCTTTTGTAATATGCATGCAATTTTGTAATTTCTTTCTTCTCTTTTGAGAAGAGCAAGCTTGCAAGTTTTGCTTTCTTTGCATACTAGGACTTTTGCATTCATTTGTAATATGCAATCTAGAAAAAGCCTTCTCCCCCTTTATCAATATCAAAAAGAAAGGGAGGATTAATACTACAAATAATCTTGCATGAGATTCAACAATAATTTGTAACAAGGATGCAAGCAATTTTGTTTAAAAAAAAAAGCGAAGTTGAGCAAGATTTTTGCCTTTCTTGAGATAGCAACATTTTACTCCTCAATGTTTAAGCTAGCAATTTTTTTTTGATACACAAGTTAACAATTTTTCTCCCCCTTTATCAATATCGAAAAGAAGGGAGGAACCAATGAAAAATTTGCATCAATCAATATATCAATCATCACATGATGCATACAAGATGGTATTGAAACATGAGAAATCATGTCATGAAGGATATCAATATGTAAATTCAACAAGAATCAAAACCAAAAGATATCATCCATGATTCATAACTTTTCATTTTAGCAAGATCTAGATTCATATTTATCAATTTTTAATTCAAGATAAATGTCATACAACCAAGAATCATGATATATAAAAGCATATCAATATTAAGGATCAAATCATGATTACAAGTGCTAACATATTTTCTTTTCATTCATTTTTAAGCCATGATAAAAGAATGAATCAATGATTCAAATATTAAGCACATTTCTTTTTCATCAAATTTTCAATCATCACATAAGGCATTCAAGGAAGTATTGAAACAATAAAAAATCAATTTTAGCATATAATGTTTCAATCTTCAATCTTGAGTCATGAGTCCAAAAGTCATAAATCAAAAGGTTCACGAATCATTTTGACAAGTCTCCTTTTTAGAAAATAACAAGTGGAAGTCTTAGGAGATTAAACACAAGATCTTGATTCATACATAAGAATTTTTACCAAGATCACATTTCATAAGAATCAAGACACAAATTCATAAAAATTCAAATATTGAATTCTGAGAAATCAAAAGACAAGTTACATTTCATTTAAGGAATTTTCTTTTGACAAAATGGAAGGAGCATGATAAACGATCTTGATTTATAAAGAGCTTCAAGTTATAGTTGTCAAGATCATGATTTCAATAAAATTTCTTTATAGCAAAATGAAATCTTTTGGAACTTGATTCAAGCATTAAATATGTCTTAACAAGTCATAATTCCAAAAAATTCAAGAATCATAAAAAAAAATCATTCAAGCTCAATTCATCAACTCAAGACTCATAATCAAATTATTATTTTTGAGATTCATAATATGAATAAAGTCATTACCGTATCATCAAAATCTCATTAGTAATTCTAGTGATTTACAAAATATCATAAATGAATTTATCACTTGTCTTTCATCAAAAATCAAAAACTTTAGAGATGGAAAGATTTCAAGAAACATGTATTAATATTTCATATGAGCATGCCTTTGTCCTTTTGATGTCGAATAAAAAATAAGCATAAATATTCAAGACATAAAGGCTAAATCTCATAACACAAATTATCAAGCATATTCATTTGGAAGGTTCTCCTTTTTAGTAAGTAAAAAGGAATTATAGGAGAACAAAATGAATTAAGCGAGATAGAGCATGATTGATATTTAAAATGCATCTTATGTCATAAATACAAATCAAGCATTTTTAAATCTAAAATCATCCTAAAAAATCACATTCAATAAATTTATACATTATAAGCATAAATTTATTGAAGAATCGAAAAGATAGAGGATTGTATTTCGTTCTTGTAAATTTCTATTCATATGATTAGCTTCTTATAAGCATGCCTTTGTCTTAAAACAAAATGTCAACATTTAAGATGGAAAGGTAAATTTCTAATGATCATTAAGTCAAATCACATTAAGTATATGGTATTTTCTAAAGGATTTGATTCAAAAAGATTCACATGGATTCATCAAAATCGAAAGCCAAACTTTATCATAAAAATTGTCAAGGCAAAAATACAACATATTATTCCAAGACATGAGATTCAATTTATCATGATAATATGTTTTATGTTTCAAAAGATGAGTATCAAATTTTAAAACTGAAACATGAGTTTGTCATCAAGATATAATGCCTTTAAATACTCATGATATCATAAGATCATTAAGCATGACAACCAACTATCATTATCAATGATGATTACATAAGGTATGTCCAATTATTTATATGAAAGTCATCATTGTATTACTTTGAAATACAAGTTGTCATTTGGCCCATTAAGATCAAAAGCATTATACGTAAGCATCATGATAGCATAATTTCTCATTTTTTTATGTGTTCCATTTCAAGTGATTTGATATTCATATGAATACTCATATTTTTCATATAGGTCCAAAGAACAAGTTTCAAGAGAAATCATTAAGATGAAAAACATGAAGCACATTTTTTTAAAATATTCATCATGTTTATTTTCATGAGATTCACAAGACTCATAACATGAATTCATTCATCTCAATAAAAAATATTTTCATTTTAAGCAATTTGATGTGAGCATATTCAAAAAATTTTATGAAAACATGTATCAAAATAAAACACAAGCTTAGTCATAAAATCATCAAGACCAAATACATAAAAATGATAGCACACTTTCAATTTTTATGTTAAAAGGCCATGTTCAAATTTTTGACAAAATCATGCATCTATTTATAAATTCGAAAAATAAGTTTCATCATCACAATATGACACGTTAAAAGCTCATGCATGATATAAAATCGTCAAGCATCATGAAAAGCAATTAAAAACATCAAGATACACATGCATGGATTAATTCTAGGCAATATCACAAATCATGCAAATATCATTAATAATTTTTACTTTTCAAAAATCCTAGAAAGAAAAAATATAAAATGAAATTTTATTTCCTACTAACTAAGTTAAGCACTCAAGAAAAAAAACATCATGTAATTTCATAACAACTCAAGGGAGTTAAGTTACTTACCTCATTGTCGAAAACCATCAAAGCCCATTTCACCTCATCTTTACTTGATTCTTCTTTGTAAGTCTTCTTCTTCTTCTTTGGCATAATCTTCTATTCAAGTTCATTGTTCATTTTAGATTTTTGTTTAATGAACTTGTTAACATTCATTATTATGTGTTCAATGTCCTCATTGTCCTCACCACTTGAGTCATCACTCAAGTGGCATTCATTTGTCTGATGTTCAAAAACCTTCTTGTTCTTTAGAAGGTGGTTCAAATGTTCATCATGTTCATGATATTCTAAACGTTCCAAGAAACTCATTTCATAGGTCTTTAAAGACCCAATAAGTTCATCAATAGGATAGTTATTTAGATCTTTTGTTTCTTGTATTGCGGTTATTATCGGATCCCATCTTTTTGGAAGAGATCTTAAAATCTTATTTACGAGTTCAAAATCCGAAAAATATTTACTAAGAGCTTTTAGACTATTGATGACATCTGGGAAATGGGAGAACATGTCATTGACAGTCTCACTTGGTGCCATTCGGAAAATCTCAAAATCATGCATCAAAATATTAACTTTCGAGTCTTTGACTCTACTCGTTCCTTCGTGCGTGATTTCAAGAGTTCGCCAAATATCGAAAGCCGTTTCGAACATTGAAATCCTATTGAACTTGTTCTTATCTAAAGCGCAAAATAAGGCATTCATAGCCTTTGCATTTAAAGAAAAAGACCTTTTCTCCAAATCCGACCATTCGTTCGTCGGTTTAGAAGAAGGTTGAAAGCCATTTTTGATAATGTTCCACAAATCCAAATTCATTGAAAGCATGAAAACTCCCATTCGAGTTTTTCAATATGTGTAGTCCGAACCGTTAAAGAACGGTGGATGAAAAACCGAAAAGCCCTCTTGAAAACCATTTAGAGCCATTTCTCAGGGGTGTAAATCCGAAAGAGAAAGAACATGGCTCTGATACCAATTGTTAGGGATCGAGCGACACTAAGAGGGGGTGAATTAGTGCAGCGGATAAAACGATGGATTTTTCAGCGATTTAAAACAAGCTTTGGAAACTTCGTACGATGAAAGCAACGTTTCATTTGAAACCGATTTTTGCGTTCTAACTTTAAAGCATACATACAAAGATAAAAGGAAGTGGAGCAAGTAAAGTAAAGGCTTGCAGCAAAGTAAAACAGAAATTTAAACACTCACACAATCAAGACGCAGCGATGTATAGTGGTTCGGTCAAAGTGACCTACATCCACTTCCGAAGCCTTCTCCGATGAGGCTCCCAACTTCCACTAGCAAATCCTTTTGTAGGGGAAGGACCAAATACCCCTCTTACAACCCTTTACAAGTGGTTCACACTCTTACAAGATTTCACAAGAAGAAGAAAATGAGGTGAACACTTAAGCAAATGAAGAACAAGTCTTTCCCAAGACTTATTTTCAAAATCTAGCTCTCAAAGGGTTCTTTTTCAACTGAGAAAAGGGGGGGTATTTATAGATCCAAAGTGGATTCAAATTTGGGCTCCAAATTTGAAATCAAATTGGAGTTCCCGGTTCTGACGGTGTCAGAGGCGGTGCCACCGCCTGTCAGAGGTGGTGCCACCGCCTGTCAGAGGTGGTGCCACCACTTTGTGTCGATCTGGCGGCCCGACACGACACATAGGCGATACCACCGCCCTAGCTAGGCGGTGCTACCGCTGGCTACAGTAGCTGGGCGGTGCTACCACCCCAGCTAGGCAGTGCTACCGCCTAGCTATAGTAGCCGGGCGGTGCTACCGCCCGACACCTGAAGTTCTTTGGCGGTGCCACCGCCAAAGATGCATGCATCGCGTAGCGTAGCGACGCGCATGTTCTTTGGCGGTGCTACCGCCAAGATGCATGCATGCACGCGTAGCCCAAAGATGCATGCATGCATGCACACATGCTTTGGGCACATTGGTTCTTTGGGCTCCATCGCCCAGCACAAATCTATATTTGGTTTGGGCCAAAAACTTGGCCCAAACCGGTTCCGAACAAGGGCCAATGGGCCCATACTTGGGTTAAAGGATTAACCCCTAATCCTAACCCAAATTGATATGCTAACTATGAAATTAAAGACATTCCTAAGCTATTACAAAGTCCGTAAGTCAAGTCTTCTTCCGGCGAGCTTCCGGTGAACTTCCGGTGGTCTTCCGACGATCCCTCGGAAACCATCCTGTGGACTCCCGACAACCACTCGGACTCCACGATAATTTTGGCGAGTTCCCCCGAGCTTCTTTGGCAAGCTCCGATCTTTCTTGGCAAGCTTTGTAAACTTTCGATGAATCTTCGGACTTCCGTCAAACTCTCGAACTCCCAACGATCCATTACACTTGACTTCGGCCCTTGGTTTCGCTTTACGTCTTCATCCCTTTCGTAGTTACTCCTGCACAAACAAACACCAAACACTCTACTTCGATCTAGACAGTTATTACAACGCGAATTGACATTCAGTTACCCGGCACATCATTGGTCGGCGCTTCGTCCGATCTTTCGGCACATCGCCCTCTCTAGCGGCTTGTTGCCCAATCGGCGGTTGACCTCTGCAACCCCGATATCCATGGCGCAACTCCACACTTCTTGGCCCGATGCTCGACGTATGAAGCCTCCTGCCGATAGTCGACCGAACCTCCGGCTCGACATCCAATATCCTGACGTGATTACTTCCGGCGCAACGTCAATTCCTCCAGCATCAACTGTCTAATCCTGATCGATAGTAGACCTACGTAACTCAACATGCAGTTAAACAACAAAACACACTCAATTAGTTTCATTATCAAAATCTGAGATTCAACAATAAGAGCTATCTATATTTCAATATTTCTTTAGTAAAGAAGATAATTTTTTTTTACTATGAAATATTATAGTTGAATTAGTGGATTTGGTACTGAACTCCTTAATTAGTCTAATTACAAGATATGTAAGACTTGTTTAAAATTTTATTTCCTAGGAGAAGATTTATGGGATATGGTTGGTGGCAATATAATAAGATATGCCATGAAGATACGAAGGACTTAAAATGTAAAGGCTAATTTTGTATTAAAGAGATCTATTTCTCATGATATCTTAAGAAATTTGAATTACTCTTGATGCATTGCTAAAAAAAATAAAAAAAGGAAGGGGGAATGATTTGGCAAATACTATCCAAAGTGATATATCAATTTCCTAATATTTTTTAAAGATTAAAATTTTATATTCAGAGATATCACTCTTAGATCCAAATGAGCTTATTTGTGTTGCATGAATGAAATATGATATTATTTATAGTATTCGGAAAGAATATATTCCTATGTTATATCTATTTAAGGATTGGTTCAACAACCATCTTTAGTAGAGTTTGAAAAATCTTCTTGCTTCTCAAGAATCCCTAGCTTATTAAATGACGGGAGTTTATCTTTCAAGCGGGGCAAATGCTTTATGATTGAAATTACTGAGGCCATGATATTTATTAATTTCAAACATGACTAGATTATTGATTCAGGATATGATCATCTCACTAGTGATGATACTAAATTCACTAATCTTCATTAATATGAAGGTAATGATATAATTATTATGACAAATAATACTATTCACTAAGTGAAAAATGAAGGCATCGTCATAATCTCATATAAAGATAATGATCATATTATATTAAAGAGTGTGTATTAAGTTCCAAGTATGGAGAAAAATCTCTTCTCTATTATAGATGTAGTTGATGCTAAAAATTATATTCTTTTTTGTCCTAATAAAATTATGTTTCTTCACAATATAAAAGAATTAAATGCAGATATAATATGTACCAATAAAAGAGTCAAAGATTTATATATTTTATTAATAACAACTTTTTAAGTTGATAAGATGAGTACAAATAATAATGCATTAATTTGGTATGCTAAATTTGGTCATATAAATTTTATAAAATTAAAAATTATGATACAGAAAAGTTTAGTGAATGGTCTTCCTAATCTTACTACTTTTTAGTGGTAATGAAGTTAGCACATTAGGCAACCTTTTGATAGATCACTTTCAAGATGTAAATTCCTTATAGAACTTATTCATAGTGATCTAATGTGTCTACTCAAATATCATCTCATTCAGGTTTTTATTATATGTTTCTTTTTATTAATGATTTTACAAGATTCACTTGAGTTTCTTTTATGAAAGAAAAATTAATATTTTTTTTGTAAAATTTTAAGAGTTCAAGTATATAGTTGACAGTGCTTTTGAAAGAAAAATTAAAAGATTCCACACCGATAATGACAAAGAGTTTACTTTTGATAGATTATTCTCTTTTTGTAAAGAGGATGATTAAAAAAGGAACTTACATGTACAAAAACACTGTAATAAAATGGTGTGGTTGAATGAAATATTCGATATCTCATGGGGACTTGTAAATGTTGGCTTCATGTAAAGAATTTATCCAAAACCTTACAGACAAAAAGTATGACATGTGTAACTTATGTTATTAATCAAATTCTTCTTCGTCTAATCAATCTGAAGTCTCCACATGAGCTCATGTTATGCGAGAAAAACAAGCTTAATACTAAGGCTAAGAAATATATCTTTATTAACTACAATGAAATGTAGAAATGTTAGAAATGCGTAGATCCACAAACACATAAATGTGTAGTATCTCGAGATGTTGTGTTTGATAAAGTTTTTTGTTATTATCGTTCACAAGTAATTTCTTTTGAAAATATCAAATACAATAATAAAAGTGATATATGTTCAAAACTTATGATTGAGTTTCTTTTGTCATCTAATGCTCCTATGGATTTTGACTCATCTTCTTCCTCATCTGTATATACTCATATTATTTCTTCATCACCAGTGATGGAGTAAGGCAATAAAGGGAGTAATGATAGTCATGAAGAGAAAATTCCAACATTAAGAAGATAAAAAGAATAATTGTCAAACCAGCATGTTATTATTTCTTTTCTGGACCAATTGATAATCTCGAGCCTATTTATTTTTATGAAGTCAAAAGTGTTAAGGTGTGGGAGGATGTCATAAATAAATAAATGAATGCTCTTAATAAAAATGAAATTTAGGATCTTGTGTCAAAGTTTACAAGTATAGATCTAGTTACTTACAAGTTTTAAATGTAATCTATAAAGTGAAACATAAGTTTGATAGAAATATAAATCGTTACAAGGTAAAACTTGTTACAAGAGAGGTTTCTAAAAAATATGAAGAAGATTATGAAGAAACCTTTTGTCCTATGATAAAGATGACATATGTTAGGATAGTGATTGCTCTAGTAGCTAATCTTAAATAAAAGCTTTGGAAACTTGTTGTGAAGAATACATTCCTATATGGTGAAATTGGCAAGGATATGCATATGAAACAATCACTAGGGTATACTTTTATTTCCAAATCAAATTATATTTACAAACTCAAGAAGACTCTCTATGGGTTTAAAGCAATCTCTAAAAGCCTATATATTATTGTTCATCTATATGTGGATGATATGATCACCATCAGTAATGATGAAATAGAGATTTCAAATCTTTGTGGTGATCTTTCTCTCCTATTTGAAATGAAAGTCTTGGGAGCGTTTAATGTTTTTCTTGGTTTGGAGGTGATAAATAAAAAAAGATATATTTATCTCTTAAACAAGTTATGCAAAGAAAATTATTGAAAAGTTTAGAATTAATAAAAGTAAGAAGGTTTCTACTTCACTTGATGTAAATATAAAGTTATAATGATGGGAAGAATTTTACTGACCCTCGATCTTTTTTTATTTTTATTGATAGTCTCATCTACTTAACAGTTATAAGACAATATATTATATTTTCAATTGGTCTTGTAAGCTATTTTATGTAATCTCCAAGGAAGCCTCATCATGATGCAGCAAAAAGAATTTTAAAATATATAAATTTTACCATTTAATTGTATAGTTATGTGATGCTGATCTAAGAGGTGATATGGATAATAGTACGTTTACTTCTAACTATATCTTTTTATATGATTCTACTTACATATTATGGTATAGTAAAAAACTTGTCGAAAGAATAATAATAACTTGATTTTTTTATTTGGTTTGATCTTGGATAATAATAACTTGTCGAAAGAATAATAATAACTTGTCATTACTATTTGAGAAAGGATTGTACTTATATTTGATCCTTCCTTTTCTTCGTAAAATCATTATCTAATATTGCAATTACTAGTAGGTTCTTCATCCTAACTTGTGTGCCATGGATCTTAACATGGTGTATTGAGCTTGCTGTGTTCTCTTTCGATTCCATATTGAGCTAAGAGCTGTCCTTCAAGTAGGTGTAGAGTACAGTACCTACTCATTTGGAGGCTAGTTGGTTTGCAGTGGAGGATCGATCACAGGACGCAGAAGAATCCTCAGGAGCAGGGAATATATGCCTTCGATCTCAGAAACTTTGGACTCACATGTGAGTTGTTCTGCCTCTTCTTCAACCTCTTGCATCTTACTGCCTTCGGCTGCTCGCAGTAGATTCGATTCTTTTCTGTAAAGTAAGATTATGTTATAAGCTCGGAGTACGTGCATGCCATGGCAGAATGCAGCAACGTAAACTGGAAACACACACAAGAGAGAGAACCATTTGCAGATGAATCCATGATCCAATGGATGGTTAGGGTTTATAATAAGGGTAGCAGGCATAGGCCGTCGGCCTCCATGGTGTTGGGAAGCGTGCCTGTTCATGTCGAGCTGCATCAAGCATGCTTCATCCTTGTTTGAAGCTCCCTTCGCTTCCCTGTGTGGATTGCTTGCGAATCGAGGCTTACTTGCCTTGTTTGCTTGCACCTGCAATCTGTGTTTGCTGCATGTGGAAATCGATGAGCAGAAGCCGGGAAAGAACTCCCCTGCTGGTAGCTGATGAGGGTAAGGGAAGGAGGCATTGAATGAAGAGAGAGAGAGAGAGAGAGAGAGAGAGAGAGAGAGAGAGACGTTGTTGTCGATGATAGCAGTCCCTCCGATTGATTTGAAAGGCCATGCTGCTAACAGCTAAGATGTAAGTAAGAGAAGAGAACCCTTGATGAACGCATTGGTAATATGGGGCGATGATGCTGAGGTGAAGAAACCGTGATACGATTCACAACAGTGATATCATTTATGTACATGCGTGATTATTTATCGCTCGCTGTTTGCAGGTGTGGCCTACTAAATCTCCAGAGGCCCTGCCGTGGTCTTTGAAGTCGCACAAAAGCTTGGGAAGCAAGAAAGAAGGGTGAAGCTTCCCTCTATAAATACATCGTCTCCCCCACCTCTTCTTGCTTCAAAGCAATCTCATTTTTCTTGTCGTGTTACTTTGTCCTCACCCCGTTCCTCTCTTCCCTTCGAAACAGAGTTGGGCATTTCAGAGGAAGCGAGGGAGGGTGGAGACGTCCAATCAAGATCCAGAAATCTGTTGCGTTATTCCAAGAATCGATCAAGAATCTAAACTTCCTTCCGTCTTTTTTGGTGGTGTAAGCAAGAAAGCGATAATAAAGGAAGCTTTTTTGTTGGAGGTGAGGGGAGGAGGGAACAGGGGAAGAACAGGGGAGGGGGAGATGAAGGAGGCGTGGACCTCCCTGGCCTCGATCATGGGCGTGTTCGCCTTTTTCCAGAGCATTCTCCGCGCGGTGTTCGCGCCGGAGCTGTGGTTCGCGGCGGCGAAACTGTTCCACCGCCTGTTCCGCTGCTTCTCCACGTACTGCTACTTCGACATCACGGAGATGGACGGCGTGAACACCAATGAGCTGTACCACGCGGTGCAGCTGTACCTCAGCCGGTCGGCCTCCATGGCGGCCTCCCGGCTGAGCCTCTCCCGCGGCCTCAACTCCTCCGCCTTCACCTTCGGCCTCGCCAACAACGACCGCCTCGTGGACAGCTTCCGCGGCGCCAGTGCCACGTGGGAGCACGCCGTCACGCAGCGCCAGTCGCAGACCATCTCCTGGCGGCCGCTCCCGGAGGAGAAGCGCAGCTTCACCCTCCGGATCAAGAAGAAGGACAAGCCCCTCCTCCTCCCGGCATACCTCGACCACATCATGGAGGCCGCCACCGAGATCCGCCGCCGGAACCAGGACCGGCTACTGTACACCAATTCCCGCGGCGGCTCCATAGAGTCCCGCGGCTTCCCGTGGGAGTCCGTCCCCTTCAAGCATCCCAGCACCTTCGACACCCTCGCCATGGATCCCGCGAGGAAGGAGCTCATCATGGCCGACCTCAACGACTTCGCTCAAGGGAAGGCCTTCTACGAGAAGACCGGCCGGGCGTGGAAGCGCGGATACCTGCTCTACGGCCCGCCCGGCACCGGTAAGTCCAGCATGATCGCTGCCATGGCCAATTACCTCGGCTATGACATCTACGACCTCGAGCTCACCGAGGTGCACACCAACTCCGAGCTCCGGAAGCTCCTGATGAAGACCACCTCCAAGTCGATCATTGTCATCGAAGACATCGACTGCTCCGTCAATCTCACCAACAGGAGCTCCAAGAAGCCGGCCCCGCCGTGCGAGCCGCCATCGGACCTGAGACCCGCCAGCGGGACGGAGGACGGCGGTGCCTCCGCCAGGACAATAACCCTGTCGGGGCTGCTCAACTTCACCGACGGGCTGTGGTCGTGCTGCGGCAGCGAGCGGATCTTCGTGTTCACCACCAACCACATCGAGAAGCTCGACCCGGCGCTGGTGCGGTCGGGGAGGATGGATATGCACATGTTCATGAGCTACTGCTCGTTCCAGGCGCTGAAGATCCTCATGAAGAACTACCTAGGATGGGAAGACGACGAGCAGAGCGACGAGCTGATGAGGGAGTTGGCGGAGGTAGTGGACGAGGCCGAGATAACTCCGGCGGATGTCAGTGAGATCCTGATAAAGAACCGGAGGCGGGAGAGGCGCGAGGCGGCGGCGGAGCTGCTGGAGGCTCTGAAGGCCCGCGTCGAGAGGAGGAAGGAGAGGAAGAGGAGTTTGAGCGAGCAGGTGGTGGAGGAGGAAGAGCAGGAGAAGAGGGCATTGGAGAGCCCCAAGGAGAGTACTGGTCAATTGATGCACAGTTGCAATGCAAAAGAAGACAAGGGAGCAGAAGAAGATTGATGGACTCCATTAATCTCAACGTGTGATCCATGCTTCACATCTTGCTCTCCAATTGCCGTGTAAAAGAAGACAAGGAGGAAGAAGAGGAAGGGGATTGATGAGCTCCATTGATCTCCCAACATGTTATCCATGCTTACTACTACTACTACTACTGTGCTTCACATCTTGCTTATATCCAATGCCCAAAGCTACTACTACCACATGTTTCAGTCTTCCATTCTTTTGTTCTTGATGAGCTTTTGAGGAACAGTAGTTTCTTGGATCCTCCTTGCTCTGGGGATTAAAGATTGGGCACACAGTCCCATGGAGCATGAGGAGGGATTCCTGTTGCTGTTCTCCATGCAGCTGCTCCATGCACTTAAATTGCCAGCAAACAAGAGATAACGTTGACATATGTCAGATATTTTGGAAGCATTTGGGCTTCTTATTGCTTTGATTTATTGTGACCATTGTAGGCGATGTTTGTGTGTTGGAATCATATGATAGAATGATAGGGTTACTCTTTCATATGATAGAATGATAGGGTTACTCTTTTACGATTGGATTGGATAATAACATTTGAGACATGAAAATAGACTCTCAATCTATATGATAAAATTATGTATGTCGACTTCGTTTGTGATGGATATAAATCCATTCATGTTTGAATGCATTATTGTCTTTAAAAGAAGAAAAAGTATCTAGATATGTAATTCTTTGTCTTACAATATAATAACAAATCATAAGTTTTAATTATTCAGAATCAAATATATAGATTTTTTATCATCAAAATATGTAAGAAGTTACATAATTAAATTTAGATTTTGTAAATCTTTATTTATAAATTCTTTTATTAAGTTTTCTTTTGTCTCTCTTATTATCATCAACATTAATCATTTTATTTTTTTAATTAACACATCCATAGGTTTCCTAAACATGTATCCTTGTCCTCTTAAATAATTTTCTCTCATCTTATTTTAAATGGAAGCAATAGCTAGTTGTTCATGAATAAAAATATATTTTTTTTGTATTTCCTAATAACTCCATACATTTATTTCAATATTTTTGTCTCATTAATATATTTTTTAAAATATATTATTAAAAAAGTTTATCTTACCTTATAATACCTTCTTAAATTAAAAAAAATAGAATTAAGTGGTAAATCAGATGTTTGATCAAATAAAAGCATCTTTGTAATTTATTTCATATAAATCCTATAAAGCCTTAGAAAAAAAACAAAGTAGGGCATAAAAAGAAAGATCAAAAGTAACAGAAAAATCAAATGGAGAGAAGACTTATGTCGTTATGCAATGTTTGATGATAATAATAAGTCATAACGTCTTAATTATTTGATGTTGACTTTATTATTGCGTGTAAGATCAAAAAGATTAAATTGACTTCAAGTGTACTGAGATCACCAAAGAAAAAGAAAAATAAAAGTTTGATGATAACGATGAATCATAATGTCTTAATTATGCAATTACACGTAAGATTGAAAGGATTAAATTGGTTTGAGAGTAATGAGATCACCAAAAAAAAAAAAAAAAGGAAAACCAAAAGGTTGACGGTAACAATAGGCCGTACTATCTTAATTATTTGTTATGTTACATGTAAGATCGAAAAGATTAAATTGATTTCAGGAGGAATGAGATCACGAAAGAAGACAAAGAAACAAAATAGCTCATGAAAGCCACAGTCTTGCTTGGCACAAAGTACAGCATGGCATGAACACGCCACGTGCTCTCAGGCTAACAAAGCTTGCCGACATACTCCAAAGTCCAGCGTTGCCATTTATGAGCTCCTTCGAGTAAAATGTAAACATTTATCTAAATGATGTAAAAGAACACATAGAAAGCTACGTGGTAAGAAGAGAGGAGGGGACAAAAAGATTTAGGATGCTTGTTCTTCTTCTTTTTTTTTTTTTTTTCCCAATATGACGATGTTGCTAGACTCACATATTAACCAATTTTTTCTTGCTTATGCTCAAACTTAAATGTTCAAGCCTCAATTTTTATAAATATTTTAATATGATTAATATTTCATAGTAATTAAGACTCTTCGTGTAGAGCTTCATCAATCAGATCTATCATGTAAGCATAAACTAGAGAAGAAAATTTCAGAGTAATTAACACCAGGAGGTATGATTCAAAATCTGAAACTTTAATTTTTAATCTCGTCATTAAATCTCTTGGAAGGAAGCATCCAGGGAGTAAGTGAGGTCGACTCGACTTCATGATATTATTTTGATACTTACATTCGTCTCAACACTCAGATAGATACAAAAAATAAGAAAAAAAATATATTACAATTCGATATCTGGGAACTATCCATATGGTAACTATGTTCTTTGGGTTTGGATAAGTACTACACAAGAGATGAGACCATATCTTGTGTGCACATTAAATTCCCTACACTTGGCAGGTTTGAGACAAAGGAGACGTGTTCATGTTCCGCCATGAGAAGTGTCGGTTGTTGGATAGCTTTCGATATGTGTAATCCAGTGAGGCATTCGTTGTACAAGTTCTCATTTGTGTCATCTCTCTCTCTCTCTCTCTCTCTCTCTCTCTCTCTCTCTCTCTCTCTCTCTCTCTCTCTCTCTCTGTTTCTTGCTTTAAAAGTCTAAAAACTTAATCTGACAAAGTCTTAATATAAGTCTACTCACTTGCTTTAAATTTAGGGTTTAAAACTTTATTCGATGAACTTTAAATGTGCTAACTAATTTGGTTGATAAATCAATCTTTACCATTTATTCTTTAAAAAAATAAAAAAAATTATCACAGTGTGTATGATGATAATAATGATAATGATTATGTGATGTTAATTGTTGATAATTAGCTAATGGTGGTCTTGTACCATTCTTCACAAAAAGAAGCAATTCTACCATCACCTTTTGTGGACAATCTCTTCTTCAAATCTCATTGTGAAGGTTTTTAAGAAGACCAATTTGACTCTTTTGAGTTTGTTTTGATATGAACTTATATTTCAAGGGTGTGAAAAGAAGAAAGATCTACGCCTTGTTTTCATTTCATGATTTCTCTTACCCTGCTGTCCTCAAAATAAATTAATACCAAATAAACATTACAATTTCATACGGTTCTTGCATTAAAATATAAAAAATATAATTTCGTTTGACATTATATATATATATATATATGATAAATTTTAGAATTATAATTCTTTCTTCAAATCTTTTTACATCTATAACATTTTTCTTAAGATCCTTATCAACAATATTTTTTACATCATTTTTGTATTTTTTTAATATATTAAAATTTGAATCTATTATTATTAATCTTTTCAGAATTTTTTTCTTACTCATTTAGTCTCTTATAAATATATAATATTTATCCTTCTTCTGATCATTGTATCTATCAATTCTAATTTTTTTCTAAAGGTATTCTTATATTTCAAGTTGTTAACTTATTCTTTTGTTTTTGGATAGACTTTTTAACTCCCATTGGTCTAAGAAAATGAGAGAACTCTTACTTACATGGCACCATATCTAGGCACTGATGCGATATGTCACTTTCAGATAATCTAATATTTGCATTTCATGATACCTAAGTGGTGAGGGTGTCTTACATCATTTTCGGATAATGATTTAACTTCATACTAAAATCAATTAAGATTTGTGTTCGTGAGATCTGATATAGTCTCATACTAATTATCAATGACATAACATAACCCTTCAATTTTTTTATTCGAACTTGGGATTAACATTGATAATATTAATTTATATTAGTTATTAAATTTTCAATTAACATTATTAAAAGTTAAGCCCTTGTTATGCTAATAAAAAAAAAATCTATAGTTTATGTTTGTCATACTAGAAATAATTAACCTAATTTTTTTTGGATAGATGCCCACGGTCTGAATATTTGAAGTATTTCGTATACTACAGTAAAATTTGTAAGTACAAATATATTATTTTTAACTATTATTTTTTTACCATTAAAAATAAAAAAAGGAGCAATATAGTCATCATATCTTCCAAAGCCCAATTAAGATGATGCATTTGAGGCACTTCAAACTAATTCGTTCCACTTTCTTTTAACTTCCTTTACTACTCGGGATCACTTTCTTTTAAATTCTTTTAACTTTCTTTTAACTTTCTTTTAGCTTCCTTTACTAATATCTTCCAAAGCCCAATTAAGATGATGCATTTGAGGCACTTCAAACTATTTCGTTCCACTTTCTTTTCACTCTTCTCAATAAAAAGTATTATATAAAAAATTATCACTCAAATGAGAATGCTAGTGTGGTAAGAGAAGAGCTAAAGAAAGTCCTAAAAATATTTTTACTAAAAATTATAAACAAAAATTAAATATATTTAATTTAATTATTTAATTTTTTTGGTCACATAGTTAAGTGATGACAAAAGATTCATTGAGTCGGTTGCGGATAATTGGGACATACCAACTTTACTATTGTTGCATTAGTTTAAACTAAATAATATTTAAGTAAGCTTATTCATTATAGATATTAATAAAAGTGATTTATACGAGGTTCTTAATATTCAAAGTATACCTTTACTATATTTAAGTTTATAAGCATAAATATCTTTTTTTTTTCTAAATTTTACAATGATAAACATATAAAAACTTATTTTTTTAAATAATTTTGATCTTGTATCGGTGTATCATATCCTACTCGATGAGATACAAACTAAGGCATACCGATGGTATGCCGAGGCATATCAATGGTATAGTTAAAATCATAAAAAAAACTTTAAAAATATCTAAAAAAAGGGTTAGATTGGGATTTTTAAGTTAAAAATAAATATAAATTTAATATAATCTTATTAAAAATAATATAAATTAATATAATATTGATTAAATTTTGATTAAATCATCATTAAAATAAATAATTATGATATTAAAAAAATAATTAAAATATAATTAAACCTATTATACCATTTAAATATAAATATTTGACCTATTAAATATCTAATTAAAAAAATTAATATTAAACATATTAATCATAATATTAAAGATCTTAATTACTTCATAATTAATATTATTCTATCATCAAAAAATATATCAAGCAATATATTAGACAATAAGTCATACACCATATAGAATAGGCTTAATCATCTCATAAATTAATAAAAAATCTAGAAAGAGAATATATATCTCTTGATTAGAGTGTTCTTCCTTTAATCCTCCTAAATTAGCTTTCTAAATTTGATCCAATCCATAAATCATAATTTTATTGAGTTTAGAAGAGTGAAAATATGAGAATAAAACAAAGATATGAGTGAAAAGAGTTTAAAAAAAGTTTAATAGATTGAGAAAGTGAAATGAGTTGATAGAGGAAAGGAAAAAGAATTTAAAAAGTCTCAAACGATCAAATCTCAATCGTAGATTGGTAATCATCAAAATTCGGATTGGTACTCATCGATAACAATCAAATTTCCATTATTATCATCCGGTACAAAATCAAGTGATCGATACCATTAGGCTTCGCGAACTCAATTTAGTTGATGAATTTGCGATCTTTCTCCTCCCCACGGTCTGACCACAAAGCACTGATAGTGGCATTTGTTTTGCTGGTGGTTGATTCTTAGGCATATCATTCAAGATTTAGCTGACAGAGATGTCTGCACACTTTGAGGCCTTCTTGCCCCCACCTTTTAAAGATGCATATCAGATAAAGAAGGATCCTAATTGTTTGAGCAAGGATATCTAGGGTTAAAAAGTGACCATGGACTTGTCTTGTGCTAACAGATTCAAAAAGCTTAAAAAGTCCTCAACATCTAGGTTAAAGTTTTTGTCCTGTGGTGACCGATGATAGGGGATATATGAGGACCATCAATGACAGTAGGTATATCAGTATAAAGACACCCCACATGTGTCGCCACGTCCGACCCATCGCCTCGGGTCGGATGAGATGGCACCCACATGCTGCCACGACACCTGAATCCAAACAGAATAGTCGCTCCCGCAATCCCGGGACTGGGACGGCGTCGCATGGAGCAAGCCACCCCCAAAACCCCGGGATAGTGTCGCATGAAGCAGGCCACCCCCAAAATCCCGGGACGACGACGCATGGAGCAGGCCGCCCTCGAGATCTTGGAACGGCACTATGCAGTGCCGACCTGTACAGTGCCACCCTGTGCGACTTCATCGTCGTTCGGACTGAGGTACGCCTCCGGACATGCCTATATAACCCCCACTTGGCTTTAGAGCACCGGGGGAGTGGTGTAGTGGAACATTCACTGACTTCACCATCGGAGGGGCTCGGTCGGGAAAAACTCGACCCAGGCCTTCTTGCAGGAATCAAGCCCGAGATGCGTTGGGGACCCACTTCAGCAGCGAGCGATGACCGGACACCCCTGGATTTCGACGACTGAATGAGGCCAGCCCGACACGTCACTCGGCGGCCGTATTCGTTCCGTAATATTTTGGCACTAGAAGGAGGGCCGATCTCGCAGGAGTGTCCAATGACCAACTCGGGAGTTTGCCTGATTGAAGGGCAACCTGCTGTCCCCATCCTCACTTCGGGACCAACTTCCGCTGCTCAGTCGGGAGGAGACATTCTGATCTAGATCCCGGAATGCTACTGGCGACTGTTCAACAATCCCTGGCTATCACCCCCCGGGAACATCCTAGCACCCTCGGTCGTCTCGCCCGAGGCGTTTCTCGACCTATCAAGGCAGGTCCAAGCTCTGACCGGGATGATCCAAATGGTTGTCCCCCTCATCCCGCAGCTTGTGCGCCTCGTGGGCCCATAGGCGTTGAGCCCATCCATTTACATTCCAGAACCCCTCGACGATCTCTCGACGAATCTTGCCATGCACGAGCAACCACAGGAGGAAGCCGAGGGACGCCCAAGGGGTCGGGGAGTGACTCCCGAGCCAAGCATCCACGGCTTCCCCCCCAACCGATGTGTCGCTTCCCGAGCACGACATGGTGTCCACCGACTCGGTCGACGACACGTTCAGAGCCCAACTCAACTCAGTGAATCGGCGTCTGGATGAATTCTAGCGAGAGCTCCGTAGGACCAAGGGAGAGGCCGAGGATAATGTCTTGGGATCATCTCCCTTCACCTCCGAGATACGGGACAAGCTAGTTCCCCTCAACTTCAAACTCCCTGCCCTTGAAGCATACGATGGTAGCTCCGATCCCATGGAGCACATCACCGCCTTCCGAGCCCAGATGGCCCTTTATGGCACATCCGACGCCTTGATGTGCAGGGCGTTCCCCATTACCCTCAGAGGGCTGGCTCGGATGTGGTTCAATTGCCTACGGCCGACCTCCATCTCTTCGTTTGAGCAGCTGGCACAGGGGCTCGAGCAGGGCTTCATGGCTAGCATATGGCCGAGACCCTTTGTGGCCACACTCTTTATGCTGGCCTAACGAGACGGCGAAACGCTCTCGCAGTTCATCCCACGCTTCGCTGCCGAGGCTAGGGGGATGCCCAAGGCCCATCCATCCTTGGTCATGCAGGCCTTCTTGATGGGGCTACGCCCCTCTAGACTTTTTTGGTCTCTGGTGGAGAGACCACCAACGACAGTCCCCGAAATGCTCTAGCGTGCTAACCAGCACATCGTTGCCGAAGCCCTGATGGCAGGAAAGCACGAGGACAGCAAGAGGCCCAGAATGGACCTCACTAGAACAATAGCTCCGAGGTCGTTCCCCAAACCACCCCGAAGGAAGACCGACCATCTTGAGCTACCGCGCCCAAGGCTCCCCCTAAACGCTTCTTGAATTGAAATCTTCCTCCAAATTCGGGAGAAGGGACTCCTGCGAGAACCCAACCCAGTGAAAGCTACTAACAAAGACCGATCTAAGTACTACAAGTTCTATCGGGATTACGACCACGACACGGAGGACTGCCGAGACCTGCAGAACAAGATCGAGGAGCTGATCTGACGAGGGCATCGCAGACGCTTCCTCAAGAAGCCAAGGGAGTTGTGTTAGGACTCTAGCTATGAGAGTCCTAATTTAGTTTTATTGATAAGGGCATTCATGTAAATCCTATCTAGCCGACCCTTATTAAAGAGGTGAAGAGGCCGGCTAGGTTAGGGTTAGGTTACTTCTTAGGAAAGGAGTCCTATTAGAGAAAGAATCCTATTAGAAGTAGGAGTTCTATTAGGAAAAGAGTCCTATTAGAAGTAGGAGTCCTATTAGAAAAAGAGTCCTATTAGAAGTAGGAGTCCTATTAGAAAAAAAGCCCTATTAGAAGTAGAAGTCCTATTAGGAAAAGAGTCCTATTAGAAGTAGAAGTCCTATTAGGAAAAAAGTCTTATTAGAATTAGGAATCCTACTAGAGAAGGAGTCCTAATTAGAAGTTGGTTAGAAGTAGGAGTCTTGAGTAAGAGTCCTATTAGGAGTTGGGGCTTAGAAGCCCTATAAATAACCATGTATTCATCCTCTTTTAATCAATGAATAGATCAATCCTTTAGCAGCCTTTGTGCAGCAACTTGGAGGAAGGAACCCCTATAGAGTTACAAGGAGGCCGATCCCCTATAGAGATCAACCCCAAGCTTAGAATCCGCGGAGGGTTCTAACACTTGGTATCAGAGCAGCGTTCTTGGCGTCTCGCTGCCCTTCCACAGCCATCCACCAGCCCTCCACAACCGCACAAAGCAATTCCCACAATTGCTTAGAAGATCATCGCTGAATTCCATCGTCATCTCCACCACCGTAGATCATCCTTGGATCTTCCCGTGAATTGCAACAGGTTCTGGTTATCTACCCTACTGCTGCTGCAATTTAGTTATCCTTATTAAAAAATCCAAAAAAATTCGTTCCTATAATTGCTGCATAAACTTTTCGTCGCAAAGTTTTTATCTCTACAACGAAAGTCGCACTGCAGAATTTTAGCCGCATAGCATTGCCTTTTTGATCTTGCTACTGCGTTTTTTCTATCCAAATCTCTATGAAATTTTTATGGCAGCTTTGACACTTCCTAACAGTGGTTTTCCCTTTGGTTTTGTCGAAAAATTCTCAATAAAAACCACTTATCTTTTACGTCCAATCTGCTGTACTTTAGAAATAAAAATCTGCTATAATACCTCTCTGTGATTCTCAATTTTGCCAAACCTCTTGCTATCGTTTCTTCCTACGAAATTTTTTACAATATTACCTCTTCCTTATCAGTAGATCCCCTTTGAGTTTTACTTGAATCTCTTTTGAAAATTTCTGAAAAAATTACATCTTTACTGCTGGAATTTTTTCGGCGAAAAATCTGGTATTGCACCTTGGTCCTTTTTTCTTCTCCGTAACCTACCAAACCCTAGCCACCTTGCTGCCACAAACCAAGACATCTTTAGGGCATCCCTCTAGCCTCAAGATGCAGCCATCATAACCTAGTTTCATAACCCTAACAGCATAAAAAACCACAGCCTAAAATAGTAAACCATTACAGCTGAACCCTTCAATCACCGATCTATTGTCCGAACCTTCCACCACCCCATGCCATTAACCCACCAACAGAAAAAAGACAAGGGCATCTCTGATCTACAGACATATGCTATGGCTTCCCAAGATCCAATTAATGCCAAATTTGAAGCATGGGAATCTCGGATTGAATCACGGCTTGAATCGCGCTTGGAAGACAAATTACGTGCTTTGTTTGCAGAATTCAGAATTGGACAACCATCGAGTCAAACCAAACTGCAGCAAGGAGAGAATTTAGAAAGGACCCCAGAGAAGGAGGGACAGCCTTCGGACATGCTTTAGCTATGCATGAGGGTGGACTTCCCACGATGGGAAGAAGGAGACCCAGCGGGGTGGATTTCGCGCGCAGAACGTTACTTTCGCTACTACCGAACGTCAGATAATGCTATGGTAGAGATTGCTGTCATCCACCTTGAAGGAGATACTATTAAATGGTACAATTGGCTGGAATATAATCATGGGGCTCCGACATGGAATCAATTTAAGAATGCACTGCTGAACCATTTCGGACCTACGGAGTATGAAAATATCGACGGTCAACTCGCAAAGATTCGACAAACCTCTACGATTCAAGAGTACCAAACCAGGTTTGAGAAGCTATCTTACCTTGCTCGTGATTGGACTGACCATCAATTGTTAGGAACATTTATCGAAAGACTCAAGCCAGAGATAAAAGGGAAGTTAAGGCACGACACTGACGCATCTGCAAGTGATGGCTGCGATTTCTTTTGCCCGAATACAAGAAGAACGACTCAACCAAGATTCTCGAAGGATGAGAACTACTCCTAGAACCTCAACATATAAACCCCCTTCTGCTTCCAACCATCCTTCGCTGCCCAAAAAATTGACAAGAGAAGAACTACGTGATTGATTAGCAAAGGGTCTTTGTTGGCATTGCGACGAGCCGTGGAACCGCGATCATCGCTGCAAAAGGGGCTGCCTCCTATTGATTGAACCTCTTGAAGACAGGGAGGAGGAGGTCCAGGAGCATGAGGAAGAGGTCACGGATGAAGAACAGTAGCCAATTGATATTATGATGCATGCCCTTGCCGGTTATGCGAACCCGCAAACAATGAAAGTGGGAGGATTTCTGAAGCAACAACCAATCATCGTTCTTATTGACACCGGGAGCACTAATAATTTTATAAACAGCAAGGTTGCTGTCCGGATGGCCTTACCTATTGAGAATTGCAGCAGGTTTGATGTTAAAGTCGCAGATGGACGAAATTTGAAGTGTGATCGTAAGTGCCCACGGGTGAAACTGTTGCTGCAGGACCAAGAGATAATTGCAGATTTTTTCCTCCTCTCTCTCGATGATTATAAGGTCGTGCTTGGCATCGAATGGTTGACGATATTAGGTGATGTTTCCTAAAATTTTTTGAAACTAATTATGAAATTTTACAGCAAGGGGAAACAGGTGATACTGTACGGGAAACATGGGGGCGACGTAACAACAATTTGCACACAACGAATGGAGAAAGTTTTGCACAAAGCATGCAGCGGCTTTTTGGTACAACTTGAGCAGCAACCTAAGGGAGAGCAAACCAAATTTGAAGATCCAAACCTACTTCCCTTGATTGCTGAATTTTCAGATATATTTGACGAACCACGCAGCCTACCTCCTAACCGCCAGCATGATCATTGTATACCGATTCTTCCAGGGAAACCTCCAGCAAATACTCGACCATATCGGTATCCACATCTCCAAAAAGATGAAATAGAAAAGATTGTAAAAGAGATGCTTGAAATAGGAGTTATTCGGCCAAGTTGCAGCCCCTACTCTTCACCAGTGCTCCTCGTACGAAAGAAAGACGGAACATGGCGAATATGCATTGATTACCGAGCTCTCAACGACATAACCGTCAAGGACAAGTATCCTATTCCAGTAGTAGATGAATTGCTTGATGAATTAAAAGGAGCACGAGTCTTCACAAAGTTGGACCTTTGATCCGGGTATCATCAAATACGAGTGTGCGAAGAAGACATCTCGAAACCTTTCGAGCGCACAACGGTCACTATGAATTTTGGTAATGCCCTTTGGTCTCACCAATGCTCCCTCCACCTTCCAGAGCCTTATGAATGATATTTTTCGGAGTTATCTTCGAAAGTTTGTGCTAGTTTTCTTTGACGATATCCTTATTTACAGCCCTTCTCTTGAAAGTCATATTCAGCACTTAAGACTTGTTTTGATAATTTTGCGAGAACATGTTCTTTTTGTCAAAAAAATGAAGTGTAGCTTTCTTCAACAAAAAGTGGAATATCTTGGGCATATCATATCAGAGGAAGGGGTGGCAGTGGATCCCTCCAAAATTGAAGCAATGCAGAATCCAACCCCCCGGAACATAAAATCAACTGCATAGCTTTTCTTGGTTTAACAGTTACTACCGTAAGTTCGTGAAAGACTATGGAAAGATCAGTGCACCCCTTACTTCCTTGCTGAAAAAAGATGCTTTCCAGTGGTCGGACAAAGCCACCACCGCCTTCGATGAACTTAAAGTCGCAATGATAACAACACCAGTACTAGCATTACCCGACTTCGATAAGACTTTTATTATTGAAGCTGATGCCTCCGGAGCAGGAATTGGTGCTGTACTAATACAAGATGGCCGACCTCTCGCTTATACTAGTAAGGCGTTATCTCCTTCCCACCTCAAGATGACTATTTACGACAAGGAGATGCTCGCGATTATGCATGCGGTGTCCAAATGGAGACCGTACTTAATTGAGCGACGCTTTCACATCAAGACCGACCATAAAAGCCTAAAATATTTCTTGGAGCAAAAGATATATTCCCCTGAGTAGCAAAAATGGGTAACAAAGCTTCTTGGATATGATTATGAAATAACTTACAAAAAAGGGAAAGATAATGTTGTTGCAGATGCGCTTTCACAACTACCCGAGCAAGTTGAATTTTCGGCTGTTTCACTTCCGACCAGCGACTTCCTTGAGGATATTAGGAGGGAATGGCAAGATAATCCAGAAACAAGTAAAATCATAAAAAAAATTAAAGGAAGCACCAAGCTCTATGGCTCATTACAGTTGGGACTCAAAGGACTTACGATATAAAGGACGCATTGTGCTTGTGCCAAATTCTACTTGCATAAAGACCATCCTTTAAGAGATGCATTCCACACCTGCGGCCGGGCACTCCGGGTTCCTTAGAACCTATAAAAGAATTAAGCAAAATTTTTATTGGATAGGGATGAAAAATATTATTGCTGAATTTGTAGCACAATGTGATATATGTCAACGACACAAAGGTGAGACAGTGGCAAGTCCTGGAAAGTTACAACCTCTACCCATCCCAGAATCAATATGGACTGATATATCAATGGATTTCATCGAAGGGCTTCCCTCATCACAAGGAAAAGGTATAATTTTTATCGTGGTTGATCGCCTTACAAAGTATGCTCACTTTTGTGCCATTCGTAATCCATACACTGCTTCTAGTATTGCTCGAACCTTTATGGAGAATATTGTAAAATTACATGGGATGCCGAGATCTATTGTAAGTGATCGTGATAGGGTCTTCACGAGCAAATTTTGGACAGAGTTATTCCATATACAAGGCACTAAATTAAAGATGAGTACGGCATATCACCCACAAACCGACGGCCAAACTGAAGTGGTGAACAGGTGTTTGAAGACATACCTTAGATGCTTCACCAGTGACCGACCAAAAGAATGGACAAAGTGGCTTCCCTGGGCCGAGTGGTGGTATAATACAACTTATCATTCCTCCACAAAATGTACTCCCTATGAGGCCATGTATGGTCGACCCCCCCTATAATTCCAAAATATGTGTTGGGCACCTCTAAAGTAGAACAAGTAGATAGGGAACTACAAGATAGAGACAAAATGCTGAAGTTGCTAAAAGATAATCTCACTGCAGCACAAGCAAGGATGAAACAGCAATATGATCAACACAGAGGCGAAAGAGAATTTTCAGTAGGAGATTGGGTCTTCCTACGGCTCCAGCCATACATGCAAACATCAATCTAAACCAGAGCGTCTATGAAGCTTTCACCTCGGTTCTATGGACCCTACTAGATTTTGGAGCGCATTGGAGCAGTAGCATACAGATTGGACTTACCCGCCAGCTCCCGAATCCATCCAGTCTTCCATGTATCATGTTTGAAGCTCAAGTTGGGACAACACGAGACAGCCCAAAGCCATCTACCAAATATAACTGCCCAAGGAGAGCTCCAGACCCAACCAAGTGCCATTATTGATCAACGAATAGTGACTCGACGACGACGACCTACTACTGAAGTGTTAATACAAGGGCAAACCTATCGCGAAGATGCCACTTGGGAGAACTACGACGACTTGACGATCAAATTCCCGAATTCATGGAACGTCAGCCTCGAGGACAAGGCTGATTTGAAGAGGGCGGGTCTGTTAGGACTCTAGCTATGAGAGTCCTAATTTAGTTTTATTGATAAGGGCATTCATGTAAATCTTATATAGCCGACCCTTATTAAAGAGGTGAAGAGGTCGGCTAGGTTAGGGTTAGGTTACTTCTTAGGAAAGGAGTCCTATTAGAGAAAGAATCCTATTAGAAGTAGGAGTTCTATTAGGAAAAGAGTCCTATTAGAAGTAGGAGTCCTATTAGGAAAAGAGTCCTATTAGAAGTAGGAGTCCTATTAGGAAAAGAGTGCTATTAGAAGTAGAAGTCCTATTAGGAAAAGAGTCCTATTAGAAGTAGAAGTCCTATTAGGGAAAAAGTCCTATTAGAATTAGGAATCCTACTAGAGAAGGAGTCCTAATTAGAAGTTGGTTAGAAGTAGGAGTCTTGAGTAAGAGTCCTATTAGGAGTTGGGGCTTAGAAGCCCTATAAATAACCATATATTCATCCTCTTTTAATCAATGAATAGCTCAATCCTTTAGCAGCCTTTGTGCAGCAACTTGGAGGAAGGAACCCCTATAGAGTTCCAAGGAGGTCGATCCCCTATAGAGATCAACCCCAAGCTTAGAATCCACGGAGGGTTCTAACAGTTGCCACCTCGGCCCCAGGGTCTGATCGACAGACAAATCGATGTCATCGTTGGCGGACCGACCTCTGGCGGTAGCAGTTCCACTGCCAGGAAGGCATACGCACAGAGCACAATGGAGAAGCATCTAAGGATGCGTTCTGAGGAAGAAATCAGATTCAGCACGGAGGGAGGGGAGTTCTCGGACCACGACGACACTCTAGTAGTCTTCGTCCACATCACCAATGCCAAGGTGAAGAGGGTGATGGTCGACACTGGGAGTTTCGTCGATATTCTATATCTAGACGCCTTCAGGAAGGTTGGGCTCACAGACAACGATCTCTCCCATATGACGACTGCACTTACTGGATTTACTGGGGAGTCGATCTCCCCCCTTGAGATGACTTCCCTTCCCGTCACACTAAGGAATGAACCGAGAATGAAGACGGTGATGGTCGCCTTTATGGTGGTCGACCTGCCCTCGGCATACAACGTCATCCTTGGGCGGCCAACCCTCAACAGGATAAGGGCGGTCGTCTCCACCTATCATCGGGCCATGAAATTCCCGACTTCATCAGGAGTCGGGGTGGTGCAGAGTGATCCCAAGGAATCTAGAAAATGTTATTTGATGGCTGTGTTAATGCCAAAGAGGATGTGACCTGATCTGACCAACTTCGACCCTCGGGATAATCAAAAAATTCCTACATACCCGCAGTCGACCGAGCGGCTCCTCGAGATTCCCCTGAAGGATGATCGACCAGACCGGGTCGTCAAAATCTGAGCCGCACTTTCGGAAGCCGACCAAGTCCAACTGGTAGAGTTCTTAAAGTAAAATGCCGACATCTTCACCTGGTCCCCGAAAGACATGCTAGGGATTGACCCCGAGGTGGCACAACACCATCTGAACATCCATCCTGAGGCACTCCCAGTCAAGTAGAAGCCTCGGAGATTCGCCCTAGAGCGGTAGCAGGCGACCAACTACGAAGTTGACCAACTAGTCGACGTCGGATTCATAACCGAGGTGAAATATCCACAGTGGCTGTCTAATGTAGTCCTCATTAAAAAATGTAATGGAAGCTAGAGGAGGAGCGTTGACTACACCGATCTCAATCGGGCATACCCCAAGGATTGTTATCCCCTCTCGAAGATAGATCAGCTGGTCGACGCAACTGCAGGCCATGAGCTTCTTACATTCATGGACGCGTCCTTGGGCTACAACCAAATCCGCATGGCCCACAAGACCGAGAGCACACTGCATTTATCACCGACAGAAGGGTCTACTGCTACAAAGTCATGCCCTTCGATCTGAAGAACATTGGAGCCACCTACCAGAGAATGGTTAATGAAATATTTAAGTTCCAACTCGGGAGAAACATGGAAGTCTATGTTGATGACATGATTGTCAAAAGCAGGTCGACCGTAACCCACCTAACCGATCTGGCAGAGACCTTTCGGACCCTCAGACAATACAATATGTGCCTCAACGACAAAGTGCACCTTCGGGGTCCAGTTGGGAAAGTTTCTTGACTTCGTCATCCACTAGAGAAGGATAGACGCCAACCTGAAGAAAGTCCGAGCTATAATGGAGATGCAGTCTCCGTGCTCGGGAAAGGAGGTGCAGCACCTCATGGGAAAGCTAGTAGCACTCGCAAGGTTCGTATCACGCTCGGGAGACAAATGCCTCTTGTTCTTCCAAGCCTTGTGCCGAGCGGACGACTTCAAATGGACCCCGGAATGTGAGGACGCCTTCGGCAAAATGAAGACCTACCTCGGACGGCTCCCTTGACTCGTCTCACCCCGACCGGGTGAGATCTTGGGCCTTTACTTGGTGGCTTCGGAATAGGTGGTCAACTCAGTCTTGGTGAGCGTGGACCAAGCCACACAGCAAGTAGTCTACTACACCAGCCATATTCTCGTTGGACCCGAAGAGCGCTACCCGTCGATAGAGAAGCTGGTGCTGGCACTAATTGTGACAGCCCGAAAGTTGCGGCCCTCCTTCCAGGCCCATACGATAAAGGAAATATCTGACCAGCAATTCCATCAAATCTTCTCCAAATTTGATGTCTCAGGTCGGATGCTCAAATGGTCGGTAGAGCTCAGGGAGTTTGACATCCAATACGTGCTCCAAACGGCCATAAAGACCCAAGTATTGGCTGATTTCATTTCTGAACTAACCCCTGAGGTCGGCATGACTATGCAGAAGTCGGATCCACCAGCTTGGGCCCTGTACATTGACGAGTCTGCCACGTCAGGAGGAGCCGGAGCAGGGATGATCCTCAAGGACTCGAACAGCGAAACCTACGGGCACTCACTTCGGTTGGAATTCAAAGCCACCAATAATGAGGCCGAATACGAGGTATTGCTGTTAGGACTATGCCTCGCTCTCGAGATGCATGTGCGGAACCTGGAGGCTTTTACTGATTCCCAACTAGTGGCAGGCCACATCAATGGAACCTATGAAGCCAGAGAATCGACCATGACTCGGTACCTCGCCGAAGCCCGATGAATTTTGGCTCGCTTTGGTCGTCTGGTGGTCGCAAGGATACCCCGTGCTTAAAAAACCCAAGCTGACGCACTCGCTCGGCTAGTGTCTAGCCGGCCGCCTGGGGAGCCCTCAAGGAGGACCGAGGTCCTCTCCGCACCAACCTTACCGGTCTCGGACATCAATACGGCAAAGGCGACTTCGAACTGGATGAAAGAAATACTTCGCTACAAAAAAGAGTGAGCTACCCGAAGACCCGCTGGTTGCTCGTCGGCTCAGACGAGTCCAAGCATGGTACGTCGAGATCAGGGGCAAACTATACAGAAGGGCCTTCTCTCAACCACTGCTCCGCTATCTATCCCCACCCGAAGCTGAGACAGTCCTTGCCGAAGTTCACGAGGGCATATGCGGGGAGCACATCAGGGGCCGAGCTTTGGCCTTCAAGATACTCAAGCAAGGATTCTTTTGGCTGACGCTATGATGAGATGCCTTATCCTACATACGACGGTGTCACTAGTGTCAGGCGCATGCCCGGATCCAACGCCAGCCGATGGTGCCCCTCACCCCAATCAACGTGGTTTGGCCCTTCATGCAGTGGGGCATGGACCTCCTCAGTCCCTTCCCCCTGACTTTGGGCCAATGGTGTTTTCTCATAGTTGGGGTCGATTACTTCACTAAGTGGGTTGAGGCCGAACCGCTGGCATCCATCACCACAAAGCAAGTCAAGGGTTTCGTATGGAAGAACATCCTCACGCGCTTCGGAATCCTTAGGGCCATCATAACTGATAATGAGACCCAATTCAACAATGCAAGGTTTAAGTCCTATTACCACTTGTACGGGATACAACTAAAGTTTAGCTCGATCGCTCACCCCCAGACCAATGGCCTAACCGAGGTCACAAATCGAGCGATCCTCGAAGGACTGAAGTAGAGGGTGGGCGAAGCGCATGGAGCTTGGGTGGAAGAGCTCCCGAGCATCCTGTGGGTATCCCGAACCACTTCAAAAATGACCTCGGGAGAGTCCCCATTCAGCCTCGCATTTGGGACCGAGGTCGTCCTACCCCCCGAGATCACTTTCCCGACCTTGTGGGTGGAAAACTTCGGCGAGGGAACTTCAAAACTCAGACTCTGGGCAAGGCTCGACCTCCTCAATGAACGAAGAGCTGAGGCCCACCTATGTGCCTTGGCATACAAGAAGGCGGTGGCCCGAATCTACAATCGAAAGGTTTGACCGCAGAGAATTTGACTCAGTAACCTGGTCCTCCAGAAAACCTAGGTGAGCGATCCAACTCGGGCCAGGGGAAAACTATCCCCGAATTGGGAAGGCCCTTACCGGGTCTACGACATGGTCCGAGAAGGCACTTGTTGCCTCGAGACAATGGACGGAACCCCCCTGCTGAGGACTTGGAATGTGTCAACGTGTCAAACTTGAGAAAGTTTTACCCGTAAGCCTTGCATTGATATTCAAAAATTTTCCATTCATGTAAGTAGAATTTTTACACTATGGTCGGTTCGGGCTTACAAAACTCCAACTCAGCCCGACCGAAAAGACGCGAACCTTACAAACCAAAGACGCGAACTCGCTCGAAGCCCCAATTCGGCTCAAGACTCCCTAACTCGGGGGTGGATCCACTGGGCTATCATCGAAAGGCACCTCCTTGGGCATGTCGACGTTGTGGTCTTTGAGAAGATCCACGAACAGATCGGCCTCCAGCTCCTGATTGGGGTACTTGGCATGGAAACGGGCGAGGGTGAGCCAGTAGCCGTACTCGAAGGTCACTTGACCCGACCTCTAGAGGTCGAGTTTGAACTTGGGAGATTTTTTTATACTCATCAATCGCCCTCTTTGCCAGTTCCTCCACCCCTTGGCGTTGCCCTAGCAGCGCCTCCTCAGTCGCCTTGGCCACCGCCTGCGCGGCCTCGGCGTTCTTCGTGAGCTCGAGCAGCTTGTCGTCTAGCCTCCGAACCCGCCCACGACTGTCCTTCAACTGGCATTGAGAGTTCTCTAGCTCCGTCTTCAGCCACGTAGCTTCAGCCTCAGCCACGGTAGCACGTTGCTCAGTTGTCGCTACCGCCTCAGGGCCGATGCCACCCCTCAGCTCCTCAACCTCCCGACGAAGGTCGGAGTTCGCCTCCCCAAGACGTTTGATCACCCAACTTGCATCTTGTACTCGGTCGATCAGCGCCATCATATAGTGTTGACTCTGCGAAAGATACGGGGTCATAACTGGATGTCAGAACTCAACTCTCGGACATAAAGCAAAGGTGAGATGCTTACCCAGACTAGAGACTTCGCCGCATGGTCCACCAGCACCACGGAAGGTGAGCAGTACAACTGCCTAGCCAGGGTAGGGTGAAGTATGCCTCAGCCAAACTCTTGAGCCACCGAGCCGTCGGATCAAATGTGGGTGTCGGCCCTCACAGACTATAGTCGGACCCCATAGGGCGCCCCTGGCTCCTCGTCTGGTAGATCCGCGAACTCCAGAGCTCGAAAGGGCTCGCTCTTGCTCGAGGACCAGATCCGACACAAGTCCTTCATCGACTTGGGACAGTCCGCTCGCCTAGTCTGGGGCTCGTCCCCGATCGGGCCGGTGCACCTCTTTCCTTTTGCGCCCGAGCCCTCCTTGTGAGAACCGCTGCCTAACCTGACAGAAGCCCCCGTGGCTGCCTCCCGAAGCGCCAACCCCTCTAATAACTTCTGAATCACCCCTTTGGCCTTTTTCTTCGAACACTTTGCCTCAGCCTCGTCGGGACCCCAGCGCCTCGGAGTCCCCTTATGAACTGGGATTTTGCCCCCGGCCTTCGGTGCCCCCCGAGACAGTTGTGCTATGCTTGGAAGGCGCGGGATCCCCTTCATCACCTAGAAGTTCACCATGTCTGCAGAATAGGTGGATCAGTAAAGTCAAAAGAGCAAAAGTCGATCAGAAACAAAACATTTATGAGCCACAGGTCAGGCCATTCCCTTAGAGGCTGGGCTGAGAGCCGCCTCGACCAACCATGCCTCGGACATTTCCCTAACCACTCGAGAAGAAGAAAGGACCCCCTTCAGATGCTCCGTGCAATCGGACTCCTCAGGGGAGAGGGACGGAGGTACATTATTGATGGCTTAAGAAGTCCACCCCACACAGACCACTCCTGAGAGCAACTCACGAAGAAGTGGTGAGTCTTCCAACCCTTGTTATTCGAAGGGGTGCCACTGATCTTGAATCCGCCTTGGGCGGTAAGGTAGTAGTCGTCTCGGCCCTTGCACAGCCGAAAGCAAGCCAAGAACAGAGTCTGGGTCGGTTTGATCCCCACCCCATGACACTCTCTTAGAAAGACGATCAGATAGCGTCAAGAATTGGGCACCATCTACGAAGGAGAAATCCCCCACCACCGAAGGCACTCCACGACCACGGGATGCAAGAGGAACCTCAGCCCCGCCTCTAGGGCATCTAGGGTTAGCCTAAACCCTCTGGGGAATGGATCATAAGTACGTTCCCCCGACCTAGGGGCATGGAGCTAATACTCTTCCGGGATGCTATAGCGATCCCGAACCAGCCCCAAGAGCTCCTCGGTCACCATCGAGTCTACGTCGTGCCACGACTGCATCACCTGAATGGCTGCGAGGGCCCTCGAGTCTACTGGGGATGCCCCACTCGATGACGAGCTCAACACCTTTACCCTGGAACTACTCAAGGTCGACTTGTTGACCTCGGGGACCGACCGACTAGACGACGATGAGGAAGAAGTCATCCCGACCTTGATTTAGATTCCGAAGGAGAATAGGGGTCCGAGAAGACATGCGGAAGGCTCGAAGACAAATGAAGATGCGAAGACCTTCCGCTTACGAGGATGAACTTATAAGGGAAAAGCCCCACTACCACCTGAGCGACGTTTGGGCTCCCCGAGGCAGCCATTGATGGCAAATCCCACTAAGGAGCTTTGCATCATCCAGTTGCCTGGGCGGGAGCCAGCGGGGATTACCACTAAGGGTGACCTCGATTGACGCAACCAACGAACCGAGATTCCCGCCCAACGTCCCCAACCGTGATCCCCACCAAGTGCCCACGCCCCTAATTTCCCACCAACAAGATAGCACGTGACCCTCTCCTGAAGGCCCACGACATCAGCCCTCCGTGCCACACGCACCACCAGTAAGTGCTCTCAAGTATCAAGCACTAAAGCGTCTCCCACACTAGTCCATTTGTGCCCGAGTTCATCAGCTCGGGCACCAGTCCATCTGTGCCTGAGTTCACCAGCTTGTGTTGAATCTCGGATTTTGATGATGAAGTCAATTGGTGAAATATTTGTTTTGATCTATATTGTCAAGATAAGTGTGCAGGATTAACTACGATGGGATGAAAACATAAATCGATTTATCGAGGTCAAGTCCGTTGGGAGTTCAAGAGTTCACCGAAAGTTCGAAGGATCATCAGAAGTATTGCCGGAACCAACTGAGATCGAATCAAGGACTTACTGAAGTTTTCGAAAGCTCGTCGCAAAGATCGTCAAAGGTTCGTAGAGTTTACTGAGAAGGTTCGGAAGCTTGCCGAAGACTCATTGAGCTTGCCATACAATTCGGGAGCATGCTGGGAGTCCGTCAAAAGAAATCCGAAGGAAGTGTTGGAAGTCCACCGGAATCTCGGAGAGCTCGCCGGAAGTAGACTTGAAGAATGTTAGTTTAAATCACTTAGAATTATATTTCAATTTTATAGTTGGCACATAACTACGGTAAGGATTTGGAAATAATCCTGTTTAAATCTGGTAGGGGCCAGCCGGGCTCTTATTGGGTCAATTTGGGCCTAAAACAGGGCCCATTCAATTGCATGTGCTGGGCGGTGGAACCACCTAGTGGCAAAAAGCTGGGCGGTTAAACCGCCCAGCACCAGAATGCATGGGTGGTTGAACCGCTACCTTGGGCGGTTGAACCGCCTTGTATACTGTCGGTCTGACTACTGACAGGCGGTTGAACTGCCAGCACCGGGAAACCCAAATAGAATTCAAATTTGTTGAATCTCGGATTTTGATGATGAAGTCAATTGGTGAAATATTTGTTCTAATCTACTTTGTCGAGATAAGTGTGCAGGAACAACTACGATGGGAAGAAAACATAAAGCGATTGACCGAGGTCAAGTCCGTCGGGGGTTCAAGAGTTCATCGGAAGTTCGAGAGATCTTCGGAAGTGTTGCCGGAACCATCCAATATCGAATCAGGGACTTGCCAAAGTTTTCGGAAGTTCATCGCAAAGATCGTCGAAGGTTCGCGGAACTTACCGGGAAGATTCGGAAGCTAACCGAAGACTCGTTGAGCTCACCATACAATCCGGGAGTATGCTGGGAGTCCGCTGGAAGCAATCCGAGGGAAGCATCGGAAGCCTGCCGGAATCTCGCCGTAAAGATCGTCGGAAGTTGACTTGAAGAGTGTCGGGTTAAATCACCTTAAGTTATGTTTTTAAGTTCGTAGTTTGCACATGAGTAGAGCAAGGGTTTAGAAAAAATCCAACCTAAATTCAGTGGGGGCCAACCGGGCCTCTACTGGGCCGAGTTGGGCCTTAAACAGGGCTCATTCAGCCTTGGTGAATGGGCGAGCGTTGAACCGCTTTGGCACAGGCGATAGCACCGCCTCGGCTCTGTAGCTCGCCATCTTGAGCGATGGTAGCACCGCTGGCTAGGGCAGCGGGTACCGCCCACAGTGTGTCGATCAATGATCGACACAAAGATGGGCACCGCCTCGACACTTTGCCAGACCGGGAACTCCAAATTTGATTTCAAATTTGGAGCCCAAATTTAAATCCACTTTGGATCTATAAATACCCTCCCTTTCTCAGCTGAAAGGCAACCCTTTTGAGAGTTAAAAATCTTGAGTTAAAGTCTTTGATTAGTCTTGAAAAGCCTTGTCTCTTGCTAAGTGTTCACCTCCTCCTTGTTCTTGAAAAATCTTGTAAGAGTGTGAACCTTTTGTAAAGGGTTGTAAAAGGGGTATTTGGTCCTTCCCCTTCAAAGGATTTGCTAGTGGAAGAGCGGAGCCTCATCGTGAAGGCTTCAAGAGTGGATGTAGGTCATTTGACCGAACCACTATACATCATTGTGTTCATGAATGTGTGAGTGTTTACATTGTTGAATCATTTCATTACTTAGCTGTAAGTTGTTTAGTTCCTTGTTATTTCCTTTACTCAAGCAATTACTTTCAAGTTCTCTTTCGTCAAATCGAAATCTTCATACGAACTTGTGTTTGTGTAAAATCGGTTTCAAAAGTATGATTTTAATCTGCTGCACTAATTCACCCCCCCCTCTTAGTGCCTTTTAGATCCTAACAATTGGTATCAGAGCAAGGTTTGCTCTCATATTGGTTTAAAACCCAAGAGAGATGGCCTACTCCGGTATGCAAGAGGGTCACTCCATTACTCGTCCGCCTATGTTTAATGGGTCGGATTATACGTATTGGAAGACTCGTATGAGGATTTTTCTCATTTCTATGGACTTTGAACTTTGGAACATTGTTGAAAATGGCTTTGCAAAATCTTCTCTTCCGATGAGTGAGTGGAATGAGTCAGAAAGGAAGATTTTTGCTCTCAATGCAAAGGCTATGAATGCCTTATTTTGTGAGCTTGATAAGAATGAGTTTAATCGGGTTTCTATTTGTGAATCGGCATTTGATATTTGGCACACTCTTGAAATCACTCATGAAGGCACTAGCTGAGTGAAAGACTCCAAAATCAACATTCTTGTGCATTCCTATGAACTTTTTCGGATGAAACCAAATGAGTCTATTGGAGACATATACACCCGCTTTATGGATGTCATCAATGGACTTAAACTCTTGGTAAAGGTTTTTCTAATTTTGAATTAGTAACTAAAATTTTAAGATCCCTTCCAAAGAGTTGGGATCCAAAGGTTACGGCCATTCAAGAGGCCAAGGATCTTAAAGTATTTCCGCTTGAAGAACTTATTGGGTCTCTAATGACCTACGAGATGACGTGCCATGCTCATGAAGAGCTTGAGAACCCCCTTCCAAAGAACAGGAAGGATATGACACTTAGAACACAAGAAGACCACTTGAAAGGAACATCAAGTGATGAGGATAGTGACAATGATATTGCACTTTTAATTCGAAAGTTTAAGAAATTTATAAGAAAGAATAAATTTAAAAATGACACAAAAAATAAATTTGAACACAAAAAGGATCAAGTTATTTGCTACGAATGCAAGAAGCCGGGACACTTCAAGAATGAATGCCCTCAAGCCAAGAAGAAGCAATTCAAGAAGAAAAAAGCTTTGAAGGCCACGTGGGATGATTCAAATGACTACAAGGTTGAAGAAGCAAGCAACAAAGAGGAGGCTAACTTCGCGCTAATGGCATTAGGAGAAGAGGTTAGTGAGTTATTTAATGAAGAGTTATCTTTCAATGAACTTTCTAGTGCTTTTCATGAGTTATTTAATGAATGTAGAACTATTAGTAAGAAGTTCAATTTGCTTAAGAAAGAACATGCTTTATTACAAAGTAAGTTCAATAGTCTTCAAACCCCTTCTCTACCCCCATGCTCTAAGTGTGAACACTTAGATGCAACAAAAAGGGAGAACTTGCTACTCAAAGAGACCCTAAACAAGTTTAAGGTCGGTAGCAAGGGCTTGGACATGATCCTTGCTAACAAGGGTCACGTCGGAAATAGAAGTGGAATCGGATTTGTGAGTGGTTCTCACCAAAATCCCACTACCTTCATTAAAGGTCCTACATTGCATGTATCACCCCATTTGAAATGTAATTTTTGTGGTAAAACGGGACATATTGCTTACCAATATCCATTCAAGAAAATTAGTCCATAAAAATTGATATGGGTTCCTAAAGGAACCATAAACAATTCAATGTTAAACTATAAATTAAGTAGATCAATTTGTAAGGCACCCAAAATCAAATAGGTACCTAAAAACCATCCTCTTTTGTAGACAAACTCACAAGCTAGGAGCAAGAAATGGTATCTTGATAGTGGATGCTCAATGCACATGACCGGAGATCCATCTCATTTCTCTATGCTCACTAGCAAAGAAGAAGGGTATGTCACCTTCGGAGACAACAACAAGGGTAAAATCATTGACAAGGGAACCATAGGTAACAAATCAAGTTTTTCAATTGATGATGTGTTGCTAGTTAATGGTTTGAAACATAATCTTTTAAGCATTAGTCAATTATGCGATAAAGGTTATGTTGTTAGATTTAAATCTAATGTTTGCATCATTGAAAAACCAAACAATGACATATCCATGATTGCTTTAAAACAAAACAATGTCTATACCATAAATATTGATGAATTAAGTAATGAAATATGTTTTTCGATTTTGAATGATGATGCTTGGCTTTGGCATAGGAGATTAGGCCATGCAAGCATGAAACTAATTTCTAAGATTTCATCTAGAGAGTTAGTAAGAGGAATCCCAAACATGAAATTCATTAAGGACAAGGTATGTGATGCATGTCAACTAGGAAAATAAATAAAAACTAGTTTCAAATCAAAAAATCAAATTAGCACCACTAGACCATTGCAATTGATCCATTTGGACTTATTTGGACCAATTGACATAACAAGCCTAGGAGGTAGCAAATATGCATTTGTAATTATGGATGACTATAGTAGATACACTTGGACCTATTTCTTGGCTCACAAAAGTGATTGTTTCAAATGTTTCTCTAAATTTTGTAAACTCACTCAAAATGAAAAAGGTTTTATGATTTCATCAATTCGAAGTGATCATGGAGGTGAATTTCAAAATCATAACTTCTAAAATTTTTGTGAAATAAACGGATATAATCATAACTTCTCTACTCCAAGAAATCCACAACAAAATGGAGTAGTGGAAAGGAAAAATAGAAGTTTGCAAGAAATGGCTAGAACCATGTTAAATGAATATAATTTACCAAAATATTTTTGGGCCGAAGCCGTGAATACGGCTTGCTATGTTATGAATAGGGTTCTAGTGAGACCATCCCTATCTAAAACTCCATATGAATTATGGAATGATAAAAAACCCAATGTTTCTTATTTTAAAGTTTTTGGTTGTAAATGCTTTATTTTAAATAAAAAGGATGCCTTAGGAAAATTCGATGCAAAATCCAATGAAGGCATATTTCTTGGTTATTCTTCCGTTTCTAAGGCTTTTCGTGTCTTCAACAAAAGAACCTTAGTTACAGAAGAATCTATTCATGTGGTTTTTAATGAAATTTTTAAATTTAAGAAGAAAGATTTTGATGATGATTTTGGTCTTGATAATTTGAATTTGAATGAACCCTCTCCTCAAAATGACAACTTGGATGTATCTTCTTCCCAAACTTCCTTACCCAAGGAATGGAAGTATGTAGATGCTCATCCCAAGGAGTTAATTATAGGAGATGCATCGAAGGGGTTCAAACTCGCTCTTCTTTCAAAGATTTTTGTGCCCATGCCGCTTTTCTTTCTCAAGTTGAACCAAAATGCATTGTTGATGCCTTGAAAGATGATTCTTGGGTTATCGCAATGCAAGAAAAATTGAATCAATTTGAGAGGAATGAGGTATAGAAGTTTATTCCTAGACCTAATGACCACTTAGTTATTGGTACTAAGTGGGTCTTTAGAAACAAGCAAGATGAATACGGTATCGTGGTTAGAAACAAGGCTAGACTAGTGGCCAAAGGTTTCAACCAAGAAGAAGGTATCTATTACGAAGAGACCTTCGCTCCGGTGGCAAGATTAGAAGCCATTAGGATGCTCCTTGCCTATGCTAATAGTAATGATTTTAAATTATTTCAAATGGATGTCAAAAGTGCATTCTTAAATGGTTTTATTTCCGAAGAAGTATATGTCGAACAACCACCCGGATTTGAAAACTCACTTTTTCCTAACCATGTGTTTAAGCTAACTAAGGCTCTATATGGTCTAAAACAAGCCCCTAGGGCTTGGTATGAGAAGCTTAGTTTTTTTTAATTTCAAATGATTTCACTAAAGGCAAGGTTGATACTACATTGTTTATTAAACATTTTAAAAATAATTTTCTTATTGTTCAAATTTATGTTGATGATATTATTTTTGGTTCTTGTAATAAATCACTATGTGAATCATTTGCTAAGAATATGAGTGATGAATTTGAGATGAGCCTAATGGGAGAACTAAATTTCTTTTTAGGACTGCAAATTAAGCAACTGAGTGATGGTATATTTCTAAATCAATCAAAATACATATTGGAATTGTTAAAACGATTTAACATGGATGGATCAAAAGATATTAGCACTCCTATGAGCACCTCCACTAAATTAGATATGGATGAAAATGGAGAAAGTTTTGATCAAAAAACTTATAGGGGCATGATAGGTAGCCTGCTTTATCTCACTGCAACCAGACCTGACATTATGTTTAGTGTAGGGCTATGTGCAAGATTCCAAGCTAATCCTAAGCTATCTCACTTCAAAGCTGTTAAGAGAATCGTTAGATATCTTAAAGGGACTCCTAATCTTGGATTATGGTATCCAAAATCTGATAACTTTGATTTGAGAGCTTATGCAGATGCGGATTTTGGTGGATGTAAAATAGATAGAAAAAGCACATCCGGAACATGCCAATTTCTAGGACATGCACTTGTTTCTTGGACGTCCAAGAAATAAAATTCGGTTGCACTATCTACGGCAGAAGCCGAATATATAGCTGCAAGTGCATGCTGTGCACAGGTTATCTGGATGAAAAATACACTAGAAGACTATGGAATTTACTTAAAAAACATTCCTATAAAATGTGATAACACGAGTGCTATCTGTCTAACTAAAAATCCGATTCAACACTCTCGAACTAAGCACATTGACATTAGGCATCATTTTATACGTGATCATGTAAGTAGTAAAGATGTCACCCTTGAATTTGTTGATACAAATCATCAATTAGCGGACATTTTTATAAAACCTTTAAATGAGAAATAATTTGATTTTATTAGAAGGGAATTAGGCATGTTGAATTGTCCTAATAAGTGAGCTTTATTATATGATATCTTTCCTTGAAATTTTGGTTTTCATCGATTTGTTTCCAAATCTTTTTGGTTTTTATCCTTCCTCTTGGATTTCTTTTCATCGAATTCCTTTTGACTTCATCCCATCTCTAAAAATAAATTCAAAAAAAAATATAAAAAAAGGGTGCGGATTTTTGTGCTACCGGCGGTGGCACCGCTTGGGTAGTCAGCCCCAGGTGGTAGAACCGCCTGCTGGGGCGGTAGTACCACCCGAACACCCCTTATATAAGGGGTGAGTTAGGGCCGGCGGTAGAACCGCCCCCTAACCCGAGAGCTCTCTTCCTCACCTCTCTACACCCCTCTAAAAACTTCCCAAGCATCATTCCTTCCCTCTAGAAACCTAAGGAGGGGATCTTTCCTTGATTCAAGCTCCCTACCTCTCAAAGGAACAATCTAAGGTAAAAACTAAAATTTTCTCCTCTTTTTCTTGTCTAGTTTAATTCCTTCCTTTCAATTGATTATTGATCTATCCTCAATAGAAATGGCTCCTAAAAGATCATCAAGAGACAAAGGAAAAAGGGTGCAGGTAGATTCATTTGACCAATCTTTGTTCAAATCAAAAGAAGCTTCCCTTAGATTTTCAAAACTTAGTTGTAAAACCATTCATAAAGGAAAATATGTTGATTTGAATCAATTAGGGAATCTAGAACCCATCATGTGGTTTGCGGACTTAGAGGCCTTACCCATTTTGCAAGTTACTGAACCTATTTATCCATGCTTGATTAAATTATTTTATGCTAATTTAAGCGTAAATGATGATGGCTTATCAACTTATCTTCTAGGAAATGAGATCCAAATATTTGATAGTACTATATGCTCATTAATTGGAATTATTGAGAAAGAGTCAGGATGTTATTTTAGAGGGAAATGGGACATGGACACAATCGGAGCCACCCACTCTGAAGCCTTAGAAACCGTGTTTGCAAATCCAAATTTAGGCATAATTCCCAAGAGTTGTGAACATTTGTTACCTTTTAACTCTAAAATTTTACATCACATTCTTGTAAGCATTATCATTCCTAAACAGTTTCATCATGATGAGATCAGTTTCACTGAATTAGGTACCATATATTGGATCATGACCAGACAGAATTTTTATTTTGGATACCTAATCCGGCAACACATGATAGAAGTCATTTCTAAAGGATCAATGTTACCATATGGAGGGTTAATAACTAAACTATTACATGCCCATAATATTTGCATTCCACCTGATGAAGAAGTAATACAAGTGGTTAGATTTAACATCATTGATGTGAAACTACTTAGGCAACTTAGGTGGACATTCGAGCATGGAATAGGGGTTAGACAACCTAGGAGAAGTGATATACCTCCCCCACCAGTAGACCATCCTGAAACACCAGTCTTTAGGGGAAGTGAATCTCCTCCTCCTAATCCTTTTGATGCAGCTCCATCAGTGCCAGCTTCAGCTCCACCTTCTGACGATCCGATCATGAGAGAGTTAAATGAAGTAAAATTACAGCAAATTGAAATTTTGAAAGAAATGCAAAAGATGAACCAAAAGATAGATCACATGTATAGGCACTTTGGCATTCCTCCTGAGGAGTAGTTTGTTGTATTTTCATTTTGAACATTGTAAACTTGTGTGCAACTTTGACATCTATGTAGCTTTGACATATATGTTGTATTATCTTCACTACATATTCTAGGGCACTGAGGAATGATATTCGGATTTCTGAATGATTTTCTTTTCCACATTTGTGATATTTTTCGGACATCCTTTATTGTTACATATATTTGGATGCGTACTCATAATATGAATCCCTCTTTTACTTTTTGTTGATGACAAAGGGGGAGAAAGAATATGTGAATGCAATTGCCATACTGTCACGGACTTAGCTGGTTTTGCCTAAGCCGTGCGGCACCAATGCGTATCACCGCAAAGGTCAGCCTACCCGAAATCTCCTGCAATCCCTTAGGACCTGCAAAAGAGAAGACGGGACAGAGAAAGCGCTTCACACGGGATCCACAAGCCACTCTTTTAGTAAACACTTTATAGCCAATGCACATTCCAACAATGGATATCACAAGCTCAGAACGGTTGCACAACAAAGGCATAAAATTGGTCCACTACAGACCGAATTCTATTACAAGTATTCCCTCGACGCGTACTTTATGTACAAGCCTACAATGGTTGTCAAACTCACTCAAATATGGGCATTTTGCCTTTGGCAAGCCCTTTACAAGCTTTACATTATATGACAACCCAAAAGAGACACGGACAAGCATAAGCATTACACCGAACAAGCCATTTACAATTTTGTCCGTGACATTCTCCCCCACTTAATCCTTCGACGTCCTCGTCGAAGCCTTTGCTGACGCTGCAACTTCTTTTCTTTGTTGGATCTTCGATCTTCTGCTCCTGCTGCGATGCGCCCCTTGGCTCCCATTTGGTCTCCGCTTGTTGTTGAGTCGTCGAACTTTAATCCGCCGTGCTGCTTCAACTCGCCAATGACTCGACTTTGGTGTGGGGTTGGCAAAGTTGTGCCGATCCTTCTTTGGTTCTTGCGGATTCATCTGATGAAGGGAAAAGACCATCTTTGATATGCGCCAGTCTTCAAATTCTTCTTGTCTCTTGAACTGGATAGATGCTTTGTTGGAGCTTTAACGAGCATCACCTCGCAACCTTTGAAGTTTTTCAGGTCCTTCCTCCGTAAAATTTGCCCATCGAATCTTCTTCCACTTAGTTGTCTTCGAAGGGTCTTCACATCCGTTGAGCTCCTCTCGTTGATAACTAAGAGAGCTGGGCAGATACGGAGTTCCGCCATTCTCTTGGGAGTTGAGAAGGCAAAGGTTACTTGTCTTCGCCCGCCTCCTCGAGTTTGTACTTCGTGCATCAAGTCATTACTTGAATTCGCTTTGCTCTTAGCTCACACTTCCAAGCACTTGAAGTGTTTGCAATCCTTCTGTGCAACGAGTCACCATCGTGATTCACCTTCTCATTGCCATTGAACTTCGAATGCAAGAAGTTATCACTCCAACTTGGAGTAAGTCTCCGATAGGTTTGGTCGCCTTTGGGATTGTACCGCTTCTCCATCATTTCGCCGACTCTCCGAGTAGTAAAGGTACAGCACTGCGTCTGCGCTGCTTTCGATCCTTGGTCATGCACTCTTGCATCGACCAAGTCCTTCACTCATGGCTATCTTGATGGAAAGTCTGCTGACACCGGTCTTACGGTTCTCTCGCTTCGCCTTCACCTTGTCTTGGTACATGGAGTTTGCCAAAGCATTCTCCTCCTCCACGGCCCGTATCACGACCAAGTGCTCTCCTCTAAGAGAGCAAGGGATTGATGACTCCCGGAAGTCCCGCCTCGGCCGGTACCATGGCACGCGACGCCAATGGCACTACTATCCGCTGTCTCGATCTGCATCCTTCTTCGTGATCGGTAGATCTCGCCTCATGGGCATTGTGACACTCCTCTCGAGTTCACCTTCAATCTAACCGATGATCGATATTGGGTAGCCGAGTCCCTCTTGGACTCGCTATTGCTTCCACGCCCTATTCCGACCCCTGCTTCAACACCTCTGTTCGTGAGCGCTCCGCTTGGTCGATGGAAATACTGATCGCAACTCCCATGTATGGCCACCGCCACCATGTTGCAGGATTTGCACCACTTCTGCTCTCCTTAGCTTCATTGGCGCAATGTTCGCTTACATCGGCCTTGTCCTCCGACTTGCCGGGCTCCCTTAAGCGAATGTGAGCTCAAGTAGTTCCACTCTTCAAATAGCTCCGATCATACCTCAGATGATCCAGAAATGGGACTCCTGGTATTTGCATCTCAACTTCTTCCTTGAGAGTGCACACCCCATAAGCGATGTGTCCAAGGCTTCCATTCAATGCAACATTCGGTGCACGCACGGAAGACCCGCCTCTGCGATACCATGGCATTCACCGCTTGAATCCATAGCTTTCTTACCGTCGTGTTGTTCACCAACTTGGAGCTCCTTGTCGCGCTCTCCCGCCATATCTCCAGATGACCATGTCCTCACGGATATCTTTGTGTGTGTCGTCTTGCCACGAACCATTCCACCCCGATCCCTCGTGATCATGTCGCCTCCTGGTGACATCTCCTTGCATTCGATCCTGTGGTATGAACTCGAATCTGCGATATCTCCATGTGTGGACTCCGCCAACACATCGCAGGGCCTTCGCCAGCTTCGATTCTGTTCGCTTCTTTAGCAATCGACCTTCGCCACCCACTCTCGGGTCACACTCGACGAAGCTAGCCTTCCATCGCCTAGCAGCTCTCAAGTCTCGACTTCGCTGAAATAGGTGCACCATTGTGCGATCTCCGACTCGCCCCTACCAAAGACAATCTCCGCGCACCGCTTTCCTCATGGCAACTTGAATAGCAACACTGCGGGCATATTCTTCAAGAGTAGCTGTCTCTGCATCCTCTTGCCTGTGTGTTAAGGCCTTTTGACACCAACTTTGCCTCAAGAAATCGCATCACCTTAGAATTCCACCAAGTGCTTTATCGAGATAAGATGTTTGTACCTCGACCATGCAAGATGAGTTTGCTCCATCTCGAATATGAAACCCATGGAACGACATGATCCGATTCTTGCCTCGGCAAGAGTCCATGTCCTTGACCTCGTGTAAGGAAAGCACCAAGCCTCCGCTCCATGTTCCGTCTTCAAAGCCAACTCCCTTCACGCGATTTGGGTACTTCACCAAGTCTTCCCCAAGTTGTTCTCGCTTCTCGATTAGCATTGGATTAATGGTGGCCCGCCCACCATTCCACGGGTCACCCTCGGTTGAGTCCGAACTCACGATCGGCTCTTAGTGTGCCTTCACTTTGTGTTGCCCTGGTTGCTCCCCATTTGATCTCGCTTATCGCCCACCAACGCATTGCCACTTGCGAGATCATACGATGACTCCTCATCGCTCACTCGATCCTCGAGCTCTGCCTTGAGGTACTCTCAAGCGCTTCATTGCACCGATTCACATTCGAGAGCGAGACTTATCCCTCCTGGATATCCGCTCGCGAGCAACATCTCTCTTCGCATCCTTCCTCTCGAAGTTTTGGAGACCACCGTCCCTTGGACTACTCCGCCTTTGCTGAACAAATCGTGCCCAATTCTGCCTTCGCAAATGCACTTTGCTAGATTGTGACACCTCACCAATACAGCTCGACCGCACCCTTCCGGTCTAGCAACATGCTGCACTGTGCACATTTCAGCTTCATACGAAAGTATCCTGCACATGCCGAAGAGAAAGTTTCAATGCTCCAATGCACGGACCTTCAGCCGCCTTGGGATGGCCACGGACAGTCCATCGTCCGCATGCAAGACCTTGCATGAGTATCGAATTCCTTGAGTTTGTAACTTTCCTCACCTCTGTGAGCTTTGCACAACTCTTTCGATCATTGAGCAACCCACTGCAACTTGCACGGTCTCATCCTTGGCCAAGCACCCCGCTTGCCTCGAGCACCGTCAAGTTTGGGTGTCAATGTCGAGCCACCGCTTCGAACTCAGCCATCCCCACCTTTGTGCGCTCCGCAATTCTTCTTAGCTTGTCCTCGTGGTGCCTGACAAGGTCCCCCACGTTTGCATGCTAAGTGTTTCTAAGTGAGCTTGTCCCGCTCTGATACCAACTGTCACGGACTTAGCTGGTTTTGCCTAAGCCGTGCGGCACCAATGCGTCACCGCAAAGGTCGACCTACCCAAATCTCCTGCAATCCCTTAGGACTGCAAAGAGAAGACGGGACAGAGAAAGCGCTTCACACGGGATCCACAAGCCACTCTTTTAGTAAACACTTTATAGCCAATGCACAATCCAACAATGGATATCACAAGCTCAGAACGGTTGCACAACAAAGGCATAAAATTGGTCCACTACTGATCGAATTCTATTACAAGTATTCCTCGACGCATTACTTTATGTACAAGCCTACAATGGTCTGTCAAACTCACTCAAATATGGGCATTTTGCCTTTGGCAAGCCCTTTACAAGCTTTACATTATATGACAACCCAAAAGAGACACGGACAAGCATAAGCATTACACCGAACAAGCCATTTACAATTTTGTCCGTGACAATACGTTGAATGTTATATGCATTTCCCATGCTTTACAAGTTATTGCAAGTTATATGCTTAAAATGCTTATTTAGGTTCTTGATATCATGTTTTTATTGTGTATACTTCATTGATATCATTTTGATACCTATTTGACATCTTAATGATGAATGTCCAACATCGACTTTGTTATCATTAAGTAAATCATGAAGTTTTTCTTTCATATGTTAAACTTATTGTGTTGAATTCAAAATTTGAATTCAAGCAATTTTTATTATCTATGGCATATAGATAGGGGGAGTTAAGAGTAACTCCATCATCAATTGATTGTTATCATCAAAAAGGGGGAGATTGTTGAATCTCGGATTTTGATGATGAAGTCAATTGGTGAAATATTTGTTCTAATCTACTTTGTCGAGATAAGTGTGCAGGAATAACTACGATGGGAAGAAAACATAAAGCGATTGACCGAGGTCAAGTCTGTAAGGGGTTCAAGAGTTCATCGGAAGTCCGAGAGATCTTCGGAAGTGTGTGCTTAACCATTCAAGATCGAATCAGGGACTTGCCGAAGTTTTCAGAAGTTCATCGCAAAGATCGTCGAAGGTTCGCGGAACTTACCGGGAAGATTCGGAAGCTAGCCGAAGACTCGTTGAGCTCACCATACAATCCGAGAGTATGCTGGGAGTCCGCTGGAAGCAATCCGAGGGAAGCATCGGAAGCCTGCCGGAATCTCGTCGTAAAGCTCGCCGAAAGTTGACTTGAAGAGTGTCGGGTCAAATCACCTTGAGTTATGTTTTTAAGTTCGTAGTTTGCACATAAGTAGAGCAAGGGTTTAGAAAAATCCTGCCTAAATTCGTGGGGGCCAATCGGGCTTCTCTTGGGCCGAAGTTGGCTTAACAGGCCCATTCACTTTCTACCGAATGGGCCATTGAACCGCCAGTGGCGGTGCCACCACCCACCTAGGCGGTAGCACCGCCCGGCCATCTGAGCCCAGTACTATAGCTCGCTCTCAGAGCCAGCCAGTAGCATCGCCTGGTCAAGGCGGTGGTACTCGCCTCGTGTGTCGGGCCACCAGATCGACACAAAGTGTGGCACCGCCTCGACACTTTGCGCTGAACCGAACTCCAAATTTGATTTCAAATTTAGAGCTCAAATTTGAATCCACTTTGGATCTATAAATACCCCCCCTTTCTCAACTGAAAGGCAACCCTTTTGAGAGTTAAAAATCTTGAGTTAAAGTCTTTGATTAGTCTTGAAAAGCCTTGTCTCTTGCTAAGTGTTCACCTCCTCCTTGTTCTTGAGAAATCTTGTAAGAGTGTGAACCTCTTGTAAAGGGTTGTAAAAGGGGTATTTGGTCCTTCCCCTTCAAAGGATTTGCTAGTGGAAGAGCGGAGCCTCATCGTGAAGGCTTCAAGAGTGGATGTAGGTCATTTGACCGAACCACTATACATCATTGTGTTCATGAATGTGTGAGTGTTTACATTGTTGAATCATTTCATTACTTAGCTGCAAGTTGTTTAGTTCCTTGTTATTTCCTTTACTCAAGCAATTACTTTCAAGTTCTCTTTCGTCAAATCGAAATCTTCCTACGAACTTGTGTTTGTGTAAAATCGGTTTCAAAAGTATGATTTTAATCCGCTGCACTAATTCACCCCCCCCTCTTAGTGCCTTTTAGATCCTAACAAAATTTGGAGCTCAAATTTGAATCCTTTTTGGATCTATAAATACTCTTCCTTTCTAAGGTGAAAGGGCACCCTTTTGTGAGTTAGAAATTGAGTAAAGCTTTGGCAAAGTCTTGTTTTCAATAGCTAGTGTTCACCTCCCTCTTTCGCTTTAAAAAATCTATAAGAGTATAAACTTCTTGTAAAAGGGTTGTAAGAGGGGTATTTGGTACTTCCCCTTCAAAAGGATTTGCTAGTGGAAGTTGGGAGCCTCATCGGAGAAGGCTTCGGAAGTGGATGTAGGTCACTTGACCGAACCACTATACATCATTACGTTCTTGAATGTGTGAGTGTTTAAATTTCTAAATTGTTTCTTTACTTAGCTACAAGTCGTTTAGTTTTTCCTCTCCTTTACTCAAGCAACTTCAACTAAGTCATCTTTCATCGAATCGAAATTTTCACACAAACTAGCTATTTATGAAATCGGTTTCAAACTTACAAGTTTTAATCCGCTGCACTAATTCACCCTCCCCCCTCTTAATGCCTCTCCGATTCTAACAATTGGTATCAGAGCAAGGTTCACTCTCATATTTGGTTTAAAACCCAAGAGAGATGGCTTATTCCGGCATACAAGAGGGTCATTCCATTACACGTCTACCTATGTTCAATGGGTCAGATTACACATATTGGAAGACTCATATGAGGATCTCTCTTATTTCCATGGATTTTGAGGTTTGGAGCATCGTCGAAAATGGATTTCAAAAATCTTCTCTTTCGACGAGCGAATGGAATGAATCAGAGAAGAAGATTTTTGCTTTAAACGCAATGGCTATGAATGCCTTGTTTTGCGCTCTCGACAAAAATGAATTTAATCACGTTTTGATTTGTGAATCGGCTTTTGATATTTGGCGTACTCTTGAGATCACTCATGAAGGCACTAGCTGAGTGAAAGAGTGCAAAATCAACATTCTTGTACATTCTTACAAACTTTTCCGAATGAAACCAAGTGAGTCCATCGGAGACATGTACACCCGCTTCACGAATGTCATCAATGGACTCAAAGCTCTTGGTAAAGGCTTTTCTAATTTTGAGCTTGTAACTAAAATTTTAAGATCCCTTCCAAAGAGTTGGGATCCAAAAGTTATGGTCATTCAAGAGGCTAAGGATCTTAAAACTTTTCCTCTCGAAGAACTTATTGGGTCTCTAATGACCTATGAAATGACATATCATACTCATGAAGAGCACGAGAACCCCCTTCCAAAGAACACGAAAAATATGACATTAAAAACACAAGAAGACCACTTGAAAGGAACATCAAGTGATGAGGACTTTGATGAAGACATTACACTCTTAACTAGAAAATTTAAAAAATTCATTAAAAAAGGTAAATTTAAAAATGAAACCAAAAATAAACTTGAACCAAAAAAGGACCAAGTCATATATTATGCATGCAAGAAGCCGGGGCACTTCAAATATGAATGCCCCCAAGCCAAGAAGAAGCAACTCAAAAAGAAGAAAGCTTTGAAGGCTATATGGGATGACTCAAGTGACTCCGAGGATGAGGAAGCAAGCAACAAAGAGAAGGCCAACTTCGCTCTAATGGCTTTAGGAGAAGAGGTAAGTAATTTGCTTAATGAAGATTTATCTTTCGATGAGCTTTCAATTGCTTTCCATGAATTATTTGATGAATGTAAAATTATTACAAAAAGGTTCAATTTATTAAAAAAGGAACATGCTTTATTGCTAGATAAATTTAAAAGTTTTGAGCATGATTCTCTCCCTCTACTCCCATGCTCTAAGTGTAATCACTTAGAAGCAATCGAAAAGGAGAACTTGCTACTCAAAGAGACCCTAAACAAGTTTAAGGTCGGTAGCAAGAGCTTAGACATGATCCTTGCAAACAAGGGTCACTTCGAAAATAGATGTGGAATTAGATTCATAAGTGGATCTCATCGAACTTAAACCACCTTCATTAAAGGGCCAACATTACATGTATCCTTTCATTTGAAATATAATTTTTGTTACAAATCCGGACATGTTGTTTATAAATATCCATTTAAGAAAATTAGTCCATACAAATTGATATGGGTTTCTAAAAGAAACATAAATAATTCAATGCTAAATGACAAAGTTAGTACCTAAAATCAAATGGGTACCTAAAAACTATTTTCTTTTGTAGACACATTCACCATCACAAGCTAGGAGCAAGAGATGGTATCTTGATCGTAGATGCTCAAGGCACATGATCGGAGATCCATCTCAATTCTCTATGCTCACTAGCAAAGAAGAAGGGTATGTCACCTTCGGAGATAACAATAAGGGAAAAATCATTGGCAAGGGAACCATATGTAATAAATTAAGTTTTTTAATAGATGATGTGTTATTAATTGATAGACTAAAATATAATCTCTTGAGCATTAGTCAATTATGTAATAAAGGTTACATCGTGAGATTTAAATCTAATGCTTGTATCATTGAAAAACCAAACAATAACATATCCATGATTACTTTAAAATAAAATAATGTTTATACCATTAGTATTGATGAACTAAGTAATGAAATATATTTTTCGGTTTTGAATGATGATGCTTGGCTTTGGCATAGGAGATTAGGCCATGCAAGCATGAAACTAATATCTAAGATTTCATCTAGAGAGTTAGTATGAGGGATTCCCAATATGAAGTTTGTCAAGGACAAAGAATGTGATGCGTATCAACTAGGAAAATAAATAAAAACTAATTTCAAACCAAAAAATCAAATTAGCACCACTAGACTATTGCAATTGATCTATTTGGATTTATTTGACCAATTGACATAACAAGCCTAGGAGGTAGCAAATATGCCTTTGTAATTATGGATGACTATAGTAGATATACTTGGACCTATTTCTTAGCTCACAGAAGTGATTGTTTTAAATGTTTCTCTAAATTTTGTAAACTTACTCAAAACGAAAAGGGTTTCATGATTTCATCGATTCGGAGTGATCACGGTGGTGAATTCTAAAACCATGACTTCCAAAATTTTTGTGAATCAAATGGGTATAACCACAACTTCTCTACTCCAAGGAATCCTCAACAAAATGAAGTAGTAGAAAGAAAGAATAGAAATTTACAAGAAATGACAAGAACCATATTAAATAAACATAATCTACTCAAACACTTTTGGGCCGAAGCCATTAATACGGCTTGCTATGTCATGAATAGGGTTCTAGTAAGACCATATCTATCCAAGACCCCATATGAATTATAGAATAACAAAAAACCTAATGTTTCTTACTTTAAAGTTTTTGGTTGCAAATGCTTTATCTTGAATGAAAAGGATGCTTTAGGAAAATTCATGCTAAATCCGATGAAGGCATCTTTCTTGGTTACTCCTCTGTTTCTAAAGTTTTTCATGTTTTTAACAAAAGAACATTAGTTATAGAAGAGTCTATTCATGTAGTTTTTAATGAAAATTTTGAATTTAAGAAAAAAGATTTTGATGATGATTTTGATTTTGATGGTTTGAATTTAAATGAACCTTCTCCTCAAAATGGCAACTTGGATGCATCTTCTTCCCAAATTTTCTTACCCAAGGAATGGAAGTATGTAGATGCCCATCCCAAGGAGTTAATTATAGGAGACACATCGAAAGGGGTTCAAACTCGTTCTTCTCTTAAAAATTTTTGTGCTCATGCCACTTTTTTTTCTCAAATTGAACCTAAGTGCATTGATGATGTCTTGAAAGATGATTCTTGGGTTATCATAATGCAAGAAGAATTGAATCAATTTAAAAGGAATGAGGTATGGAAGCTTGTTCCTAGACCTAGTAACCATTTAGTTATTGGTACTAAATGGGTCTTTAGAAACAAACAAGATGAATGCAGTATCATGGTTAGAAATAAGGCTAGACTAGTGGCCAAAGGTTTCAACTAAGAAGAAGGTATCGATTACGAAGAGACATTCGCTCCTGTGGCAAGATTAGAAGCCATTAGGATGCTTCTTGCTTATGCTAGTAGTAATAAATTTAAGTTTTTTTAAATGGATGTCAAAAGTGCTTTCTTAAATGGTTTTATGTTCGAAGAAGTGTATGTTGAACAACCATCCAGATTTGAAAATTCTATTCTTCCCAATCATGTGTTTAAACTAACTAAGGCTCTCTATGGATTAAAGCAAGCCCCTAGGGCTTGGTATGAGAGGCTTAGTTCTTTCTTAATTTCAAATAATTTTACTAAAGTCAAGGTTGATACTGCATTGTTTATTAAATATTTTAAAAATAAATTTTTTATTGTTCAAATTTATGTTGATGATATTATTTTTGATTCTTCGAATGAATCACTATGTGAATTATTTGCCAAGTGTATGAGTCATGAATTTGAAATGAGCCTAATGGGAGAATTAACTTTCTTTTTAGGATTACAAGTTAAACAACTTAGTAATAGTATATTTCTTAATCAAACAAAGTATGCATTAGATTTGTTAAAATGATTTAACATAGATAGTTCAAAAGCCATCAGCACTCCAATGAGTACTTTCACTAAGTTAGACTTGGATGAAAGTGGAGAAAATTTTGATAAAAAAATATATAGGGGAATGATAGGTAGCTTACTTTACCTTACAGCAACTAGACCAGATATCATGTTTAGTGTAGGTCTATATACAAAATTCCAAGCTAATCCTAAGTTATCTCATCTTAAAGCTGTTAAAAGAATCTTTAGGTATCTTAAAGGAACTCCTATTCTAAGATTATGGTATCCAAAATCTAATAATTTTGATTTAAAAGCCTATGCAGATGCGAATTTTGGTGGATGTAAAATAGATAAAAATAGCACATCCGGAACATGCTAATTTTTAGGATATACACTTATTTCTTGGACTTTCAAGAAACAAAATTCGATTGCACTATCTATGACGGAAGCCGAATACATAGCCGCAAGTGCATGTTGTGCATAAGTTGTTTGGATGAAAAATACCTTAGAAGACTATGAAATTTATTTAAAGGACATTTCCATAAAATACGATAATACAAGCGCTATTTGTCTAACTAAAAATCCAATTCAACACTCAAGAACTAAACATATTGACATTATGCATCACTTTATACGAGATCATGTCAATAATAATAATGTCATTCTAGAATTTGTTGATACAAAACACCAATTAGTGGATATCTTCACAAAACCCCTAAATGAAGAACAATTTGACTTCATTAGAAGAGAATTAGGCATGCTAAATTGTTCTAATACATGATGTTGTATGTTTCTTTTTCGAAATTTTTCAACTTCGGTTTTGATTGTATCATCTTAATATCACCTCTTCATCTTTGAATGATATCCTTACAATATCATCTTAGTATTTTGATATTCCTATTGATGAATTTTTTGAGTTATGACTTTTGATGAAATGATTAAATTTTTAGTTTTATAATTTCACATTGATATTATATTTTTCGCATTTTGAGAACATCTTTATATCATAGAGCTCTCATTTTTATCTTTTGATCTTAATCTTGATGAAAGCTATGATGATGTTATTTTCCTCCTTTAAATAGTGGTATTCTTAAATGTTCATTTTTGATTTTTATTCTTGTGCTAATCGGTATGATTCAAGGTTTTATGACTTCCTCCTCATGAATCACTATAAGAATATTTCATTCGTCGAAGTTTTTCCTTCAAATTTTTGATATTGATATATTTCATTTGTTGAAGTTTTATGAGTTTTGGCATCTCATTATCATGAAGTTTACCTTAAAATATGAAATTCTTGATGAATGACTTTAATGATCTATCCTTTCACAATTCTATGAAGTCTCAATCAAAAAATGAGTCTTATATTCTTCATGTATGAATTTTTCATGAGCATTTTGACACTCTAATGTTTTCGTTCGGATCTCATGAACATGAATAAAAATGATCCAAACTTTTTTCGGATTTCTCCGTCAAGGATGACATATTTTGCATTATGTTCAACTCATGTATCATATGCTTTATAATTGACCACTCATTTTTTTGTAGTATAATACCTTATGGTGGCTACTTCATCTCCTTTTTGTTGATGACAAAGGGGGAGAAGAATGTGTAAATTAATGAGACATATGAAAATAACTTAAAATGTCTTGCATAGTATTAAGAAGATTGAATTCAAGTGTTTTGAGATCGATATCATATCATTTTTTTTATTTTTTATTGATATGATAAGCTAATATTTCATTTGATATCATGCCTTAATATTGAACACTATTTATGATATCATTTGATTCTTGAATTAATATTTCTTGTCATTATAGGTGTAATACCTTGACATTGTTTAAAATATGAAGTTTTCGTATTTATGCTTATGCTTGCTTATTATGCTTGATGTTAAATGAAATTTATCGGTCTTGGCTTGAATTCAAAAGATTGAATTCAAGCATTTTTACTTTCTCATAATATGGCATATAGATAGGGGGAGTTAAGAGTAACTCCATCATCAATTGATTGTCATCATCAAAAAGGGAGAGATTATTAAATCTCAGATTTTGATGATGAAGTCAATTGGTGAAATATTTGTTCTGATCTATATTGTCGAGATAAGTGTGCAGGATTAACTACGATGGGATGAAAACATAAAGTGATTTACCGAGGTCAAGTCCGTCGGGAGTTTAAGAGTTCACCGGAAGTCCGAAGGATCGTCGAAAGTATTGCCAGAACCGATCGAGATCGAATCAGGGACTTATCGAAGTTTTCGAAAGCTCACTGTAAAGATTATCGGAGGTTCGCAGAGTTTACTGAGAAGGTTCGGAAGCTTGCCGAAGACTCGTTGAGCTCACCATACAATCTGGGAGCATGTTGGGAGTTCGTCGGAAGAAATCCGAAGGTAGTGTTGGAAGTCCATCGGAATCTCAGAGAGCTCGCCGGAAGTAGACTTAAAGAATGTTGATTTAAATCACTTAGAATTATGTTTCAATTTCGTAGTTGACACGTAATTAAGGTAAGGATTTGGAAATAATCATGTTTAAACCTAGTAGGGGCCAATCAGGCTCTTATTGGGTCAATTTGGGCCTCAAACAGGGCCCATTCAGCTTTGCTGAATGGGCCAAGCGATTCAACCGCCTGTGCTAGGCGGTGGAACCACCCAGTGGCCGAAAGATGGGTGGTTGAATCGCCCAGCCCTGTATACTGTCAGTCTAACTACTGACAAGCGGTTGAATCGCCAACACCGAGAAACCCAAACAAAATTCAAATTTGGAGCTCAAATTTGAATCCTCTTTGGATCTATAAATACTCCTTTCTCAGCTGAAAGGGCATCCTTTTGAGAGTTAGAAATTGAGCAAAAGCTTTGGCAAAGTCTTGTTTTCAATAACTAGTGTTCACCTCCCTTTTTCTTTTTGAAAATTCTGTAAGAGTGTGAACTTCTTGTAAAAGGGTTGTAAGAGGGGTATTTGGTCCTTCCCCTTTAAAAGGATTTGCTAGTGGAAGTTCTGAGCCTCATCGGAGAAGGCTTCGGAAGTGGATGTAAGTCACTTGACTGAACCACTATACATCGTTGCGTTCTTGAATGTGTGAGTGTTTAAATTTCTAAATCGTTTCTTTACTTAGCTGCAAATCATTTAGTTTTTTCTCTCCTTTACTCAAGCAACTTCAACTAAGTCATCTTTCATCGAATCAAAATTTTCACACAAACTAGCTATTTACAAAATCGATTTCAAACTTATGAGTTTTAATCCGCTGCACTAATTCACCCTCCCTTTTAGTGCCTCTTCGATCGTAGCAGCTCGGGCACCAGTCCATTTGTGCCCGAGTTCACCAGCTCGGGCACCCACCCATCCCAAGTTCACCAGCTCGGGCACCAGTCCATCTATGCCCAAGTTCACCAGCCCGGGCACCCATCCATCTCTGCCCAAGTTCACCAGCTCGGGCACCAGTCCATTTATGCCCGAGGTCACCAGCTCGGGCACTAGTCCATTTGTGCCTGAGTTCACCAACTCGGGCACCAGTCCATTTGTGTCCGAGTTCACCAGCTCGGGCACCAGTCCATTTGTGCCCAAGTTCACTAGCTCAGGCACCAGTCTATTTGTGCTCAAGTTTACCTGCTCGGGCACCGGTCCATCTGTGCCCGAGTTCACCAGCTTGGGCACCAATCCATCTGTGCCCGAGTTCGCTAGCTCAGGCACCAGTCCATTTGTGCCCAAGTTCTCCAGCTCGGGCACCAGTCCATCTGTGTCTGAGTTCGCCAGCTCGGGCACCAGTCCATTTCTACTCGAGTTCATCAGCCCGGGCACTAGACCATCTGTACCCGAGTTCACCAGCTCGGGCATCGGTCCATTTGTGCTCGAGTTCATCAGCCCGAGCACCAGACCATCTATGTCCGAGTTCACCAGCTCAAGCACCAGTCCATCTGTGCCCGAGTTCACCAGCTCAGGCACTAGTCCATTTATGCTCGAGTTCACCAGCTCGAGCACCAGTCCATTTGTGCCCGAGTTTGCCAGCTCAAGCACCAGTCCATTTGTGCCCGAGTTCACCAGCTCGGGCACCCGTCCATCTATGCCCAAGTTCACCAGCTCGGGCACCAGTCCATCTGTGCCCGAGTTCGCCAGCTCGGGCACTAGTCCATTTCTACTCGAGTTCATCAGCCCGGGCACCAGACCATCTGTACCCGAGTTTACTAGCTTGGGCATCGGTCCATTTGTGCCCGAGTTCATCAGCCCGGGCACCAGACCATCTATGTCCGAGTTCACTGGCTCAAGCACCAGTCCATCTGTGCCCGAGTTCACCAGCTCAGGCACCAGTCCATTTGTGCCCGAGTTCACCAGCTCGAGCACCAGTCCATCTGTGCTTGAGTTTGCCAGCTCAGGCACCAGTTCATTTCTGCCTGAGTTCATCAGCCCGGGCACCAAATCATCTGTGCCTGAGTTCACTAGCTCGGGCACCAGTCCATTTGTGCCTGAATTCACCAGCTCAAGCACTAGTCTATTTGTGTCCGAGTTCACCAGCTCAAGCACTAGTCCATTTGTGCCCGAGTTTACCCGCTCGTGCACCAATCCATCTATGCCCGAATTCACTAACTTGGGCCCCAGTCCATTTGTGCCTGAGTTCACCAGCTCGAGCACCCGTCCATCTGTGCCCGAGTTCACCAACTCGGGCACAAGTCTATCTGTGCTCGAGTTCACAAGCTCGGGCATCAGATCATTTGTGCTCAGGTTCATTAGCTCGGGCACTCGCTCGGCTAGCTAACCAACCTCCCCGAAGTCTCGATCCAGTCCGACGCTAGAACAACAGCGTAGCAAGGTGACTCTTCAACCCTCGTAGGACAAACGATACGGTTAAAGGAACAAGCCAGACATGCCCCGAGCCCCTCCTAGAGGACCTCGGAACTTGCCTTGTTTGGGGGGAGGGGGAGGGGGCGCGTGGGACATTCACCGACTTTATCATCGGAGGGGCTCGGTCGAGAAAAACCCGACCCAGGCCTTCTTGCAGGAATCAAGCCCGAGACGCACTAGAGACCCACTTCAGCAGCGAGCTGCGACCCGACACCCCTAGATTTCGACGACTGAACGAGGCCGACATGTCACCCAGCGGTCGCATTCGTTCCGTAACAACTGGATACATAGACTTGTTGCCAAAGCTTGGCCTTTGGCAGCATGGCTCATTCACCTCACTCATTTCAATTCCCCAATTGGGTTTGTAAACTTTCAGCCATCTCATCTCCTCCCACTTGTAAGTGATAGGGATAATATTCGTCCTGTCATTAGAATTATGATAGGGATAATATTCGATGTCCTATCGAAAATTAACACATGAAGTCAACTTAATAAAAATGATAAAAGAGGATGATCGATTTTGTCATGTCACGACGAATCATAAATTTTTGTTTTTTTTTGTTGAAACTATTAATGATCCGAAGAATATTTCTCTAACTGTAGTAGTAGGATACGAAGGTATAAATAGACAATTTATTGATGATGGTATAGATTCTTTCTCTAATTGACTTTTGATATGTTAGTTAACTTGAACGTTAGAGAAATCATAACATGTCTAATATTAAACTTTTTTTAGGAGTGATCTTAAAAATTTGATCACACCATCTGTGACCTTTTATCGAGATGCATGCTGTCAGATCATTTTAATTGCATGATCTTTTTATAAAATATTTAACATGAATCTCAATGTAGCTTATAAAGCTTATGTAGCTTCACCTATTAAGCTTTGTAGGCCTATGTAAAAGAACTAATTTTGGCCTATGTAAACGAATTAATTCTTATGACTGTGTTGAATCTCAATCTAAGTAAAATCAAGAAAGGAGGATATCTTCCAAATTTGAAGTCTTCCCCACTCACTGCATTGTTGAAAGTCTCATATGTTACAAGATGCATCTCTCTTTTTCCAAGCTGAATCAGGTAATCAATGGAAGGAGTCAGGTGCAGCCAGGCTCAAGTTGCATCCATGAACATGCTTCACATGATCTGCCTCTGTTCATCACATGGAATTATATGCACCATTTGGAATGCAACTCACGTCACAGATCGACAAGTGTTGCAAATAAATGTTTCCAGCTGCAGTCAGCAGAGTTGAGAGAGAGAGAGAGAGAGAGAGATTGATCGTCGTCTTATGTGGGCAGCACATATTGCAGAATCCCTGCTGCTGCTGCTGCTGCTGCTGCTGCTGGAGGTGGTAAAGTGAGACAGAGGAAATTGTGCACCGTACCTGATGGCAGCCAGAGCAGATTCTTCTGTCCTTTTGTGTCACAGAGATGATGATGGGAATCACTCACAGCTGCAGAACTCTTTGCTGGGAACCGGGCAGTACTTGTAACAGCCACAGCATTATTATCCTGAGCAATAGTTCCCTGCTTCTGCTGCCCTACTCTGAACAACACAACCAGAGCACCACTGCCCAACCCATAAGACGACAAGCTTGATGATCCTCCTCTTCCTCACAGATCAACAGTACATTTAGAAGCCAAAGCACAATAGTTATCCACTGCTCTTCTGGACATCACCAAAACCAAACTCATAAGCGGACAGCCTGCAAAGTTCCAAGCTCAAGGCACTGTTTGGGAGGCATGGTGGGTGTACTCCTCTTTCTCACAGTTCTTTACGATCACTAAGACCTGACTCATAAGAGGACAAGCTTGAGATGTTGCAAGCCATGGCCAATGCATTTTGTGTTTGGAGAGGTATGGTACGCATGATAGGAGGGTAGTAGTACTCTTCCTCACTGCTAATCAAATGCCTCCTGAGCAACACTTCTTTTCTGCTCTTTTGAACAGCACAATGCCAGAGCTCATCTCCAAACCAAGGTGGGGGCTGTATACACCTTGGAAGTTTATGGTACAAATATGTGATTCAATCACAGCTAAACAAATGTTTGCAAGGTGGCAGTACATTTTAAATATCAAGATATTTTTATAATACTATAGTTTAGTCTCATATCCAAAGTATGAGATGACTTTAATTGTCTTATAATAATTAAATAAGTATATTATTATAAATTTAAATTTAATCATTTTGGACCGATGATTTAAGCTTCATAAGTTGATATATTAATTATTTCATCGAATTGCATGATGATAAGTGATATCAAAGTTAATATTGTGTCAAAAAATTATTCGTCTGCATGTGATAGAGAGCACATCATATCAAAGATTATCATTATATTAAGTCTCATATATTTTATATTAAAATTTGATTTTTAGATTATAATGAACGATGATGTCAAGCTTTCGAGTGAAAAAGATTGTAATATCTTGTATTATAATCTAAAGAATACTATTGTTAATTTGGTCCAAACATGTTAAGTTAGTCTGATTATAATATCTTGTATTATATTCTAATGAGTACCAACTTATTATATATCTTGTTAGAAGTTTAGACTAAAAACAAATAATGAATCAATTATCCTATCGAATGATGTTTTATCACAAATAATAATTTTCTTTTTCAACCAAACAATCAAGGAAAAGTTTCAAAAGGCCAAATGGATATGCATTTGAACAGTGTTATGGCATGGAAACTCAGGGCTGAGGCCACAACCATGAAAGCCTGCTGGGAGACAGCAGTTCAGTGGAGTTCCTCATCATCAATCCAAATCCTTGGCCATGTGTATCATGTTCTTCTTGTTCCCATGAACTCATCTCATGATTCCAAGAGGATTCTTTCTTCACATACTGTTGATGACTTCAGGGTATCCAATGCTTGTTCAACACATGATTGGCATATCTTAATATGAAACCATCAATTTCACCAGTTCTTTTTTCTTTGGCAGTAGGTAATGAGAACAAATTCTGCTCAGAATGCTACCTTGAGATAGGCATGTCCGCCATCTGGTTGAAGCTGCCAAAAGCCAAGATTCTGCTAGGGATGGCAGCTTGCGATGTGTAATTGGCACTCTTGACAGTCTATATTAGGTTGTTTGATTCCTTTTTTTTTGTATATGCGCATGATTTTGTAAAAAAGTTGAACCTACATTTAATGCATTTCCATAAATTAATGATATATTTAATGCACTATATATATGATACTTAAATTAAAGTTGGACTAAAGTCCAAGCACATTGAGACTCTACTTTGGGCACTGATTTCCATCCAGTTCAAAGCTTTTGAAATAAATTAGTAACTCAAATAAAATAATATCATGGTATCTGAGTAAATTAAAAGTTCTGAACTTAATTCCACCACTTTGATTTCATCCATTAAATTTGTGCAATGACTATTGATCCTTTGGATTGCACAATGATATTGTATTTATGCAATAACATTTGTTTTTTAACTACTGTCATCACAATGGGATCAGAGCAGAAAATGAGTTCAAATTTAAATTACTGATATATATGAAGTACCTCAGCTGAAATGTTATTAAGGCACCAAAATTGATTATAACTTCAAAACTTGACTCTGAGCTCTTTGTTTGAATTTGCTTAATATGTGGATTCATATATTAAATCTAATTTGATTTGCCTCTCAGAGAATATTAGTATTTGAGCATAAAATGAGTCTTTGAATGAAGAAATTTAAATTTTTGGGATAACTGATTATTCAATCTAAATTTCTTTTGTATTCCCAAAAAGAGGAGAAAACTATATTAATAGACTACGTTGAACAAACACAACCAAGCATGTTAGCATCACAATGAACCGAATAAGCTAAATCTAATGGTAAATTTCGTTTCCAAAAGATATCCGAAAAGATTGTTCTAACCAAAAAAAAAAAAAAAAATCATCCAATCTAAGTCTTGAATATAGGAAAACTTTACCTATATCCTTAATGCTTCTTCTTTCATTTATTTTGTACGAAGAACAAATTTGGTCCATAACATAGGGCTGAGATCAGGTCCATCACAACATAAACTGCCCACTGGCCCGTTTTTTAATCCAATTTCTACACAGAAAATATGAATTTAGGAAGAGTCAATCTACATATTTTTATTTGAATGGTTGAAATCATGATAAAAGGACTATTTTATTTTTTCTTTTATTTTAATCATACATTCCTTAAATTTTGTTATGAAAAATGAAAGTGGGCTTTGGTGAATATAGTTTCACTAACAAAAACAACAATAATAACAAATCATAATATCTCAATTATTTAACTTCATTATATGAATCTTTTGTAATCCAATTTACTTTAAGATAAGTCCATCACAACATAAGCACCCCCCTGACCTATTTTATAATCTAATTTCTACATAGAAAATATAAATTTAGAAAGAGTCAATATACATAATTTTTTATTTGAATGATTCAAATCATGATAAAGGAACTACTTTGTTACTTTTTACTTTATTCTAATCATGCATTCCTTAAATTTTGTTATGAAGAATGAAGGTGGGATTTACTAAATCTAATTTTATATATACTTTTTCTTAATGTATTTGATATTTATGTCTCCTAATAAACATCGATAATGATGAGCTTATCTTACTATAATAACAATAACAATTATTTATGGGTAAGATGCCTCCTCTTAAATTCTCAAATATTTTATTAGAAGACCTTGAAATTTACCTGCTGGGTGCCACATTATAGACATGGTTAGATTTATTTTTTTGTTTTTTTTTCTAATTTCAATCGGTGGAGGAGATGAATAGGAACCCAACTTATTAGGGGGCAAATCATGATTTATTAGGGGACAACCTTTAGCACTCATTCAATAGAAACCCAACTTCCAACTATTACTAGCGCATATTGATATAATTCTCACATGGTTGCGATTGTCTATCCTTCCTATTGAGCTTTTGTGCCCTAACTTCTTTGAGTAGATTATTTCTAAGATAAGTAAATTTCTTAAAATAAACCAAGTAACCTTGTCTCAGGTAAATTTATATATGTATATGTCATGTTAGACCTCTCCTTATTGGTCTCTTAATAAATATATTTTTAAGTGGGACAAATTTAATTTCTTCAGTCAATTACATTTGAGAACGTTCCCAATATATACTTCAAATACGATAAGATCAATTACAAAACTTCAAGCTATTCAAATTCAAATTCAATATATACTTTAAAAATGAGAACGTTCTCTTAAGAAATATATTTTTAAGTGGGACAAACTTAATTTTTTCAATCAATTACATTTGAGAACATTCCGGTATATACTTTAAATATGATAAGACTAGTTACAAAAGCTCAAGTTATTCATCTAGACTAATTCAAACTATTTAAGCTCCATCTCAGGTGGGGACTAGGGCTTCTACCAAAATCTAAAGGTTGAAGGTGATATGGTATATGGACTCTTTGGGTCTAGGTTCAACGAAGGTCAAGCCTAAGGGTGGGAAGATGGTATTGGCTCCAGTATTAGGTAGAGGACGACAACCATGAGTCAGTTTCTAACTTGATTCATTTGGATGTGACTCAATCACAAGTTGAGTCAAAAGAGATGTTGGAAAATACATTGAAACCACGTTTAGGGGTTAAGGCAAACTGATAGGAAAACACTAGCTCACCTACATCGTTTCAAGCTATGGGATAGGGAGCCATTATCGCTTGTGTGGAGCAAGGTAGGTGGTATACGAAATGCATGAGGAATAAAAGAACGAAATAGGTTGGCAGTAGCTTCCATGGAGCACAGTCCTGATCATGAGTTGGGTTCGGAACCATCATATCTAGCTGCTACCCTATTCAATGTTTCCTCTACAATCCCCTTCTCCCTTAAAAGACAAAGCTTTGCAAGTGAGAGAGGAGAACTAGAGTAATGGACGTATTTGATTGGCTAACTCTTTTGTAGTGCTGTAATCGACTGAGATGGTGAAAGGTTTGGAGGAGAAAGATGGATGCAAAGGAGTAGAGGCAATGATATTCGAGGACAAGTCAACTACGCATGATAGCGAGCATACTCTACTAATCATAGATGTCCTATAAATTAATCATATGAGTGATGACACGTGTGACATGATATACTCTCTGTTGTATGTATTGTGATATCTATGAATCTGTGTAATGAGAATTGGATCGTGATGAGATCTTGATAATGAGACCAATTCACTTTTACATACAGATTATAAATAATCTTAGTCATAGATTACTTGAGAGGGATATCGAGATAATCGAATAGACTGGTATGCTGTATATCCGTCCATATGATGGAGGTGATTAGTCTCATAACTGCTCGAGTGGGGACACTAGGGATACTGTGCAGATGCTCATTGGAGAATGAGTTCATTGATTGATCCGCTCACAGAATGCTAGATAGTTGATGATACCTCATTATCAAATAATGATTCTGTCGTCTCAATGATATATCTAGTCTTTAGACTTGAGATACCAAGGATATCTTGTATGAGTACTTCACTCTTTGATACTAGGCTTATAGGTTTAAACATTTTAGATCTAGTACAATCGATTATTGGGAGTGACAACTAATCTTACGACGATAATTGGGTGTCGATAGAGGATCATTTGCTTTTAGTATCATGAAAAGAATATCTAATATATTCTTACTCAAATAAATCATGTCTATGATCATTTGGATTGAAAAAGAAAAAGTTCTCTGGAAAAATCTGATTAGAGTGAGATTCAAGTAGAAATCATATAAGCCTTACAACATCATGCACGGTATATAATCTCTAGGATATTAGATGGATGAGAGATTATATATCCATAGTAATTGAGGATAGATATGTCCAATGATTAAATTTTCTTATATCGTCTAGAGACTATGACATAATGACCCAGTACATCCGTAGTCGATGAGTCGAGTGAATTATTATGAAGATAATAATTCACTAAGCCAGAAGGAGTTATGATAGGTATAACTCACGACCAGCTCGATATTGGGCCTAGAGGGTCACACACATATGGTAGGTGTTATGACGAGTAGAGATTTGGATATAAGATATTCGCTCGAGACCCTATCTTATTGGATATCTAATAAGTCCTTGAATTATTGGATCCTATGGATGATATCTAATAAGAGCTAATGAGAGGTTATTGGATAAAGAACCACTAATATAAGAGGTTTGAGCAGTTGGATAAAGATCCAATATCTAATAGGGCAAGATCCATTATGGTTAAGTTGTCAGAGGGTCTCTATAAATAGGAGGGAACTAAAGGGTCATAGGTTAGACCTCTTTTTGGTTGCTACCTCCTATTTTTCTTTTTCCTTCTCCTCCTTAGCTAATAGCCCATATTTAGAGCGTGTGGACAATAAGAAGGGTCGGCCTCTTCTTGAATATGTGGCACGTGCGAAGAGGAGATTTGGGTAACGATTTGAGGAGCATCTTCGCGGCCTCTACTATATGGATCACCGCTAGAGAGGATGACACTTAACCTCCTTTATCATCTTCTGTAAATCTATAGATTTTCAGAGATATACGATCTTACTAGGTAACATATCTTTCTTATATTCACAATTTTTAGTTTTACGAGCTTTTGCGTACCAATCTTTGCACGACGACAAGAGACTATTTTTCTATGAAAATCTGAGACTTTTATTTTTTCTTTCGTTGCATATGTAATATCACATTAGATTTCTCAATATACTCGAGTTCCAATAGTGTGGGGGAATCTCTCCTATGATGGCTTAGTAAAGAAAGTTATTATGACCTTCTAAGAAGTTGTAACTATGGATGAGTTAATAGTGGACAACTTCTTGACCAACGAAGTCAACCTTGAATGGGTTAAACCGAATGATAAAGAAGGACTCAAAACTAGGTGGACAAAACATTAAGGAAGTCTTCAAGCATTCTTGAACAATTTATGATATCGAAATAAGAAAAAAAGAAAGGAGTCTAGGGTTAGGCCCAAAGAGGCTATAGACGAGGGGTTGGACAATTCTAATCTAAGTAACTGAGAACATCTATTCGCTCTTATATGAAAACATAAATTATCTATGATCCCTTTGCTGAAAATCCATCTCCAAGCTAAAGCCTATGAGCGGATCATTATGAAACTTGATAAGAATTGGCAATTACTACAAGGCACAAGAAAGATCGGGTGGAATTCTTGTTGCATGGAACTCTTCCATCCAAAAGGCTATGATAATTTACAAATCCCCTCAATCGCTTAGCTTAGTGATCGAAGGAATGTGTACACCTCACTAGGTACTCATTGTTGTTTATGCTAGTAATGCTCATGATACTAGAAATGCTTTATGGAACAAACTATTTGATGTATGTTGCGGGATATGCCTTGCCTGGTTTATGAGTACCTTAATGTTATTGCTAATCTGAGGATAAAATAGGAGGTAGACCTTTTATGCTTAACAAATCTATTTATATTTTTCATGACTTCGTGTTTAAATCAAAACTTATGAACTTGGGATTTACTGGACCTAGGTTTAACTAAAGAAATAATATGGGGTGAGTTAGTCAGAATTCAAGGGTTTTGCATGGCTTGATAGAACTTATGTTAACTTAGTCTTCTATAGTATTTTTTCTCTTTCTCATGTAATACATTTACGTTAAGTTACATCTGATTATGCCCTTATGTTTATTAAGATTAATAGTAGTGAGAGTCCGGGAAGTGGGAAATAATTCTATTTTGAGTCACATTGCCTTGAGCATCCTTGATAAGTTGGTTGACTAATCCCATTCTGCTTTTGTCATCAATAAAAACATTCATAATAATGTTTTGATTTCTAATGAGTTGACTCATAGCTTATCTAAATCTAGGAGTAAAATGCCTCTTGCCCTACTTATGCTTGATATATCTAAAGCCTATGATAGGATAGCTTGGTCTGCCATTTTTAACACCCTCATTAGAATGCATTTCCTTGAACTTTTTGTGGATTGGGTTGTGACTTGTATTGCTTCCTCGTATTTTTCTTGAATCTAGTTGGTTCCACAGTCAATGTAGCATTCGTTAGGGAGATCCAATTTAATCATATTTATTTATTCTTGTTTAGCAGAATCTGGGAAACCTGGTTAGGACAAAGATTTAGGATAAGATGTTCCCCACTTTAATATCAATGGCATAAATGTCTCACACCTTGTGTTTATCAATGATTTGTTGGTTGCATTTAGGGGCAACCCTAAAACTTATCATAGTTTTAGGATTATACTTGATATGTGTGAAGCTTTAACAAAACTTTCCATTAATAGGAGAAAATTTGATGTTTATTTTCACCACACTAGCTGTGCTGAGGAACATAGAATATGTTAGCATTCATGTGTACAGGAAGGGCAATAGCCTATGTTATACTTAGGGGTCGATATCTCTTGTTGTAGGCTTAGTAAGACGTATGAAACTATACTTATGGATAAGACATTTAATGTAGTGAAGGGATGGTTAAAAGGTCTTTTTCTTCAAGTGGGAAAGGTCATACTCTTATTAATTTGGTCTTTAATGCGATTCCTATACATATTCTTATGAACTTTAGGATCTTGAAGAAAATCATTAAGAGAATGAAGAGAGTGTTGAGGGAATTTTTCTAGAACAGTGAAGAGAAGAAGTAGAAGCTGATAGGGTAGAACACTATTAGTGGTTCAAAGTGAGAAGGGGTCTTGGGATTGGAGGCCTGTGGGGTAGCTAGACAAGCAATCTGTGTAAGCGTATTTGTCCACTTCTCAATAACGTGGATGTCTTATGGGTTAGAATTCTAAAGGCTAAATATAATAGATTGAAGCCCTGGGAGGATGGAACGATGTATAAATATGCTTAGGGATAGAGAAACTTGTGTCAATTGACAAGAGGGGTGTAGGATGGCTTCAAAAAATTGCATTGATACGAGTGCTGAAGCTAATCTTTGGAACTAGGTTTGGGTTGATACAATTTCTTTTACTTATTGGCCTACTTTGTTTAACATTGATTATGCTAATGTTTACTTTACTATTTCAGATCTTATAGCTTTGAATAACTGGAATGTTAATGTGCTTAACACTTGTTTTCACCTTGTTTAGTACGTAAATCCAAATGATTCACTTGTCAAGGTGCCCGATGATGTTCATCGGGTCCAGGCCTTAACACCAAACAGTATTATTATTGCTAAAAGGGCCTACCATTTGTGGAGAGGGAAGTGCTGACCCGTTCATTAATAAAGACTGGCATGATTGGAAGACATTGTGGAGCATAAAGGTTTCTCTAAAGTAAAACTGTTCCTATGATGAATGATATGTAATAGGCTCTCTACCTCTGATTATATTGTTAAGATCATACGGTCCAAACCTTGTTATGTCGAGCTTGCAAATGTTGTCCCAAGTCCACTGGGCATACTTTTTTCTATGGGAAAAACTAGTGAAGCCTTTCAAATAGATGTGAGCGATCTGGATGAGTGCTATTCACGTTGTTGGCTGGAGGGAAAACACAGATATAAAAACATTAATGAAGAGGTATCCTTAGTACTGGTGGCAAATACTTTATGACAACTGTGGATAAATAGGAATAATCATCACTGCCGCAACCACCAGACCAATGTGGAGATCCCCTTTGTGAAGGTGATTGCCAATCACCAATGACTATTTATGGTTTTTCGTAAGCCTAAGGGGTTACGTAGGCAAAGGCCCGCAGAAACTCGAGAGCTAACTGAGGATTATAAGCGTATCATTGAGTGTGATGGTTCATTTGATGCTGAGATTTTGGTGAAGGATTATTAGGCTACATCATCGAGGATGGTCATGCAACTTGGATAGCAGCAGGGAGTGCAGCATGTGAGGTGGAGAAGCCGATGTGTGCGGAAGAAAGGCCATTCTTCTAGCATTGGAAAAAGGACGAAGGCCGAAGGTCGGAGGAATGTCAAGTGTCGTCCGATTCCAAGAAGTGGATAACTTCTGTAAACAATCAACTTTGTTAGCTGCTGATTAAGTTATAATATTGTTCCTTTCCTTTACACAAAAAAAATAAAAAACAGCAATAATAAGTCGCAGTGTCTCAATTACCTAAGATCATTACATGAATCTCTACCGAACGACAAGATGTGGTGCAATTCAAGAGAGACAAATGGAACACAACGTGAGATTTAGTCATCAAATACAGATTGTTTACTCTAAGCAATGCAAAACTGAGAAGGAACAGCTCCCCCTTACTTCAATGCATCCTCCTCCAACCTCTTCTTCCTGCAGTATCTCAGCTGAAGGGAGACCTGCCTCTCCATCCGCAACTGCCGGTAGAAGTTCTCGATGAACCTGTCTGCCCTCTGGTTGATGTCGTCGCCGGACGACGCACCGCTGAATGACCTCGACGCCTCCGACCCGGGGCTCGTCGTCCTCGACGCCGGTGAGCTCAACAAGCTCACCGTCCTCGAGAGCGTCGACGACGACGACGCGGCCTCGTAGCCGCCATCGTCGGTGCAGTCGAGCAGGCTCGGTCGGGCGGTCAAGCTCAGCCGGCGAGACACCGGCGGCGATCTCTTGAGGGAGGAGGCCATCCATCTGGTGGCATCAAAAGACAGCAAGAAACTTACCTTCTGAATTGCCCTCCTGAGAAGGCTTAGAAGTGGAATTCCCTTCCTGTCAGCCATGAAGGTGCGTGACAAGGAACAGAAGAAGCTGGTTGGTGGCTTATCTGATAAGATAGAGAGGGAGGAGAGTGGGAGAGATGTGGATATCCGCAATCTGTATTGGGTGTCAAGAATCTGCCAGGTTGGTGAGGGAAGACAGGAGGATAGAGGAGAATTCTACGTTAACTGTCTCCCATGAAGAAAGATATATTACATTAAGTGTGGTGGGAAGGCTAAAAGCAATTTGCTTTGGGAGCAAGCAACGCATATTCCCATCAAGCAATAGTACGGCATAACAGATTAGATTTGCACAGTGATCTTAACTCATATCATTGATATATATTATTTATAGTGAAACATCTTTTTCGAATATGATAACTTAAGTGCATCAAAGCTTATGGGCGAAGTCAGCTGAAAAGATCGATAATAGATCCCTTATAAATCAATTTAATTATTCTTTTACTTCGGATATGATACTTACATTGGATGTTTCACATTGTTTAGAACATCATCTAAGATAAAACACAATATCTAGCTTGGGAACAATGAAATGAAGAGCTTCAACCTCAATAAAGATTTTTGAATTGGATGATCTTTAATCCATTTGAGATATTACAACATTGTTGTGATCATTAGTCCTTATATTTGTGCAAAGTCATTCTTTCTAATTGAACTGCATCATATGTTTGGGTTCTAAATCCATGCCAACAAAACCACTGATCCTGGTTTTGTTTGCTATCTTCCCAAGGGATGTCAACTCAACTTGTTCAAGGGATGAGGCTCAAGATGTCTCATCCAATTAAACAGGGCATTCTTTCTTTTTTGTTTAGGTCTAGCCAGGAAGACCCATGGGGATGGAAGTTGTTTAGGTGACTCTGCTCCATGGATCCAGAACTGGATGAGGTAGGAGTGCAGCTCGGTGTTCCTGTGTCTCCTTGGAGGTTTCTGCAGCAAATGTTCTGATTTCTTGAATTAGCACATCAAAGCAAGGTTAATTTCTGGTTCTGATTAGGGTTTAATTTAGAACATGATGATATCAAATGATTTATCTGTGATTTTTATTTGTTGGCATTCTTTTCCTAGCAAACCAGTCATGAGATTGCAGTTTAATCACTGCAGAAGTGGTTTGATTAGCTCAGCATTCCATGAAGTCTTTATAAGTTTAATCAAAGCCTCAAAACATATTCCTAAAAAATCTTATGACATCTTTAGTTGACTTATCTCCGTCATCTTAATTGTTCCTACAAACACAAGGAAGAAGGGGAACTTCTTTCAAGGAAAAATCACAATGTTAAGAGCCTTTGATAGAACCAATCCTATGATGCCTTGTCTTAGTTGGAGAGAGAGAGAGAGAGAGAGAGAGAGAGAGAGAGAGAGAGGAGAGAAGAGAGGAAGAAAAGATGGATGTTTAGGAAAGAAAGTAATGTCTATGATCAAAAGGAATTTTGCCAAAATACATCTTGTGCCTACCTCAGACCTTCTTAGAATCCATAAACTTTTCTTAGATTATCTACTATTTACTTTGTTGAATGCCTTTCCAAGGACGTGGAATTGTGATGTGATATGTTGACAACTTAGGTGATTTCTATATGCATAAAAAAAGGTTCCTCTATGATGTGCTCCTTGTAAGCATAAAGTTGTGAAATTTGTATTTAAAGGAATTTGGCTTTTATGAGCCAAGTTAAAAAGAAAAACAAGCTTACATATTTTAACAAATATAGAATTATGTTGCTACAAATAAAGTTCATTTAATAGTCAAATTGAATAATTTTAACTTGAGTACCGATAGGAAATATTTTGATACCAATTGTAATGTGCTATTTGGCGGTCATTGAGGAGTTGACGTGAAAATAACAAGGCATCTACCTTACATAGAATGACTAGATTAGTAGGAGATACCCCCTCAACTGTCCTCTACTAGTGTCGTGTCATGAGGGATCGTACGGCTTGACACCATACATGTGGGACAGTATAAGCCAACCTGCGTCATTGGAGATTATACGAGCGTACTCGCATTGTAGGAGGGTCATATCGAGAGGCTATTCACATGAATGTACTATACGAGAATGTACATACATCCCCTATTAGTCACAGTCCTATCACATTGGCTTCGTAGGCATAAAAATCGACCCTTGATGCTTAAATGAGGATCAGATTCTGAACCCCAAAAAAGTTATAGTCTCCACTCAAAATTAATTTGAGTGTCAGAGGAGATAAGTTGGGAACCCCCACCCGACACTGACCTATTGTGTAGGGCATCAAAGAGACCGAGCTCACTCAAGCACTATCTCAGAATGACATCGGAAGTTCAAAGACCACCTTAGAGCTTCCTCCGCTGGACCCTATTCAACTCTAGTCTCCCATCTCACCCTCGGGAGGACTTTCTAGGACATTCACACACCTTCGAGATAGGATCGAGCTATACTGACTCTCGATCCATGACATTAAGTTGTTAATATTTTGATGCTAGAAGGAAGGTCCGAATGCTTTGGGATTATCCACCCATAATCCCCACAACAAGCACTCCAATAAGGGAAGATTGCAACCCTCGCATGGAGCCTTTGGGCAAGGAGGGCAACTATCCTCTCTCCTGCAAGTGAATGCATCCGCCTCAACCCAGATCATAGGGCACTACTGGTGTTTGTTTAACGACCCTAGTCTCTCACCTATAGGCACTAGTATGGGACACTTGGTCATCCCCGCTAAAGCCTTTCTGAGTCTCACACACCAGGTGCAAACGCTAGCCAGAATGATGCAAACTATCGCTCCCCTCCTACCCCAATTAGCTTAGCAGGTAGCACCCCCTCCGTAGTTGCATTCAGTAGTCCAGCCCTCACTCTTTCCCACATCTCTCAGGGCCACCTTAATTGATCCACCACTGATGCCCTAGGATTGACCCCGGTCAACTAAGGGATAGCTCAGAGCTCCATGCTCCCCGCCAGTGGAATGCAGCATGCCCTCGCACCATGTGCTGGCCTTGCCTTAGTTAGAAACTTAATCGACAAACTCAATGGAAGTCTAATAGTAAACTTTCTCAGGGCCCAACTACAGCTAGTAAACTAGCATCTGGATGAGGTGCAACAGGAATTCCAATAATCCAAGGGGGAGACCAACGATCCCATCTCAGACACCTCCCCTTTTGTCTAAGACATCTAGGAGGAGCCTCTCCTGACCAACTTTCGCCTCCCAGTGCTGGAGGCTTTTGATAGAATTTCCTACCTAAGGGAGCACCCTGTAACCTTTCAGGCCCAAATGGCATTCTATAATATGTCGATGCCCTGATTTGTTGACCTTTCCTAATGACACTGAGGTCTTCTCCCTGAGAATGGTATAGCCACTTGAAGCCTCTTTCGGTGTCATCCTTTGCCTAGCTTGCGAAAGAATTTGAACTTTATTTCCTTACAAATGTACACCTGAAGCTCTCTACGATGATGCTGCTCGAATTAAGGCAGGAGGAGGAGCCCCTCTCCTACTTTGTCACATGGTTTACCAACTAGATTTGGGGGGTTGAAGATGCTTATCCTTTGCTGGTTATACAGGCATTTATGCTGGGCTTATGATCCTCATGCTTCTTCTAGTCATTAGTCAAGAGGTCGTCACCATTTGTCTCTAAGATGCTTCAAAGGACCAACTAGTATGCGGCCTTGGAAGTAATGATTTCGAGTTAATGAGAGAAGTTACACAAGAGACCCCACCAGGAACCACCCTGGGGGTTGACCTACAGTTCATCATGAAGAAAGGCATAATTGACTTGAGGTGTCTCACTCAAGGTCCGACCCAACTCCTCTCAACATAACGAGAATAGAAATCTTCTTGAAAATCAAGAAGAAAGGATTCTTTAAGGAACCAATGCTAATAAAAACCCCTTTAGAATAGAGAGACAAGTCAAAATATTATCGCCTCTATCACAACTATGCCCATGATATGGAAGAGTGTTGGAACCTTAAATACTAAATTGAGGAACTCATCCATAGATGCTATCTCGGGAGATTTCTTTGCAAGTCTTGAAAACCTTCCCCTTGCCCCCAAGGTGCCGTGAAGAAACAAATTGACGTTATCGTCGATGAGCCTACCTCGAGAGGAGACAACTCCTCTCGATACAAGGCCTATGCCCAGGTTGCCATAAAAAAATGCCTAAGGCACGAGAAAGGGCTCAAGATCACCTTTAAGGAGGAGAAAGCCATGTACCCCATTCATGATGACGCCCGGTGATCTCGGTTAGGATGACCAATGCTCAGGTAAAAAAGGTAATGATTGGCACGGGTAGCTCCACCAACATGCTCTATTTTGTTGCTTTCCAGAAGCTTAAGTTGATGACGATAAGCTCTCCCCAATGACGTTGGCCCTAACTAAATTTATGGGGGATTCCATATGCCCTCTTGGGACTATAAGCCTGCACATCACCATCAAGGAGGAACCATGTCCAAGACACTAGCAATCAGATTTATAGTAGTGGACATCCCTTTAGCATATAATGCAATCATCGACTGCCCAACCCTCAACCAGTTAAAGGTGATAGTATCCACGTATTACATGGTGATGAAGTTCTTGACCAAGGTTGACATCGGTGAAAAAAGGAGTGACCCTTGAGTGTTTAGGCAATGTTGCCTAACGACGTTCACACTACCGAATAAGGCAAAGTCCAAGCCTCCATGCTCTGATCCTTAAGACTTGTGAAAACCCTTTCACACCCCGAGCCAATGGAGTAGCTAGTCAAGGTGCCTCTTAACAAAGCCCGACCCGATCGGGTTGTTAAGATCAGAGCGATGCTTATCGAGGTAGATCATGTCCAACTGATCAACTTCTTCAAAAAGAACGTTGATGTCTTTGCCTGGTCGTCGAAGGACATGTCGAGCATCGATCCGAACATCACACAATATCATCTAAATATCCTCTTTAAAGCTCAACCTGTGAAGCAAAGGCCCCTAGAGGTTCACCCCTGAGCACCAACAAATGATTAGCAACAAAGTGGATAGGCTAACGGAGGTAGGGTTTATCATCAAAGTTAAATATCCCCAATGGGTGCCCAATGTTATGTTAGTTAAAAAAAGTAATGGAAGCTAGAGGATGTACATTAATTACACTAATCTTAACCGAGCCTGTCAAAAGATAGTTATCCCTCCCGCGAATTGATTAACTGGTAGATGCCACCTTAGTACACGAGCACTTCACTTTCATGGATGCCTTCTTAGGCTACAACCAGATCAAGATGACCCATTCATCATTGATTAAGTCATGTACTATTATGAAATCATGCCCTTTAGCTTGAAGAACATGGGAGAAATATATCAAAGGATGGTCAATAAAATATTCAAATATCATATTGAGAGGACATTGAGTGTCTGTGGACGATATGATAGTCAAAAGCAGAATGTCTAACACCCACCTAATAGACTTAGCTAAGATGTTTGATTCCTTGAAGAGGTTCAACATGCATCTAAACCCCTCCAAGTGCACCTTCTAGATCAGTTTGGGGAAGTTCCTGAGCTTTATCATTCACCAAAAGTGAGTAGATGCGAACCTCAAGAAGGTCCAAGCTATAACCAAGATGTAGTCACCTCGGTCCGACAAGGAGGTTTTGTGACTTACTGGGCCAGCGCTTAGTTGATTTTTATCTCGATTGAGTGATAAATGCCTCCTATTCTTCTGAGCATTAAAGAGGACTTTGTTGCATTGAGGAGTGCTAGGAAGTCTTTGAAAGACTAAAGTGTTACCTTACTCGATTGTCACAACTCACCTCAGTTGCCTTGGGTGAGACATTGAGCTTATACCTTGTGGCCACCAACCAAGTCGTCAACTCGGTGTTATTATAAGAAGACGTAGGAGTGCAGCAACCTATCTACTACACCAACCATGTGCTAAATGGGCTCGATAAGTGCTATCCCCCTATTGAGAAGCTGGCACTCGCACTAGTGCTGGTAGCAAAGAAATTACACCCCTACTTCCAAGCACACTCGATATGAGTGATCACTAACTAACCACTATGTCAAGTCCTCTCGAGGTTCGATGTCTCGAGGCGAATGCTGAAGTGGTCAGTGGAGCTTGGGGAATTTGACATCCAGCACATTCCGAGGACTGCAATTAAGGCCCAAGCACTCGTAGACTTCATATCCGAATTGATCCCCTTGCCGAAGGTCGAAGGTGGGGAGTGCACAGCCTTGACATAGACCTTATTTGTCGATGGGTCGACCACTTCGAAAAGAGGAGCGAGATTCAACTTGAGGGGTCTGAGCTATTAGGAAACTTGGATAGAGCATCACATACATAGCAGAAGAACACAAAAAAAAATCTTATATTTCCCAAAGAAAAAAGGTTCTCATCGTTAGGCAAAGATTAGTGCACAAAACGAAACACAAAATGGAAATCATGCGTATCAAGTGAGATTTGTTACCTAGGGAGATCACATATCCCTGCGAAATCCTATATCTATAGGAGTGGATGATGGAGGTCAACTATCCTTCTCTCTAGTAATGATCCACATGATAGATGCGACAAAGACGCTCCTTAAATCACTACATGATCCTTTTCTCCATATGCACCATGTGATCAAGAAGAGGTCGACCCTTCTTGCTATCCACATGCCTCTAACTAAGGCTGTCGACTAAGGAAGAGAGAGAGAGAGAGAGAGGAGAATAGGAGGTAGCAGCAAAAAAGGGTCTAACCTATGCCCCTTTGGTTCCCTCCTATTTATAGAGGTCCCTATCAACTTAACCATAATAAATCTCTACTTAATAATCACTTATTATTTCTATTGGATCTTATCCATAATATCCAATAATTTAGGGGGTTTACTGGATATCCAATAAGATAGGGGCTCCAGCAGATATCTCATATTTGAATATTTACTTGTCACAACACCTACAATATGTGTATGACTCTCTAGGCCCAATATCGAGTTGGCCATGAGTCATACTTATCAAAACTTCTCCTGACTAATTGAGCTATCATTTTTTATAATAATTTACTCGACTTATCGACTATGGATAAACTAGGCCATTACGCTATAGTTCCCAAATGATATATGAGAATCCAATCTATTGGGCTTGTTTGTCCTTAGTTATCATACATCTATAGTCTCTTATCCATCTAATATCCCAGAGATCGTATACTGGGTATGGTGTTGTCAAGCCAATATAGAATCTACTCAAGTCTCGCTCTAATCGGATTCTCTTAGAGAACTGTTTCTCTCTCAATTTGAATGACCCTAGCCAAGGATTTGCCTAAGTAAGAATACATAGGATATTCCTTTCATGACACTGAGAGTGGATGATCCTCTATCAATACTTAATTGCCCTCGTAAGGTTGATTACTACTCTCGATGATTGGTTGTGCTAAATCTAGAACCTTCAGATCTATAAATTCGGTATCAAAGAGCAGAGTATAAATACAAGGTATTTTTAGTATTTCAAGTCTAAAGACCAGATACACAACTAGGATCATAGAGTTATTGTCTGACAATGAGATATCATTAACCATCTAACATTCTATAAGTGGATCAATCAATGAACTCATTCTTTAATGAGCACCTACACTATATCCCTAGTGTCTCCACACAAGCAGTTATGAGACTAGCTACCTCCATCATATGGATGAGTATATAACACACCAATGAGTATCTACACTATATCCCTTTCGAGTAATCTACCACTAGGATTATTTAGGATCTATGTCTAAAAGCGAATTGGTCTCATTTTCATGATCTTATCACGATTCGATTCCTATTGCATAAATCCATAGACATCATAATATATGCAACATACAACATAAAGTGAGAAAATATCAATAATAATAATAAGTAAAAAAATTGCATAATATGTCACACGTGTCGTTACTCACGTGATTGGCTTACAGGCACCTATGTCTAGCAATCTCTCATATGACCTAAAGCCAATCACCTATGTATTTAATCCTTATCAGACTTCTATGATGCTCAAAGATAATATGAGACAATGGCTTCGTTAGTGGATCTATGATGTTATCTTCAGATAAAACTCTTATCACTACCACATCACCATGAGCCATGATCTCTAAAATCAAGTGAAATCTCCTAAGAACGTGCTTTAACTTCTGATGAGACCTAGGTTCCTACGCTTCAGCAATCATCCCATTGTTATCGCAATAAAAAGGAATCGACTCCTCGTTGCTCGAGTGATAATACAAGATATTCCTCTCATGATACCGAGAATAGATAATCCTTTATTAACACTCAATTGTCTTCGTAAAGTTGGCTATCATTCTCGATAATCGGCTATACTAAATCTGGAGCTTCCAGACCCATAAGTTTGATGTCAAAGAATGAAGTACTTAAATAAGACATCCTTGGTATCTCAAGTTTAAGAATCAGTCACATAATTGGGATTACAGAATCATTGTCTAACGTCAGATATCATTAACTATCCAATATTTCATAAGTAGATCAATCAATAAACTTATTCTCCAATGAGCACCTGTATTGTACCCTTAGTGTCCTCACATGAGTGGTTATGAGACCAGTTGCCTATGTCATATGGATGGGTATATAGTACACCGATCTGTCCGGTTATCTTGATATCCCTCTCAAGTAACTTATGATTGGGATTATTTAGGATCTGTGTTTAAAGGTGAATTGGTTTCATTATTATGATTTTATCATAATCTAATTCCCATTACATAAATCTAAAGACATCACAATATATGCTATTGAATCTCAAATTTTGATGATAAAACTAATTGATTATGGTTTATTGTCTAACTGTATTTTAAGTCACATAGGTCTACTATCGATCAGGATTAGACATATTGACACTGAATGAATCAACGTTGCACTGAAGGAAATCACGTCAGGAGATTGAATATCGAGCCGAAGGTTTGATCGACAATCGACAGAAGGTTTCAAACATCCGGCATCAGGCCAAGAAGTGTGGTGTTGTGCCAAGAAGATCGGGGTTGCAGAGGTCAATCGTCGATTGGGCAACATACCACAAGAGAGGATTGTGTACTGAAGAATTGGACGAAGCATCGACCAATGATGTATCAGACAACAGAAGGTTGATTCATGTAATAATTATCCAGATCGAACTATATTAAGGTTTACTTAGTGTGCAGGATTAACTACGATAATGATGAAGACATAAAGTGAAACGAAGTGCCAGAGTCAAGTGCAATGGAATCGTTGGGAGTTCGAGAGTTCGACGAAAGTCCGAAGATTCATCGGGAGTGCTGCCAAAACTAGCCGAGAATGAGTAGGGAGCTTGCCGAAGTGTTTTCGGAAGTTCACCGAAAGGTTCATCGAAAGTTCGCGGAGTTCGCCGAGAAAGATCAGAGCTTGCCGAAGAAGCTCGTCGGAACTCGCTAAGATTATCGTGAAGTCTAGGAGCTTGCCGGGAGTCTGCAGAATAGTTCTGAGGGTTCGTCAAAAGACCACTGGAAGTTTACCAGAAGCTCATCGGAGGAAGACTTGATGTGCCAGACTTTGTATTAACTTAGGAAATATCTTTAATTTCATAGTTAGCATGTAATTAGAGTTAGGATTAAGTGTTAATCCTATAACTTTGGTAGGGGCCAATTGGGCCCTATAATAGATTGGTTTGGGCCAAGTTTAAGGCCCAACTAGGAGTGCTGGACTTGTCTAGCGGTGGCATTGCCCAGGTCCAGATCCCTAGGTCGTACTGGGCGGTGGTACCACCTAGAACACTAACCATGTTAGTGTGTTAGGCGGTGGTACCGGTAGTATCAGGGTCAAACTGGCGATGGTACCGCTAGTGACAGGCGATGGTACTGCCAGTGATAGGCAATGGTACCGCCAGTACCTGGTAAACCCAGGATGGGATGATTTTTGGCTCTATGTTTGAATCAGATTGGAGCCTATAAAAACCCCTCCCATCCCTAGGTTGAACACACAAGCACACTAAACCAAAAAGTAGGAAAACTCTGTTAAAATCCATTCTCACCTCTAGTCTTGTATTCAAGAGATGAGTGTATAAGTACTTGTAAAGGTTATCTCTTGAGCTTGTCAAAAGGAGAAGGCATTGTAAGGGAGTCAGTGCTCGCCCATTGGAAGGGGATAGCTAGTGGAAAGCTGGTGGCCTTAAATGAAGAGAAATCGGGAGTGGATATAGGTCGTATGACAGAACTGTTAGGATCAGAGAGGCCCTAAGAAGGGGGTGAATTAGTGCAGCGGATTAAAACTCGTAAATTTGAAACCGATTTCGTAAATGGCTAGTTTATATGAAAATTTTGATTCGATGAAAGATGACTTAGTTGAAGTTGCTTGAGTAAAGGAGATGAAAACCGAACGATTTGTAGCTAAGTAAAGAAACTATTTAGAAATTTAACCACTCACACATTCATGAACACCATGATGTATAGTGGTTCGGTCAAGTGACCTACATCCACTTTCGAAGCCTTCTCCGATGAGGCTCCCAACTTCCACTAGCAAATCTTTTTGAAGGGGAAGGACCAAACACTCCTCTTACAACTCTTTTACAAGTGGTTCATACTCTTACAGATTTTTCAAAGAGAAAGAGGGAGGTGAATACTAGCTATCGAAAACAAGGCTTAGCCAAAGCTTTTACTCAATTCTAACACTAAAAAAGGGTGATCTTTCTGTTGAGAAAGGAGGGGTATTTATAGACCCCAAGAGGATTCAAATTTGAGCTCCAAATTTGAATTCTGTTTGGGTTTCCTGGTGCTGATGGTGCTACCACCTATCAGTGGTAGTGCCACCGCCTATCAATTGTCAGACTGATAGTGTACAGGGCGGTTCCACCACCCAAGGCAACGGTGCCACCGCCCATGTACTTGGGTGATGGGCGGTGGCACCGCCCAGACTGCCCAGCTCTCGGCCACTGGGCGGTTCCACCACCTGGCCCATTCAGGAAAGCTGAATGGCCCCTGTTTTAGGTCCAAATCAACCCAATAAGAGCCCGGTTGGCCCCTACTAGGTTTAAATAGGATTATTTTTTAATCCTTACCCTAATTATGTGCCTACTATGAAATTAAAACATAATTCTAAGTGATTTAAACTAACATTCTTCAAGTCTACTTCTAGCATGCTTTCCGGTGAGATTCCGGTGGACATCCGACACTCCTTCGGATTTCTTCTAGCGAACTCCCAGCATGCTCCCGGATTGTGTGGCAAGCTCAACGAGTCTTTAGCAAGCTTCCGAACCTTCTTAATAATCTCTACGAACCTCCAACGATCTTTACGGTGAACTTCCAAAACCTTCGGCAAGTCCCTGATTCGATCTCGGTTGGTTCCGATAATACTTCCGATGATCATTCAGACTTCCGGTGAACTCTCGAACTCCCGACGAACTTGACCTCGGTAAATCGCTTTATGTTTTCATCCCATCGTAGTTAATTCTGTACACTTATCTCGACAATATAGATTAGAACAAATAATTCACCAATTGACTTTATCATCAAAATTCGAGATTCAACAATCTCCCCGTTTTTTATGATGACAATCAATTGATGGAGTTAATCTTAACTCCCCCTATCTATATGCCATATCATGAGAAAGTAAAAATACTTGAATTCAATCTTTTGAATTCAAACCGAAACTGATAAATTTCATTTAACGTCAAGCTTAATAAACAAGCTTAAGCATAAATACGAAAACTTTATATTTTTCTTAATGAAAAATAATGTCAAGGTATTACACCTATGACTATTCAAATATGACAAGTATCAAATGATATAAAAAAAAGTGCTCAATATCAAGACATGATATCAAATGAAGGAATAGCTTATCTTAAGAAATTTATATTTTTTGTAATATATTACAATATGAACCATATAAGTTGTTACGATTCATTTTTCACTCCATCATATCAATTTCACATTTTTCTCCCCCTTTGTCATCAACAAAAACGAGGTGAAGAATTCATGCATTACTCCGAAAGAAAAATCTTCATTTATCAAGCTATGAGTAGGAGATATCAAAATTCGATTAATCATCAGCTTGGCATTCATGAAGTAAAACATGCTTAAAGTAGGTGGAGGGAGTATGAAATCATTCGAGGAAGATATCAAATCATATAAAATGTTACAACAATATGAAAGGATCATCAAAAAGTTATAATCGAACGAAAAAATTCATTTAAAGTTCTAGTAGATGATATGAAAGAAACATCATACTTGGAAACATACAACATCATCTATAGTAATTATCCATAGTAGTCATAATGTTTACAAAACAAGAGTTAAAGGCAATAACTATTCCTCAGAGGGAATTCCAAAATGCCTATACAAGTAATCTATCTTTCGGTTCATCTGTCATACTTCCTTCAAAATTTTAGCTTGTTGTAAGTTGATTTGATTTTGCTGTGATTTGATTTGATTTAATGCTAGCATGATTGGATCTTCAGTGGATGGAGCAGGAGCTGGCTTAGATGGTGCTGGACCAAAGGGACTAGGCGGAGGAGATTCACTTCCCCTAATAATTGGTGTTTCAGGTCGCTCTACTGGTGAGGGAGCTAGATCAATCCTTCTAGGTTGCCTAATCCATATACCACTTCTAAAGGTGCATCTAAGTCTCTTCAGGAGGTTTTTGTTTATAGTGTTATATCTATCGACTTGTATTATTTCCTCATCAGGTGACACACAAATATCATGTGCAATTATTAATCTAGTGATCAACCCGCCATACGATAATATTAAGTCTCTAGAGATAATTTTCATCATATGTTATCTAATCAAGTATCCAAAGCAATTATTTTATCGGGTCATGATCCAATACATGGTGCTTAATTCTAGCATACTAATCTCATCATGGTGAAATTGTTTAGGAAGAAGAATACTTATGATGATGTGATGAAGTATTTTTGAATTGAAGGGTAACAAGTGCTCGCAGCTTTTGGGAATAATGCCTAGGTTAGGATTTGCAAAAATCATCTCTAAAGCTTTGTAGTGGGTTGCTTCGATTGCATCCATATCCCATTGGTCTTTGAAATAACATTCTCTATTCTTTTCTTTAATTCCAATTAACTCACATATCGTATGATCAAAATTTTGAATTTTGATTCCCAAAAGATAGGTAGTCAATCCATTATGTTCAACACTCATGTTTGCGTAAAATAACTTAACAAACCTAGGGTAGATCGGTTCATCGATTTGCAAGATAGGTAAGACATCTAAATCGACAAACCATCTAATGGGTTCTAGGTTTTCTAATTCACCTAGATCAACATGTTTTCCCTTATGTATGGCTTTAGATTCAAAATTGGGGTACCTTAGAGCTACCTCATTAGATCTAGAGAGGATTGAGTCATAGGAATCTCCTTCCAACCTTTTCCCTTTACCTCTTGATGATCTCTTAGGAGCCATATCTATTCATGATGATGGATCAAAAAGAAACAATAAGGAAGAGACCAAGCAATGAGAAGAGAAAGAAAATTACAGATTTTACCTTCTTTGAGTTTCCTTGGGAGGTGAGGAGCTTGATTCAAGAGAAAACCCTTTGTTAGGCTTTTTAGAGGAAGAAGATGGGGAGAGGAGAGGATTAGAGAGGTTTGGAGGAGGAGTTAAAAATAGGGTTGGGGTCGGTTCCACCGCTGACCCTAACACACCCCTTAAATATAGGGGTGTTCGAGTGGTGCCACTGCTTGGGAGCCGAGCACCTAGGCGGTGCCACCGCTGGCACCAAAAAAATAAATTTTTTTAATTTAGTTTTCAAAAGTTTTAATGTGTTGAATTGAGATAAGATGATGTCTTAGATCACTCTTTGAAATACAAAATCAAAATGAGGGAGGCAAATCCACGAAAGTCGAAATTTCGAAAAATCCACGAAAGTCGAAATTATGAAAAATATACAATGCAGCTCATCCACGAGGACAATTCAACATGCCTAATTCCTTTCTAATAAGTCAAATTGTTCTTCATTTAGTAAAAATATCCGCTAATTGATGTTTTGTATCAATAAATTCAAGAGTGACATCATTACTATTGACATGATCTCGTATAAAGTGATGTCAAATGTCAATATGCTTAGTTCTAGAGTGTTGAATTGGATTTTTGGTTAGACAAATAGCACTTGTATTATCACATTTTATGGGAATGTTCTTTAAATAAATTTCATAGTCTTCTAATGTATTTTTTCATTAAAACAACTTATGCATAGCATGCACTTGTAGCTATGTATTCGGCTTCCACCATAGATAGTGCAACCGAATTTTGTTTCATGGAGGTCCAAGAAACAAGTGCATGTCCTAGAAATTGGCATGTTCCGGATGTGCTTTTTCTATCTATTCTACATCCACCAAAATCGGCATCCGTATAAGCTATTAAATCAAGGTTATTGATTTTGGATACCATAATCCCAGATTAGGAGTACCTTTAAGATATCTAAGAATTCTTTTAACGACTTTAAAATGAGATAGCTTAGGATCAGCTTGAAATCTCGCACGAAGTCCTATACTAAACATAATATTTGGTCTAGTCACGGTAAGATAGAGCAAGTTACCTATCATTCCCTTATATGTCTTTTGATCAAAATTTTCTTCACTTTCATCTAAATCTAACTTAGTGGAAGTACTCATAGAAGTATTTATGGCTTTTGAACTATCCATGTTAAATCTTTTTAACAATTCTAATGTATATTTGGATTGATTAAGAAATATACCATTACTAAGTTATTTAATTTACAATCCTAGAAAGAGAGTTAATTTTCCTATTAGACTCATTTCAAATTCATGACTCATACACTTGGCATATGATTCACATAGTGATTCATCCGAAGAACTAAAAATAATAACATCAACATAAATTTGAACAATAAGAAAATTATTTTTAAAATATTTAATAAACAATATAGTATTAACCTTACTTTTAGTAAAATTATTTAAAATTAAGAACAAACTAAGCCTCTCATACCAAGCCCTAAGGGCTTGTTTTAATCCATAGAGAGCCTTAGTTAGTTTAAACACATGATTGGGAAGAAGAGAATTTTCAAATCCGGGTGGTTGTTCAACATACACTTCTTCAGAAATAAAACCATTTAAGAAAGCACTTTTGATATCCATTTGAAATAATTTAGAATTATTACTACTAGCATAGGCAAGGAGCATCCTAATGGCTTCTAATCTTGCTATAGGAGCGAAGGTTTCTTCATAATCGATACCTTCTTCTTGGTTGAAACCTTTGGCCACTAGTTTAGCCTTATTTCTAACCACGATACCACATTCATCTTGCTTGTTTCTAAAGATCCATTTAGTACCAATAACTAAATAGTCATTAGGTCTAGGAACAAGCTTCCACACCTCATTTCTTTTAAATTGATTCAATTCTTCTTGCATTGCGATAACCCAAGAATCATCTTTCAATGTATCATCAATACACTTGGGTTCAATTTGAGAAAGAAAAGTAGCATGGGCACAAAATTTTTTGAAAGAAGAACGAGTTTGATCCCCCTTTCGATGTGTCTCCTATAATTAACTCCTTGGGATGGGCATCTACATACTTCCATTCCTTAGGTAAGGAAATTTGGGAAGAAGATGCATCCAAGTTGTTATTTTGAGAAGAGGGTTCATTCAAATTCAAATCATCAAAACCAAAATCATCATCAAAATCATTTTTCTTAAATTTAGAAAATCCATTAAAAACTACATGAATAGACTCTTCTATAACTAAGGTTCTTTTGTTGAAAACCCGAAAAGCTTTAGAAATAGAAGAGTAACCAAGAAAGATGCCTTCATCGGATTTAGCATCGAATTTTCCTAAAGCATTCTTTTCATTTAAAATAAAGCATTTACAACCAAAAACTTTAAAGTAAGAAACATTGGGTTTTTTATTATTTCATAATTCATACGGAGTCTTAGATATAGATGGTCTTACTAGAACTCTATTCATGACATAGCAAGTCGTGTTCACGGCTTCGACCCAAAAATATTTGAGTAAATTATATTCATTTAACATGGTTCTTACCATTTCTTATAAATTTTTATTTTTTCTTTCCACTACTCCATTTTGTTGAGGATTCCTCGGAGTAGAGAAGTTATAGTTATATCCATTTGTTTCACAAAAGTTTTGGAAGTCATGGTTTTGAAATTCACCACCGTGATCACTCCAAATTGATGAAATCATGAAACCTTTTTCATTTTGAGTAAGTTTACAAAATTTAGGAAAACATTTGAAACAATCACTTTTGTGAGCTAAGAAATAGGTCCAAGTGTATTTACTATAGTCATCCACAATTACGAAGGCATATTTGCTACCTTCTAGGCTTGTAATGTCAATTGATCCAAATACGTCCAAATGGATCAATTGTAATAGTCTAGTGGTGCTAATTTGATTTTTTGATTTGAAACTAGTTTTAATTTATTTTCCTAGTTAACATGCATCATATACTTTGTCCTTGACAAACTTCATATTGGGAATCCCTCGTACTAACTCTCTAGATAAAATCTTGGATATTAGTTTCATGCTTGCATGGACTAATCTCCTATGCCAAAGCTAAGTATCATCATTCAAAATCGAAAAATACATTTCATTACTTAGTTCATCAATATTAATGGTGTAGACATTATTTTGTTTTAAAGCAATCATGGATATATTATTGTTTGGTTTTTCAATGATGCAAACATTAGATTCAAATCTAACAACATAACCTTTATTGTATAATTGACTAATGCTTAAAAGATTATATTTTAATCCATCAATTAGCAATACATCATCTATTGAATAACTTGATTTATTACTTATGGTTCCCTTGCCAATGATTTTACCATCGTTGTTGTTTTCGAAGGTGACATACCTTTCTTCTTTGCTAGTGAGCATAGAGAATTGAGATGGATCTCTGGTCACGTGCTTTGAGCATCCACTATCAAGATACCATCTCTTGCTCCAAGCTTGTGATGGTGAATGTGTCTACAAAAGAAAATGATTTTTTGGTACCCATTTGATTTTGGGTGCCTCAAATATTGATCTACTAATTTTGTTATTTAGCATTAAATTATTTATGGTTCTTTTAGGAACCCATATCAATTTGTGTGGACTAATTTTTTTAAATGGACATTTGTAAACAATATGTCCGGATTTGCAACAAAAATTACATTTTAAATGAGAGGATACATGTAATGTTGGCCCTTTAATGAAGGTGGTTTGAGTTCAGTGAGATCCACTCACGAATCCAATTCCACATCTATTCCCGACATAACTCTTGTTTGCAAGGATCATGTCTAAGCTCTTGCTACCGACCTTAAACTTGTTTAGGGTCTCTTTGAGTAGTAAGTTTTCCTTTTCGATTGCTTCTAAGTGATTACACTTAGAGCATGGGAGTAGAGGGAGAGAATCATACTTAAGACTTTTAAATTTATCTAGCAATAAAGCATGTTTCTTTTTTAATAAATTGAACCTTTTTGTAATAGTTTTATATTCATCAAATAATTCATGGAAAGTAATCGAAAGCTCATCGAAAGATAAATCTTCATTAAGTAAATTACTTGCCTCTTCTCCCAAAGCCATTAAAGCGAAGTTGGCCTCCTCTTTGTTGCTTGCTTCTTCATCCTCGGAGTCACTTAAGTCATCCCATGTAGCCTTTAATGCTTTCTTCTTCTTTGGTTGCTTCTTCTTGGCTTGGGGGCATTCATATTTGAAGTGCCCCGGCTTCTTACACTCATAGCAAATGACTTGGTCCTTTTTATGTTCAAGTTTATTTTTTGTGTCATTTTTAAATTTGTTCTTTCTTATAAATTTTTTAAAATTTTTGAGTTAAAAGTGCAATGTCATTGTCACTATCCTCATCACTTGATATTCCTTTCAAGTGGTCTTCTTGTGTTCTTCGTACCATATCCTTCCTGTTCTTTGGAAGAGGGTTCTCAAGCTCTTCATGAGTATGACACGTCATTTCGTAGGTCATTAGAGGCTCAATAAGTTCTTCGAGAGGAAAAGTTTTAAGATTCTTGGCCTCTTGAATGGCCGTAACCTTTGGATCCCAACTATTTGGAAGGGATCTTAAAATTTTAGTTACAAGTTCAAAATTAGAAAAACCTTTACCAAAAGCTTTGAGTCCATTGATGACATCCGTGAAGCGGGTGTATATGTCTCTGATGGACTTACTTGGTTTTATTCGAAAAAGTTTATAAAAATGCACAAGAATGTTGATTTTGGACTCTTTCACTCGGTTAGTGCCTTCATGAGTGATATCAAGAGTACGCCAAATATCAAAAGCCGATTCACAAATCGAAACGCGATTAAATTCATTTTTGTTGAGAGCGCAAAACAAGGCATTCATAGCCTTTGCGTTTAAAGCAAAAGTCTTCTTCTCCGATTCATTCCATTCGCTCGTCAGAAGAGAAGATTTTTGAAATCCATTTTCGACGATGCTCCAAAGCTCAAAATCCATGGAAATAAAAAAGATTCTCATACAAGTCTTCCAATACGTATAATCCGACCCATTGAACATAGGTGGACGTGTAATGGAATGACCCTCTTGCATGCCGGAATAAGCCATCTCTCTTAGGTTTTAAATCAAATATGAGAGTGAACATTGCTTTGATACCAATTGTTAGGATCGGAGAGGCACTAAGAGGAGGGGGGGGTGAATTAGTGCAGCGGATTAAAACTCGTAAGTTTGAAACCGATTTCGTAAATGGCTAGTTTGTAAGAAAATTTTGATTTGATGAAAGATGACTTAGTTGAAGTTGCTTGAGTAAAGGAGATGAAAATCGAACGATTTGTAGCTAAGTAAAGAAACGATTCAGAAATTTAACCACTCACACATTCAAGAACACCACGATGTCTAATGGTTCGGTCAAGTGACCTACATCCACTTTCGAAGCCTTCTCCGATGAGGCTCCCAACTTCCACTAGCAAATCTTTTTGAAGGGGAAGGACCAAACACCCCTCTTACAACCCTTTTACAAGTGGTTCACACTCTTACAGATTTTTCAAAGAGAAAGAGGGAGGTGAACACTAGCTATCGAAAATAAGGCTTAGCCAAAACTTTTGCTCAATTCTAACACTCAAAAAGTGTGATCTTTTTACTGAGAAAGGAGGGGTATTTATAGACCCCAAGAGGATTCAAATTTGAGCTCCAAATTTGAATTCTGTTTGGGTTTCCCGGTGCTGACGGTTCTACCGCCTATCAATGGCGGTGCCACCGCTTTGTCACGGACAAAATTGTCAACGGCTTGTTCGGTGTAATGCTTATGCTTGTTCGTGTCCCTTTTGGGTTGTCATATAATGTAAAGCTTGTAAAGGGCTTACCAAAGGCAAAATGCCCATATTTGAGTGAGTTTGGCAGCCATTGTAGGCTTGTCCATAAAGTATGCGTCGAGGGAATACTTGTAATAGAATTCGGTCTGTAGTGGACCAAATCTATACCTTTGTTGTGCAACTGTTCTGAGCTTGTGATATCCATTGTTGGGATGTGCATTGTCTATAAAGTGTTTGCTAAAAGAGTGGCTTGCGGATCCCGTGTGAGCGCTTTCTCATTTCTCTTTTGCAGGTCCTAAGGGATTATAGGAGATTTCGGGTAGAGTGACCTTTGCGGTGATACGCATTGGTGCCGCACCGCTTAGGCAAAATCAGCTAAGTCCGTGACAGTTGGTATCAGAGCGGGACAAGCTCACTTAGAAACACTTAGCATGCAAACGTGGGGGACCTTGTCAGGCACCACGAGGACAAGCTAAGAAGAATTGCGGAGCGCACAAAGGTGGGGATGGCTGAGTTCGAGCAGTGGCTCGACATTGACACCCAAACTTGACGGTGCTCGAGGCAAGCGGGGTGCTTGGCCAAGGATGAGACCGTGCAAGTTGCAGTGGGTTGCTCAATGATCGAAAGAGTTGTGCAAAGCTCACAGAGGTGAGGAAAGTTGCAAACTCAAGGAATTCGATACTCATTCAAGGTCTTGCATGCGGACGATGGACTGTCCGTGGCCATCCCAAGTCGGCTGAAGGTTCGTGCATTGGAGCATTGAAACTTTCTCTTCGGCATGTGCAGGATACTTTCGTATGAAGCTGAAATGTGCAACAGGTGCAGCATGTTGCTAGACCCAGAGGGGTGCAGTGCGAGCTGTATTGGTGAGGTGTCACAATCTAGCAAAGTGCATTTGCGAAGGCAGAATTGGGCACAGTTTGTTCAGCAAAGGCGGAGTAGTCCAAGGGGACGGTGGTCTCCAAAACTTCCAGAGGGAAGGATGCGAAGAGAGATGTTGCTCCACGAAGCGGATATCCATGAGGATAAGTCCCGCTCTCCGTAAATGTGAATCGGTGCAATGAACTGCTTGAGGAGTACCTCAAGACAGAGCTCGAGGGATCGAGTGAGCGGTGAGGAGTCATCGTATGATCTCGCAAGTGGCAATGCGTTGGTGGACGCATAGCGAGATCAAGTGGGGGAGCAACCCAGGGCAACACAAAGTGAAGGCACACTAAGAGCCGACAGTGAGTTCGGACTCAACAGAGGGCTGACCCGTGGAATGGTGGGCGTGAGGGCCACCATTAATCCAATGCTAATCGAGAAGCAGAACAACTTGGGGAAGACTTGGTGAAGTACCCAAATCGCGTGAAGGGAGTTGGCTTTGAAGACGGAACATGGAGCGGAGGCTTGGTGCTTTCCTTACACGAGGTCAAGGACATGGACTCTTGTTGAGGCAAGAATCGGATCATGTCGTTCCATGGGTTTCATATTCAGATGGAGCAAACTCATCTTGCATGGTGCCAAAGACGAAGGGAGCTTCGAGGCACATACATCTTATCTCGATGAAGCACTTGGTGGAGATTCTAAGGTGACGCAGTTTGCTGAGGCAAAGTTGGTGTCAAAAAGCCTTAGCACGGGACAAGAGGATGCAGAGACAGCTACTCTTGAAGAATATGTCATAGTGTTGCTATTCAAGTTGCCATGATGAAAGCGGTGCGCGGAGATTGTCTTTGGTAGAGCGAGTCCCGGATCCAGACAATGGTGCACCAATTTCAGCGAAGTCAGGGGACTTCAAAGGAGCTGCTAGGCGATGGACTGTCCTAGAGCTAGGCTTCGTCCGAGTGTGACCCGAGAGTGGGTGGACGAAGGTCGATTGCCACAGGATCGAACAGAATCGAAGATGGCGAAGGCCTGCGATGTGTTGGCGAGTCCACACATGAAGATATCGCAGTTCGAGTTCATACCACGAGGATCGATTCTGCGGGAGATGTCACCAGCGGCGACATGATGCAAGCAGTTGTGGTGGAATGGTTCGTGGCAAGACGACACACACAAAGCATATCCGTGAGGGACATGGTCATCTGGAGATATGACCGGGAGCGCGACAAGGAGCTCCAAGTTGGTGAACAACACGACGGTAAGAAGAGCTATGGATTCAAGCGTTGAATGCCATGGTATCCCGCAGAGGCGGGTCTTCCGTGCGTGCACCGAATGTTGCATTGAATGGAAGCCTTGGACATCAGCTTATGGGGGCTGTGCACTCTCAAGGAAGAAGTTCGGATGCAAGTACCAGTGAGTCCCATGTGGGGACCGGATCATCTGAGAGGTATGATCGGAGCTGCTGAAGAGTGGAACTACTTGAGCTCACTTTAAACTTAAGGAGCCCGGCAAGTCGGAGGACAAGGCCGAGTAAGCGAACATTGCAGCCAATGAAGCTAAGGAGAACAGCAAATGGTGCAAGTCCTACAACATGAGTGGCGGTGGCCACACATGGGAGTTGCGATCAGTATTTCCATCGACCAAGCGGAATCTGCTTTCGAGAGAACACAGAGGTGTTGAAGCGGGGTCGAATAGGGCGTGGAAGCAATGACGAGTCCAATGGGACTCAAATACCCAATATCGATCATCGGTTAGATTGAAGGTGAACTCGGAGGAGTGTCACAATGTCAGTGAGGTAGATCTACCGATCACGAAGAAGGGATGCAGATCGAGACAACGGATAGTAGTGCCATTACGTCGCAGATGCCATGGTACTGCCCGAGGCGGGACTTCCGGGAGTCATCAATCCCTTGCTCTCTTAGAGGAGAGCACTTGGTCGTGATATGGGCGTGGAGGAGGAGAATGCTTTGGCAAACTCCATGTACCAAGACAAGGCCAAGAAGGCGAAGGCCGAGAACTTCGTAAGACCAATGTCAACAGACTTTCCATCAAGATAGCCATGAGTGAAGGACTTGGTCGATGCAAGAGTGCATGACCAAGGATCGGAGCGACAAGATGCTGCTGTCTGTACCTTTACTACTCGAGAGAGTCGGCGATAGAAATGATGGAGAAGGCGGTACAATCCCAAAGCGACCAAACCTATCGGAGACTTACTCCAAGTTGGAGTGATAACTTCTTGCATTCCAGAAGTTCAATGGCAATGAGAAGGTGAATCACGATGGTGACTCAGCGCAAAGGATTGCAAACACTTCAAGTGCTTGGAAGTGTGAGTGAGAGCAGGCGAATTCCAGTAACCAGCTTGACGCACGAAGTACAACCTCGAGGAGGCGGGCGAAGTCAAGTAACCTTTGCCTTCTCAACTCCCAAGAGAATGGGCGGAACTCCAGTACCCCAGCTCTCTTAGTTATCCAGCAGAGGAGCTCTGCACAGATGTGAAGACCCTTCGAAGACAACTAAGTGGAAGAAGATTCGATGGGCAAATTTTGCGAAGGAAGGACTTGTAAACTTTAAAGGTTGCGAGGCGATGCTTGTTAAAGCTCCAACAAGCATCTATCCAGTTCAAGAGACTAGAAGAAATTGAAGACTGGCGCATATCAAAGATGGTCTTTAACCTTCATCAGATGAATCCGCAAGAACCAGCAAGGATCAGCACAACTTTGCCAACCCCACACCAAAGTCAGAGTCATTGGCGAGTTGAAGCAGCACGGCGGATTAAAGTTCGACGACTCAACAACAAGCGGAGAACAAATGGAAGCCAAGGGGCGCATCGCAGCGAGCAGAAGATCGAAGATCCAACAAAGAAAAGAAGTTGCGTAGCGTCAAAAAGGCTTCGGCGAGGGCGTCGAAGGATTAAGTGGGGAGAATGTCACGGACAAAATTGTAAATGGCTTGTTCGATGTAATGCTTATGCTTGTCCGTGTCCCTTTTGGGTTGTCATATAATGTAAAGCTTGTAAAGGGCTTACCAAAGGCAAAATGCCCATATTTGAGTGAGTTTGGCAGCCATTGTAGGCTTGTCCATAAAGTATGCGTCGAGGGAATACTTGTAATAGAATTCGGTCTGTAGTGGACCAAATCTATACCTTTGTTGTGCAACTGTTCTGAGCTTGTGATATCCATTGTTGGGATGTGCATTGTCTATAAAGTGTTTGCTAAAAGAGTGGCTTGCGGATCCCGTGTGAAGCGCTTTCTCTGTCCCGTCTTCTCTTTTGCAGGTCCTAAGGGATTATAGGAGATTTCGGGTAGGCTGACCTTTGCGGTGATACGCATTGGTGCCGCACGGCTTAGGCAAAATCAGCTAAGTCCGTGACAGCTTGTCAATTGTCAGATTGACAATGTACAGGGCAGTTCCACCGCCCAAGGCAGCGGTGCCATCGGTCATGTACTCGGGTGCTGGGCGGTGGCACCGCCTAGACTACCCAGCTCTCGGCCACTGGGCGGTTCCACCACCTGGCCCATTCAGCTTTGCTGAATGGGTCCTATTTTAGGCCCAAATCAGCCCAATAAGAGCCCGATTGGCCCCTACTAGGTTTAAACAGGATTATTTCCTAATCCTTACCCTAATTATGTGCCTACTACGAAATTAAAGCATAATTCTAAGTGATTTAAACTGACATTCTTCAAGTCTACTTCCGGCGAGTTTTTCGGCGAGATTCTAGTGGACTTCCAACACTCCTTCGGATTTCTTCCGGCGAATTCCCAGCATGCTCCCAGATTGTGTGATGAGCTCAACGAGTCTTTGGCAAGCTTCCGAACCTTCTCAATAATCTCCGCGAACCTCCGACGATCTTTGCGACGAACTTCTGAAACCTTTGGCAAGTCCCTGATTCGATCTCGGTTGGTTTCGGCAACACTTCCGACGATCCTTCGGACTTTCGGTGAACTCTCGAACTCTCGACGAACTTGACCTCAGTAAATCGTTTTATGTTTTCATCCCATCGTAACTAATCCTGCACACTTATCTCGATAATATAGATTAGAACAAATAATTCACCAATTGACTTCATCATCAAAATTCGAGATTCAACAAGAATCACTATAAATCGGATTGCGTTTATATTCTTGAAATTTACTTTACTGCAGACCATCTTCACTTTGATGCTCTACCTCCTCATCTTCTTCTTATGAATCACTTCAAGTTTAAAGCATCTTTCATTACAGATTTGATCGAAATAAAATATCTTTCTTTTCGTACGAAATTTTTGAAAGCATTTCTTTAATTACCAAAATTTATCGTTCTTGACCGCTGTACTAATTCACCCCCTTTTTAGTATCACTCTAGATCCTAACATATGCAACATACAATATAAAGTGAAAAAAATATTAATATTAATAATAAGCAAAAAGATTATGCAATGTGTCACATGTGCTATTACTTACATGATTAGCTTGCAGGGCACCTGTGATTAGTATGATCATTGCCTCCGTATCCCGCAGATGGTCGACAAGCATTGTCACATAGTGGTGGTGTTGTACAGGGGTAGGAGTACGGTGGTTAAAATGAAAGACCAAAGAAAGTGATGGATATGCCTAAGAAAGAGGCCTTACTAGGACTTCATTGTGAGAATAGAGGTTGACTAATACCCCTGGCTAGCAATGGTACACCAAGCCAGCCAAGGCGAGGCTAAGGTACCCTCGACAGTATGCGGTGGCTAGTCCGACCTCCTCCCACAATCATTGGTCCTCGATTAGCCCTCCCAACCTGCCTTCAGTGCTTGGGGTTGGGGCCACGTGGCCGAGCATAGCTATAGCAGATAAGCTAGATGCAAGGAAGCTCTAGTCTACCAAAAGGTCAGAAGGAGGAGGTGGAGGTACAACCTATGGACCTTTAGTGACATCATCCTCCCAAGGGGAGGAAGGCTTCTCAACCGCCTCTTCATGCGGCGTCGCTACCATTGGCGGACCCAAAAATGGGCATAAATAAGCTACATTAGGACCCTTCCCCGTAAGAGACAATTATGAGTTAGGGCCCTCCTTAGTGTATGTCTTCGCATGTGGAGTCGCAGCCCCAGAAGATCAATTAGTGTGGTGTCGAGTTGGCGATGCTGGTTGCTTGGAGATAGCCTCTTTAGATGGCTCTAGGGTCAACCCATGCAATGGCCCTGGAGAAGCGATAAGATCTAGGACCCCAGTTGGGGGCCCCATAGGGGAGGCAAGGGGAGGTCCCTAAGAGGCCCCCACTCCCTCGGGTGATCCTATCTCAGGAGATGGAGCCGCCTCTACCTCCATGGGCAATGGCTTCGGGGGCTCAACAACGGCTACCCGATGCCTCTTTCGGGGGTGTAGTCCCATAGTGTCGTGTTCGCCCAAGGATCTCGAAGATGCCATAACTCTCATAAGGGATTGCTGATCCCCCTCGAGCAGGTAAGCGCTAGCCTCGAAACCCATCGAGGCCCCAGTAGGACCATGAGAAAAGCCTCGGACCCATAATGACCGCTCACCCACCTTCAAGGGTCAAAGAGGAAAGCAAAAGGGTGCCACTTCTTCAGCTCCTAAAGATTCATACCTATTGAAGGACCATGAAGCGAGAGTCAAAGATAAGAGAAAAGGTCGGAACAAGAAAGAATGACTATACCAGATGGGGCCAGAGGAGGAGTGGCCTTCGCCAAAGGGACCTCCTCACACTTCGTGGTCCTAGATGCGAAGAACTCCCATATCTTCTCCAGAGCCTCGGCTTTGAGGATAGAGGGGGTAGCATGTTGTCCATGGTGTGCGCTACCCAAACCATTGAGAAGCCCCAATCTTGGCTTTTGCTGACGATGAAGAAGCAATTCCATCCCTTGTTGTAGGTAGCCACTCCACTCATTTTAAACCCTGTACGGGGGGATAGGTAGTAACTGCTCGGCCCCTGATTCAATCGAAATCACAAGTAGAAAAGATTGTGAGATGGCGCCACCCTCGCATCATCTTATGCCCTGAGGAAGTCCCTTAGGAAACACTAAGAATTTGGTACCATCTAGGAAGGCAAAATCCGCCAGTATCCTAGACAAGAAGCCACCACCGGAGGAAGAGGAAGGTGTAACCTGCTAGTCATATGTGCATTGCAAGCCAATCACATGAGTGATGTCACTTATGACTTGATATGCATTCTTTCTTTTTTCTTATTATTATTAAACATTTTATCACTTTATCTTACGTGTTGCATATATTGTGATGTCCATGGATCTGTGCAATGGGAATCGGATCATGTTGCATATATTGCCCCCCCACAGGCACCACCCCTGCGGGCGGCTCGCCCGCGAGTGGTCTACCCACGGGTGGTGCCGCTTACCTGTGGGTGCAGCGCCTATAGGCGCTCCCTACCCATATGGGCAGGTAGCCCCGAAGGGGCTGCTACTGCAAGTGGGCTGCCGGCTATCTACCGCCTACAGCCAACCTGCGGGCCCCTTGCCTGCAGCCGTCGTTGTTGCGAGCAAGCTGCCAGTGGTAGCCAAGGTTGCAAGTAGCCTTGTGAATGCAGCAAGGGCAGCAACAGTTGCTGCCCTTTTCTGCTTTTGCATCAATGATTTTGACGTCAAAAGCGCATCCAAAACACAACACAGTTAAAATTCGATCTTCGCACGAACAACCTGGTTCTGATACCATTGTTGGGACATCTAAGGGGGGGCGGGTGGTGGGGAGAGGGTGACATCTCATGCGCAGCAGAAGAAATAGAAAACAAAAACCATGGATTTCCACGAAAGGTTTCATCATCATGCGAAGATTTATTTTTGAAACGCACCGATCTTCGCACAACGACAGAACCTTTCATGGAAATCCAAGGTTTTTATTTTCTGTTTCTTCCACTGTGTATGAGATGTGGTGTTGAGGTGGCGATGCTGGTTGCCCGGAGATAGCCTCTTTAGATGGCTCTAGGGTCGACCCATGCAATGGCCCTGGAGAAGCAATAAGATCTGGGACCCCGGTTAAGGGCCCCATAGGAGAGGCGAGGGGAGGTCCCTAAGAGGCCCCCGCTCCCTCTACCTCCATGGGTAATGGCTTCGAGGGCTCAACAACGGCTACCTGATGCCTCTTTCGGGGGTGTAGTCCCACAGTGTCGTGTTTGCCCAAGGATCCCGAAGATGCCATAACTCTCGTAAGGGATTGCTAATCCCCCTTCGAGCAGGAAAGCGCTAGCCTCAAAACCCATCAAGGCCCCAGTAGGACCATGAGAAAAGCCTCGGACCATAATGGCCACTCACCCGCCTTATGAACGTAGAAAGGGCAACAACAATTGTTGCCCTTTTCTGCTTTTGTATCAACGATTTTGGTGTCAAAAGCGCATCCAAAACACAACACACGTAATTAAAATCCGATCTTCTCATGAACAACCTGGCTCTGATACCATTGTTGGGACATCTAGGGGGGGGCGACATCTCATGCGCGGCAGAAGAAACAAAAAATAAAAACCTTGGATTTCCATGAAAGGTTCCATCGTCATGCGAAGATTTGTTTTTGAAATGCATCGATCTTCGCACGACGATGGAACCTTTCATGGAAATCCAAGGTTTTTATTTTATGTTTCTTCCGTTGCATATGAGATGTCGCCCCCACCCCCCCCTTGGATTTCCCAATAGTGATATCAGAGCTAAGTTGTTCGTGCGAAGATCAAATTTTAACTACGTGTGTTGTATTTTGGATGTACTTTTGACGCCAAAATTGTTGACAGAAAAGGGCAGCAATTGTTGTTGCCTTTGCTGCGTTCATAAGTCTACTTGCAACCTTGGCTGTCGCTGGTGGCTTGCTCGTAGCAGCGGCCACTGCGGGCAAGGGGCTTGCAGGCGACATATGGCTGGTAGCCCACCTGCAGTAGCAGCCCCTACAAGGTTGCCTGCCCGCATGGGCGGGGAGCGCTTGTGGGCATTGCGCCCATGGGGAGGGCAAGGCCGCCTGAGGAGGCGACGCCTGCTCGCAGCGACGCCACCCGCGGGCGAGCCGCTCGCCTGCGGGCAAGCTGCCTGTGGTGGGCAACGACGCCACCCCTAGGCGCACCGCCCGCAGGCATGAGCAGTGCTCACCCACAGCAAGGGTAGCGCCTGCGGGCACAGGAATGCTGTAGAAGAGGGTATTATGGTTTTCGAGCAAAAGATAGTTTTGCCCCTCGAAATTTCAAAAATTTTGATTTTTTTTCCTTTTTGATAGAATGACCAAAATACCCTGCATAATTTCAAAAATTTCAGTTTTGTCCTTTTGGCCGAATGATTAAAATACCATTCAAAATTCTAAAAATTACCTTTATATCCCTATTTTCAGAAAATAGTAGTTAATTAAAATATTTAATTAACTATTATTATTTATCTAGTAGTCCTATATAATAACATATACATGCGATGTATGATGTGGATAGATGATCATGGATCGTGTGATGTGATATGTGTATATGTGATTATTATTATTATTATTGGGGCCTGTGAGTCTCTATTTTTTTCGTTTATTATCGGGTCTGCGTGCTTGTAATTATGTTGTAATTACACAAGGAGACGCACCGGGAGCGGGACCCATGAGGTCGAGACGGACGATCTGACGTAAGGAGATGCATTGAGATGCCAACGGAACCGACAAAGCGAGATGGACGATCACAGGGCATGGAGATGCGCTGATGCACATATAGATCTTGATGTGAGTGATTGGGCTCACTGGCTCGGGCCTAATCACATTAGGATATGGTCTATGATCATCTGATGTGATTGTTCATGTGATGTGTAATTGATTATACACCTATTAGATACGTATATATATTTACAAACGATGTAGATATATATATTAAATATGTATGTGTGTGACACATTATGTTAGGAGACCAAATAAAAAATCCCCTTTATTAATAATATTAAGTCGGTAAACATGAGGCAATTAGATTGACCCACGTGGCCTTCCATCGTTATAGGTAGGAACCGATTCTCGGTGTAGGTTAAGTTGGTCGAGTCCCTCGAGACTCACTTATATCACATTTCGCTATCTTATCTACGACATAGAGATGTCACCGATAATCTGAGGACATGGTATGCTTAGTCAAGTCCCTCGAGAGTATATCATCGAATCAGACTCATCTTGTAACGATGGTAATGACTAAATTAAACACCATGATTGGTTGAGTCCCTCGAGGCCATGGTAGTTCGAAGGCCGAACAAGACGGGAATCACAATGAGTTGTGATTGGTAAGAGTTGCTTACATTTACGGGCTTAACGTGATTGGTCGAGTCCCTTGAGGTTACATTAAGATGCCGATTGGATCCCGATCCCCACTAGAGATCCACCGAGGGTCTTTGATTCATATACCAGAGGGTGTTGTGTGTCTCACGAAAAATTAGTGGGAGTACAATAAGATAGAAGTTCTTATCTTAATTGTTTAATCTTTGTAAAGTCTGCATGTTATTTATTTCTGCTACATCTTTAATTTCAGAAAAATATAGCTTTCAAATTCTTTACGTGGCATACTTGATGCCAACCGCCTCACTTGTCCAAATTATACGGATTGGCTTTGCAATCTGTGAATTGTTCTCATGACGGAGAAAATCGTGCATGTTCTTAATACAGTGATCCCCACGCCCGATGAAGGGGCAAGCAAGGATGAGATCACTCGTTATGTGAAGTACATAGATGATTCCACTCTTGCTTAGTGTTATATGTTGGCCTTTATGACTACTGAGTTACAAAGACAACATGAAAATATAGATGTCAATTCCATACTCCTACATCTCCACAAACTGTTTGAGGAATAGGGAAGAACTCAGTGATATGAGATATCAAAGAGTTTTTTCCATGCCAGAATAACTGAGATACCAGTTCAGAACCATGTCCTTAAGATGATTGAGTGGATCGAGAAACTTATAGGTCTATGAATGGTCCTAGAGGATAACCAGTGTATGGATCTTGTGCTTCAGTCCATACCAGAATTTTTTTATAATTTATAATAAATTTTAATATAAACAAGCTTGAGGTGACCCTCCTAGAGCTCCTCAATATGTTAAGAGAAGTAGAGAGCACCATCAAGAAAGAGAAGCCAGTTCTCTATGCTTGTGAGATCAGAAAGAAAAGGAAAGCTGAGAAGCCCCTTAAGAAGGGCAAGGGCAAGGGCAAAATGGGTAAGGCAAAGGTTGCCAAGAAAGACTCAACAAAGGTGTTAGGACTCTAGCTATGAGAGTCCTAATTTAGTTTCATTGATAAGGGCATTCATGTAAATCCTATCTAGCTGACCCCTATTAAAGAGGTGAAGAGGCCGGCTAGGTTAGGATTAGGTTGCTTCTTAGAAAAGGAGTCCAATTAGAAATAGGAGTCCTATTAGAAGTAGGAGTCCTATTAGAAGTAGGAGTCCTATTAGAGAGAGACTCCAATTAGAAGTAGGAGTCCTATTAGAGAAAGAGTCATATTAGAAGTATGAGTCATATTAGGGAAGGAGTCCTATTAGAATTAGGAGTCCTAATTAGAAGTAGGAGTTGGTTAGAAGTAGGAGTCTTGAGTAAGAGTCCTAATAGGAGTTGGGGTTTAGAAGCCCTATAAATAGCTATGTATTCACCCTCTTTTCATAATGAATAGATCAATCTTTTGGCAGCCTTTGAGCAGCAACTTGGAGGAAGGAACCCCTATAAAGTTCCAAGGAGGCCGATCCCCTATAGAGATCAACCCCAAGCTTAGAATCTGCAAGGGTTCTAATACTTGGTATTAGAGCAACATTCTTGGCGTCTCGCTTCCCTTCCACAGCCATCGACCAGCCCTCCACAACCGCCCAAAGCAATTCCCACAATTGCTTAGAAGATCATCGTCGAATTCCGCCATCATCTCCACCACCGTAGATCATCCTTTGATCTTTCCGTGAATTGCAATAGGTTCTGGTTATCTACCTTACTGCTATTGCAATTTAGTTATCCTTATTCAAAAAAATCCAAAAAATTCGTTCCTATATTGCTGCATAAACTTTTCGTCGTAAAGTTTTTATCTCTACAACGAAAGTTGCACTGCAGAATTTCAGCCGCATAGTACTATATTTTTTATCTTGCTACTGTGTTTTTTCTATCCAAATCTCTATGAAATTTTTATGATGGCTTTGACACTTCCTAACAGTAGTTTTTCCTTTAGTTTTGTCAAAAAATTCTCAATATAAACCACTTATCTTTTACATCCAAACTGCTGCACTTTAGACATAAAAATCTACTATAGTACCTCTCCGTGATCCTCAATTTTGCTGAACCTCTTGCTATCATTTCTTTCTACAAAATTTTTAACAGCATTATCTCTCCCTTATCAGTAGATTCCCTTTAAGTTTTACTTAAATCTCTTTTGAAAATTTCTAGAAAAAATTATATCTTTACTATTAGAATTTTTTCGGTGAAAAATCTGGTGTTGCACCTTTGTCCTTTTTTCTTTTCCATAACCTACCAAACCCTAGCCACCTTGTTGCCACAAACTAAGACGTCTTTAGGGCATCCCTCTAGCCTTAAGATGCAGCTATCATAACCTAGTTTCATAACCCTAACAGCATCAAAAACCGTAGCCTAAAATAGTAAACCATTATAGCCGAACCCTTCTATCACCGATCTATTGTCCGAACCTTCCACCACCCCATGCCATTAACCCATCAATAGAAAAAAGACAAGGACATCTCTGATCTACAAGCATATGCTATGGCTTCTCAAGATCCAATTGATATTAAATTTGAAGCATGGGAATCTCATATTGAATCACGGCTTGAATCGCACTTGGAAGATAAATTACGCGCTTTATTTGCAGAATTCAGAATTGGACAACCACTGAGTCCAACCAAATTGCAGCAATGAGAGAATTCAGAAAGGACCCCAGAGAAGGAGGGACAGCCCTCGGACATGCTTCAACAATGCATGAGGGTGGACTTCCCACGATGGGAAGAAGGAGACCCGGCGGGGTGGATTTCACGCACCGAACGTTACTTTCGCTACTACCGAACGTCGGATAATGCAATGGTGGAGATTGCTATCATCCACCTTGAAGGAGATGCTATTCAATGGTACAATTGGCTGGAATATAATCATGGGGCTCCGACGTGGAATCAATTTAAGAACGCACTGCTGAACCATTTCGGACCTATGGAGTATGAAAATATCGACGGCCAACTCGCAAAAAATTTGACAAACCTCTATGATTCAAGAGTACCAAACTAGGTTTGAGAAGCTATCCTACCTTGCTTGTGATCAAACTGACCATCAATTGTTAGGAACATTCATTGAAGGACTCAAGCCAGAGATAAAAGGGGAAGTTAAGGCGCAACAGCCCTGTACCGTGATGGCTGCAATTTCTTTTGCCCGAATATAAGAAGAACGGCTTAGCCAAGATGCTTAGAGGATGAGAACTACTCCTAGAACCTCAGCATATAAACCCCTTTCTGCTCCCAACCATCCTTCGCTGCCAAAAAAATTGACAAGAGAAGAACTACGTGATCGATCAGCAAAGGGTCTCTGTTAGCATTGCGACAAGCCATGGAACCACGATCATTACTGCAAAAGGGGCCGCCTCCTATTGATTGAACCTCTTGAAGACATGGAGAAGGAGGTCCAGGAGCATGAGGAAGAGGTCACGGATGTAGAATAGTAGCCAATTGATATTACGATGCATGCCTTTGCCGGTTACGCAAATCCGCAAACAATGAAAGTGGGAGGATTTCTGAAGCAACAACCGATCACTGTTCTTATTGACACTGGGAGCACTAATAATTTTATGAATAGTAATATTGTTGTTCGGATGGCCTTACCTATTGAGAATTACAGCAGGTTTGATGTTAAGGTCACAGATGGATGAATTTTGAAGTGTGATCGTAGGTGCCCACGGGTGAAACTGTTGCTGCAAGACCAAGAGATAATTGCAGATTTTTTCCTCCTCCCTCTCGATGATTATGAGGCCATGCTTGGCATCGAATAGTTGATGACATTAGGTGATGTTTCTTGGAATTTTTTGAAATTAATTATGAAATTTTATAGTAAGGGGAAACAGGTGATACTGTGCAGGAAACGTGGGGGCGACGTAACGACGATTTGCACACAACGAATGGAGAAAGTTTTGCATAAAGCATGCAATGGCTTTTTAGTATAACTTGAGTAGCAATCTAAGGGAGAGCCAACCAAATTTGAAGATCCAAACCTACTTCCCTTGCTTGTTGAATTTTCAGATATATTTGACGAACCACGTAGCCTACCTCCTAATCGCCGGCATGATCATCGTATACCGATTCTTTCAGGTAAACCTCTAGCAAATACTCGACCATATCGGTATCCACATCTTCAGAAAGATGAAATAGAAAGGATTGTAAAAGAGATGCTTGAAACAGGAGTTATTCAGCCAAGTTGCAGCCCCCACTCTTCACCGGTGCTCCTCGTACGAAAAAAAGACAACATGGCGAATGTGCATTGATTACCGAGCTCTCAACAGCATAACCGTCAAGGACAAGTACCCTATTCCAGTAGTAGATGAATTGCTTGATGAATTAAAGGGAGCACGAGTCTTCACAAAGCTAGACCTTCGATCCAGGTATCATCAAATACGAGTGTGCGAAGAAGATATACCGAAAACTGCCTTTCGAATGCACAACGGTCACTACGAATTTCTGGTAATGCCCTTTGGTCTCACCAATGCTCTCTCCACCTTCCAGAGCCTTATGAATGATATTTTCTAGAATTATCTTTGAAAGTTTGTACTAGTTTTCTTCGACGATATCCTTATTTACAGCCCTTCTCTTGAAAGTCATATTCAGCACCTACGACTTGTTTTGATAATTTTGCGAGAACATGTTCTTTTTGTCAAAAAAATGAACTGCGACTTTCTTTAACAAAAGGTGGAATATCTTGGGCATATCATATCAGAGGAAGGGGCGGCAGTGGACCCCTCCAAAATTGAAGCAATGCAGAAATGACCGACCCCGAGGAACATAAAATCGCTGTGCGGCTTTCTTAATTTAACAGGTTACTACCGTAAGTTCATGAAAAACTATGGAAAGATCAATGCACCCCTTACTTGCTGAAAAAAGATGCTTTCCAGTGGTTGGACAAAGCCACCACCGCCTTCGACGAACTTAAAGTCACAATGATAACAACACCAGTACTAGCGTTGTCCGACTTCGGCAAGACTTTTATTATTGAAGCCGATGCCTCCGGAGTAGGAATTGGTGTTGTACTAATGTAAGATGGTCGCCCCCTCGCTTATACTAGTAAGGTGTTATCTCCTTCCCATCTCAAGATGACTATTTACGACAAGGAGATGCTCGTGATTGTGCATGCGATGTCCAAATGGAGACCGTACTTGATTGGGTGACGCTTTCAAATCAAGACCGACCATAAAAGCCTAAAATATTTCTTAGAACAGAAAATATCTTCCCTTGAATAGCAAAAATAGGTAACAAAGCTTCTTAGATATGATTATGAAATAACATACAAAAAGGGGAAAGATAATGTTGTTGCAGATGTGCTTTTGCGGCTATTCGAGGAAGCTGAATTTTCGGCAGTTTCACTTTCAACCAGCGACTTCCTTGAGGATATTAGGAGGGAATGGCAAGATAATCCAGAAACGAGTAAAATCATAAAAAAAATTGGAGGAAGCATCAAGCTCCATGACTCATTACAGTTGGGACTCAAAGGACTTGCGATATGAAAGACGCATTGTGCTTGTACCAAATTCTACTTGCATAAAGATCATCCTTCAAGAGATGCATTCCACACCTGCGGCCGGGCACTCCGGGTTCCTTAGAACCTATAAAAGAATTAAGCAAAATTTTTATTGGATAGGGATGAAAAATATTATTGCTGAATTTGTAGCACAATGTGATGTATGTCAACGACACAAATGTGAGACAGTGGCAAGTCCTAGAAAGTTACAACTTCTACCCATCCCAGAATCAATATGGACTAATATATCAATGGATTTCATCGAAGGGCTTCCCTCATCACAAGGAAAAAATACAATTTTTATCGTGGTTGATCGTCTTATAAAGTATGCTCACTTTTGTGCCATCTGTAATCCCTACACTGCTTCTAGTATTACTTGAATCTTTATGGAGAATATTGTAAAATTACATGGGATGCCGAAATCTATTATAAGTGATCATGATAGGGTCTTCACGAGCAAATTTTTGATAGAGTTATTCAAGATGCAGGGCACTAAATTAAAGATGAGTACGACATATCACCCACAAACCGATGGCCAAACTGAAGTGGTGAACAGGTGTTTGGAGACATACCTTAAATGCTTCACTAGTGACCGACCACCAAAGGTTCATCTTGACAAGCCATCTAGCATGCTTATTAGCAGGAATCTTAAACTTGAATGGACAAAGTGGCTTCCCTGGGTCGAGTGGTGGTATAATACAACTTATCATTCCTCCACAAAATGTACTCCTTATGAGGCCATGTATGGCCGACCCCCCCCCCCGTAATTCCAAAATATATGTTAGGCACCTCTAAAGTAGAACAAGTAGACAGAGAACTACAAGATTGAAACAAAATGCTGAAGTTGCTAAAAGATAATCTCACTGCAGCACAAGCAAGGATAAAACAGCAATATGATTAACACAAAGGTGAAAGAGAATTTTCAGTAGGAGATTGGTGTTAGGATCAAAAGGCACTAAGAGGGGGGGGTGAATTAGTGCAGCGGATTAAACTCGTATTCTTGAAACCGATTTCGCAAAGAAACACAAGTTCGTAGGAAGATTTCGATTCGACGAAAGAGAACTTGAAAGTAATTGCTTGTGAAAAGGAACTAACTATGAACTTGCAGCCAAGAAATGAAATAATTCAGAAATATAAACACTCACACATTTAAGGACACAATGATGTATAGTGGTTCGGTCAAATGACCTACATCCACTCTTGAAGCCTTTGCGATGAGGCTCCGCTCTTCCACTAGCAAGTCCTTTGAAGGGGAAGGATCAAACACCCCTTTTTACAACCCTTTACAAGATGTTCACACTTGTACAAGATCTCTCAAGAAGAAGAAGAAGGTGAACACTTAGCAAAGAAAACAACACTTTTCAAAACTCTTCAAAAGCTCAAGACTCAAACTTTTCTAGCTCAAAAGGGTACCCTTTCACCGAGAAAGGGGGTATTTATAGATCCAAAGTGGATTCAAATTGGGCTCCAAATTCCAAGTGAATTTGGAGTTCCCATGTTCTGTGGTCAAAGCGGTGCCACCGTCAGCTGCTGCGGTGCACCGGCGCTGTCAAGCGGTGCCACAAGATGCTGCCACGCCAGCAGTCGATCTTTGATTCCAAATTGGCCCATGACGTCTGAGGCGCGCGGGCTAATCGCCCACCATGCGTTTTGATGGACACCGCCGTCGATGTCGATGGGCGGTGCTATCGCTGCATAAAGCGCCCACCGCTGTGTGTGTCGTGGGCGGTGCTACCGCCCCAGGCTGGGCGGTTCCACCACTTGCCCCATTCTGACAGAGCCGAATGGGGCCTGTTTAGATCTCAACTTGACACAAGAGTGGCCCGGTTGGCTCCTTCACTGAATTTTAGGCAGGATTTATTTCTTAAATCCTTGCTCTACTCATGTGCAAATTACGAACATAACTTAACGTGATTTGATCGGACACCCTTCAAGTCGACTTCCGGTGAGTTCTACAGTGAGATTCCGGCCAGGCCTCCGATGCTTCCCTCGGATTGCTACCATGGTCTCCCAAAGATACTCCGGCGAGCTCAACTAGTCTTGGTGGTGGTTTCCGAATCTTCCTAAGTTCCGCGAACCTTCGACGATCTTTGAAATGGACTTTCAAAACTTTGACAAGTCCCTAATTTGATCTTGGATGGTTCCGAACTCTTCCGAAAATCTCTGACTTCCGATGAACTCTTGAACCCCCGACGGACTTGGCCTCGGTAAATCACGTTATGTTTTCTTTCCATCGTAGTTATTCCTGCACACTTATCTCAACAAAGAGATTAGTACAAATATTTCACCAATTGATTTCATCATCAAAAACCGAGATTTAACAATTGAGTCTTCCTACGGCTCTAGCCATACAAGCAAACATTAATCCAAACCAGAGCATCTATGAAGCTTTCACCTCGGTTCTATGGACCCTACCAGATTTTGGAGCGCATCGGAGCAATAGCATACAGATTGGACTTACCCGCCAGCTCCCGAATCCATCCAGTCTTCCATGTATCGTGTTTGAAGCTTAAGTTGGGACAACATGAGACAGCCCAAAGTCATCTACCAAATATAACTCTCCAAGGAGAGCTCCAGACCCAACCAAGTGCCATTATTGATTGACGGATCGTGACTCGATGACGACAACCTACTACTGAAGTGTTAATATAGTGGGCAAACCTACCAACAGAAGATGCCACTTGGGAGAACTATGACGACTTGAAGATCAAATTCCCAGAATTCATGAAACGTCAGCCTCGAGGACAAGGCTGATTTAAAGAGGGCAGGTCTGTTAGGACTCTAGCTATGAGAGTCCTAATTTAGTTTCATTGATAAGGGCATTCATGTAAATCCTATCTAGCCGACCCCTATTAAAGAGGTGAAGAGGCCGGCTAGGTTAGAGTTAGGTTGCTTCTTAGAAAAGGAGTTCTATTAGAAATAGGAGTCCTATTAGAGAAAGAGTCCTATTAGAAGTAGGAGTCCTATTAAAGAGAGACTCCAATTAGAAGTAGGAGTCCTATTAGAGAAAGAGTCATATTAGAAGTAGGAGTCCTATTAGGGAAAGAGTCCTATTAGAATTAGAAGTCCTAATTAGAAGTAGGAGTCTTAAGTAAGAGTCCTAATAGGAGTTGAGGTTTAGAAGCCCTATAAATAGCCATGTATTCACCCTCTTTTCATAATGAATAGATCAATCTTTTAGCAGCCTTTGAGCAGCAACTTGGAGGAAGGAACCCCTATAGAGTTCTAAGGAGGCCGATCCCCTATAGAGATCAACCCCAAGCTTAGAATCCGTAAGGGTTCTAACAAAAGGACAAAGGCCAGTACTTCCATTATGGCAAAGATGGGCACTAGAAGAGGAACTGTAAAGAGTACCTTGCAGAGAGGGTGAAACAGAAGCTTCATGTACATTCATGATCAGTTTCCATTTGTTAGAATCTTATGATAACATATGGGTATTGGATACCAGGAGTGTTTATCATATCTACAATTTGTTGTAGGTTCTGACAGGACTTAGGAGATTGAAGAGAGGCGAGATGGACCTTAAGATGGGCACTAGAGCAAAGGTTGCTGCAGTGGCTGTTGGCAAGGTCACTTTACATCTGCCTGGTGGAGCTATTATTGTATTAGATGCATACTATTATGTTCCTTCTATTATCAAAAATATTATTTCCATTTAATATTTGATAGTTAGTAGATATAAATTAGTTTTTGAGAACAATGGTTGTTCAATAGCATTAGATGATGAGATCATCACGAGAGGAACATTGCATAATGGTTTATTTATGCTAGATACAGCTCCACACATCATGAGTATAAATGAGTCTAAGAGGAAACGAGAAGAGGTAAACAATGCATATCTGTGATATTGTAGGCTAGGTTACATCCATGAGGGAAAGATTCAAAAGTTGCTGAAGAATGGACATCTAGATCCATTCGACTATGAGTCATATGCGACTTACGAACCTTGCCTTCGAGGAAAGATGACCAACTCTCCATTTAGTAGAACTGGAGAGAGAGCCACTGAGTTACTGGAACTCATACATAGTGATGTATGCGGTCCCATGTCGACTTATGGCATAAGTGGTTACTATACTTCATTACTTTTACTGATGATTTCTCAAGATACGAACATGTGTACTTGATGAAGTACAAGTCTGAGGCTTTTGAGAAATTCAAGGAATATAAGAATGAAGTGGAGAATCATACTTGAAAGAGTATTAAAACCCTTCGATCAAATCGAGGAGGTGAGTACTTGAGTACAGAGTTCACTCAATTCCTCAAAGACCATGAGATTTTATCTCAGTAGATACCTCCTTATACACCGCAGTTTATGCTAGTTATAGGTGCCCTATAAGCCAATCATATGACTGATTGCACTTGTAACACGCTGCGTCAATCTCTTTGCTTATGATTATTGGTATTATATCACTTTATCTTGTGTGTTACATATATTATGATGTCCTTGGATCCGTGCAATGGGAATCGAATCGTGATGAGATCACAATAATGAGACCGATTCACCTTTAAACACAGACCCTAAATTATCCTGGTCATAGGTTACTCGAGAAGGACATCAAGATAACCGGATAGACTGGTGTGCTGTATACTCGTCTATATGATGGAGATAGTTTGTCTCATAGTTACTCGTGTGGGGACACTAAGGGTATAGTGCAGATGCTCATTGGGGAATGAGTTTATTGATTGATCCGCCTACGAAATGCTGGATGGTTAATGATACCTCACGTCAGACAGCGATTCTGTAGTCCCAGTAGTGTATCTAGTCCTTAGACTTGAGACACCAAGGATGTCCTGTATGAGTACTCCACTCTTTGATACCAAACTTATAGGTTTGGAAAGTTTCAGATCTAGTACAACCGATCATTGGGAGTGGTAGCCAACCTTATGAGGGCTATTGAGTATCAATAAAGGATCATCCGCTCTTGGTATCATGAAAGAATATCCCATGTGTTCTTGCTCGAACAAATCCTTGGCCAAGGTTATTCGGATTGAGAGAGAAAGAGTTCTTCGGGAGAATCTGACAAGAGTAAGACTCGAGGAGAGACCGTATGGGTATGACATCACCATGCCCGGTATAGAGTCTCTGGGATATTAGATGGATGAGAGATTATAGATACATGGTAACTGAGGACAGATAGGTCCAAAGGATTGGATTCCCCTATATCGTCTCGGGGCTGCTGTGTAGTGGCCTGGTACGTCTGTACTCGATGAGTTGGGTAAATTATTCTAGAGATAATAATTCACTATGTTAGAAGGAGTTCTGACAAGTATGACTCACGGCCAGCTCGATATTGGGCCTAGAGGGTCATACACATATGGTAGATGTTGCGATGACTAGAGGTTCGGATATGAGATATCCGTTGAACCCCCTATCTTATTGGATATCCATTAAGCCCTTAAATTATTGGATCCTGAGATGAGATCCAATAATTGCTAATAAGAGATTATTGGGTAGAAACCCACTAATCTAAGAGGCTTGGGTAATTGGATGGAGATCCAATACCCAATAGAGCAAAAGATCCATTAGGGTTTTCAGGGGGCCTCTATAAATAGGAGGGAACCAAAGCTCTATAGGCTGAGGGTTTCTTTTGGTGTCCACCTCCGTTTCTCCTCTCCCAAGAGAGAGAGGTGCATCGTCGCAATCCCTGTCGTGTGGATACTGCTAGAGAAGAGGACGCTTGACCTCCTTCATCCACTCCCACAGACCTGTAGGAATTCAGGGATATACGATCTCCCTAGGTATCTTCTTTTACACATGCAGTTCCACGGATTTGTTTTTGATGCACCGATCTTCGCACGACGATGGAAACTTTCTATGGGAAATCTGGGGTTTTGTTTTCTGTTCTTTTGCTGCGCATGTGATGTCGCTCCCTTGATGAATTTCCCAATAGTGGTATTAGAGCCAGGTTGTTCGTGCGAAGATCGGATCTTAAATTGCGTGTCTTGTGTTTTAGATCTGCATTTGACTCCAAAATCGTTGGCGCAAAAGGGCCAGGAAGGGCAGCAACTATTGCTGCCCTTGCTGCGCTCGTGCAATGGCCACAAGGTCATTTACTGACCTTGCTGCTACACAAGCAACAATCGCCGCCTCGACGGCGCGAGCAGCAGCAGCGGCGTCGCTCTGTGTCCGACGGCCTTTACCCGCTGCCAGGGCACTAGCGCCGCCTGGGGGCAGCAATGCCGGTCGCCCGTAGGGACGGCAAGCATTGCCACCCCGGCGTTGGGCGCCCGCGCCCGCGAGCTTCGACGAGCGCTGCACCCGCGGGGCAACGTCAGCGCCGCCACCCTCCCCACACACAAGGGGCACCGCCGACAGGGTGGTGGCGGCCGCAGGCGTAGTAAGGGTGAGGGATTAGGGTTTTAGGGCAAAAGATGATTTTGCCCATCGAAATTTTAGAAATTACAGATTTTGCGCCTTTTGATAGAATTACCAAAATACCCCTCAAAATTTTAGAAATTCTAGATTCTGTCCCCTTTGACAGAATTACCAAAATATCCTTTGGCCGAATTACCAAAATACCCCTAAGAATTCAAAAATTCAAACTATTATTTTCTTTATCTAGTGGTCCTATAAAATAACATATACATGTGATGTATGATGTGGATAGATGATCATGAACCTGTGATGTGATGTGTGTACATGTGATTATTATTATTGGGGTCTACGAGCCTCTATTCTTTTCTCATTTATTATCGGGCCTGCGTGCCTGTAATTATGTTGTAATTATATGAGGAGGCGCAGTGGTAGCGTGACTCACGAGGCCAAGACTGACGATCCGATGCATGGAGATGCATTGAGATGCTGACGGATCCGACGAAGCGAGATGGACGATCACAGGACAGAGAGATGCGGTGAAGTACATATAGATCTTGATGTGAGTGATTGAGCCCACTGGCTTGGTCCTGATCACATTAGGATGTGGTTCATGATCATCTGGTGTGATTACTCATGTGATGTGTATACTAGATATGTATATATATATTTGCATGCGATGTAGATATATATATGTATGTGTGTGACTGTTAGAACCCTCCGCGGATTCTAAGCTTGGGGTTGATCTCTATAGGGGATCGGCCTCCTTGGAACTCTATAGGGGTTCCTTCCTCCAAGTTGCTGCACAAAGGCTGCTAAAAGATTGATCTATTCATTGATTAAAGAGGATGAATACATGGCTATTTATAGGGCTTCTAAGCCCCAACTCCTAATAGGACTCTTACTTAAGACTCCTACTTCTAACCAACTTCTAATTAGGACTCCTTCTCTAGTTGGACTTCTACTTCTAATAGGACTCTCTTCCAAATAGGACTTCTACTTCTAATAGGACTCTCTTCCTAATAGGACTTCTACTTCTAATAGGACTCTTTTCCTAATAAAACTCTTACTTATAATAGGACTCCTTTCCTAATAGGACTTCTACTTCTAATAGGACTCTTTTCCTAATAGAACTCCTACTTATAATAGGACTCCTTTCCTAAGAAGCAACCTAACCCTAACCTAGCCGGCCTCTTCACCTCTTTAATAGGGGTCGCTAGATAGATTTACATGAATGCCCTTATCAATGAAACTAAATTAGGACTCTCATAGCTAGAGTCCCAACAGACTCCGCCTTTCAAATCACCTTGTCCTCGAGGTGACGCTCCATGAATTCTCGAGAATTTGATCTTCAAGTCGTCGTAGTTCTCCCAAGTGGCATCTTCTGGTGGTAGGTTTGCCCACCGTATTAACACTTCAAGAGCAGTGTCGTCGCCGCCGAGTCACGATTCGCCGATCAATAATGGCACTTGGTTGGGTCCGAGCTCTCCTTGGGTAGTTATATTTGGTAGATGGCTTTGGGTCGTCTCGTGTTGTCCCAACTTGAGCTTCAAACATGATACATGGAAGACTGGATGGATTCGGAGTCGGCGGGTAAGTCCAATCTGATGCTCACGCTCCGATGCGCTCCAAAATCTGGTAGGGTCCATAGAACCGAGGTGAAAGCTTCATAGACGCTCTGGTTTGGATTGATGTTTGCTTGTATGGTCGGGAGCCGTAGGAAGACCCAATCTCCTACCGAAAATTCTCTTCGCCTTTGTGTTGATCATATTGTCGTTTCATCCTTGCTTGTGCTTTGCAGTTGAGATTATCTTTTAGCAACTTCAGCATTTTGTCTCTATCTTGTAGTTCCTGTCTATTTGTTCTACTTTAGAGGTGCCCAACACATATTTTGGAATTACAGGGGGTCGGCCATACATGGCTTCATAGGGAGTACATTTTGTGGAGGAATGATAAGTTGTATTATACCACCACTCGGCCCAGGGAAGCCACTTTGTCCATTCTTTTGGTCGGTCACTGGTGAAGCATCTAAGGTATGTCTCCAAACACCTGTTCACCACTTCAGTTTGGCCGTCGGTTTGTGGGTGATATGTCGTACTCATCTTTAATTTAGTGCCTTGCATCTGGAATAACTCTGTCCAAAATTTGCTCGTGAAGACCCTATCACGATCACTTACAATAGATCTCGGCATCCCATGTAATTTTACAATATTCTCCATAAAGGTTCGAGCAATACTAGAAGCAGTGTAGGGATTACGGATGGCACAAAAGTGAGCATACTTTGTAAGGCGATCAACCACGACAAAAATTGTACCTTTTCCTTGTGATGAGGGAAGCCCTTCGATGAAATCCATTGATATATCAGTCCATATTGATTCTGGGATGGGTAGAGGTTGTAACTTTCCGGGACTTGCCACTGTCTCACCTTTGTGTCGTTGACATATATCATATTGTGCTACAAATTCAGCAATAATATTTTTCATCCCTATCCAATAAAAATTTTGCTTAATTCTTTTATAGGTTCTAAGGAACCCGGAGTGCCCGGCCGCAGGTGTGGAATGCATCTCTTGAAGGATGGTCTTTATGCAAGTAGAATTTGGCACAAGCACAATACGTCCTTTATATCGTAAGTCCTTTGAGTCCCAACTGTAATGAGCCATAGAGCTTGGTGCTTCCTTTAATTTTTTTATGATTTTACTTGTTTCTGGATTATCTTGCCATTCCCTCCTAATATCCTCAAGGAAGTTGCTGGTCGGAAGTGAAACAAATTAAAATTCAACTTGCTCTGCAGCCGTGAAAGCGCATCTCAACAACATTATCTTTCCCTTTTTTGTAAGTTATTTCATAATCATATCCAAGAAGCTTTGTTACCCATTTTTGCTGCTCAGGGGAAGATATTTTTTGCTCCAAGAAATATTTTAGGCTTTTATGGTCGGTCTTGATGTGAAAGCGTCGCCCAATTAAGTACGGTCTCCATTTGGACACCGCATGCACAATCGCGAGCATCTCCTTGTCGTAAATAGTCATCTTGAGGTGGGAAGGAGATAACGCCTTACTAGTATACGCGAGGGGTCGGCCATCTTGCATTAGTACAGCACCAATTCCTGCTCCGGAGGCATCAGCTTCAATAATAAAAGTCTTATCGAAGTCGGGTAATGCTAGTACTGGTGTTGTTATCATTGCGACTTTAAGTTCGTCGAAGGCGGTGGTGGCTTTGTCCGACCACTGGAAAGCATCTTTTTTTAGCAAGGAAGTAAGGGTGCACTGATCTTTCCATAGTCTTTCACGAACTTACGGTAGTAACCTGTTAAACCAAGAAAGCCGCGTAGTGATTTTATGTTCCTCGGGGTTGGCCAGTTCTGCATTGCTTCAATTTTGGAGGGGTCCACTGCCACACCTTCCTCTGATATGATATGCCCAAGATATTCCACTTTTTGTTGAAGAAAGCTACACTTCATTTTTTTGACAAAAAGAACATGTTCTCGCAAAATTGTCAAAACAAGTCTTAAGTGTCTTTGAATATGACTTTCAAGAGAAGGGCTATAAATAAGGATATCGTCAAAGAAAACTAGCACAAACTTTCGAAGATAACTCTGAAAAATATCATTCATAAGGCTCTGGAAGGTGGAGGGAGCATTGGTGAGACCAAAGGGCATTACCAGAAATTCATAGTGACCGTTGTGCGTTCGAAAGGCAGTTTTCGGTATGTCTTCTTCGCACACTCGTATTTGATGATACCCATATCGAAGGTCCAACTTTGTGAACACTCGTGCTCCTTTTAATTCATCAAGCAATTCATCTACTACTAGAATAGGATACTTGTCCTTGACGGTTATGTCGTTGAGAGCTCGGTAATCAACGCACATTCGCCATGTTCCGCTTTCTTTCGCATTTAGGAGCACCGGTGAAGAGTAGGGGCTGCAACTTGGCCGAATAACTCCTGTTTCAAGCATTTCTTTTACAATCCTTTCTATTTCATCTTTTTGGAGATGTGGATACCGATATGGTCGAGTATTTGCTGGAGGTTTCCCTGGAAGAATCGGTATACGATGATCGTGTTGCGATTAGGAGGTAGGTCGCGTGGTTCGTCAAATATATCTGAAAATTCAGCAAGCAAGGGAAGTAGGTTTGGATCTTCAAATTTGGTTGGCTCTCCCTTAGGTTGCTGCTCAAGTTGTACCAAAAAGCCGCTGCATGCTTTGTGCAAAACTTTCTTCATTCGTTGTGTGCAAATTGTTGTTACATCGCCCCCACGCTTCCCGTCTGATCACATGTTTCCCTTGCTGTAAAATTTCATAATTAATTTCAAAAATTCCAGGAAACATCACCTAATGTTGTCAACCATTCGATGCCAAGCACGGCCTCATAATCATCGAGAGAGAAAGGAAAAATCTGCAATTATCTCTTGGTCCCGCAGAATGCTTTCACCCGGGGCATTTACGATCACACTTCAAAATTCGTCCATCTGCGACTTTAACATCGAACCTGCTGCAATTCTCAATAGGTAAGGCCATCCGGACAGCAACCTTGCTGTTCATAAAATTATTAGTGCTCCCAGTGTCAATAAGAACGGTGATTGGTTGTTGCTTTAGAAATCCTCCCACTTTCATTGTTTGCGGGTTTGCGTAACCGGCAAGGGCATGCATCATAATATCAATTGGCTGCTGTTCTTCATCTGTGACCTCTTCCTCATGCTCCTGGACCTCCTCCTCTTTGTCTTCAAGAGGTTCAATCAATAGGAGGCGGCCCCTTTTGCAGCGATGATCGCGTTCCACGGCTCGTCGCAATGCCAACAAAGACCCTTTGATCGATCACGTAGTTCTTCTCTTGTCAATTTTTGGGCAGCGAAGGATGGTTGGAAGCAGAAGGGGTTTATATGTTGAGGTTCTAGGAGTGGTTCTCATCCTTCGAGAATCTTGGTTGAGTCGTTCTTCTTGTATTCGGGCAAAAGAAATCGCAGCCATCACGGCAGACGGGTCAAGCCGTGTGCCTTAACTTCCCCTTTTATCTCTGGCTTGAGTCCTTCGATAAATGTTCCTAACAATTGACTATCAGTCCAATCACGAGCAAGGTAAGATAGCTTCTCAAACCTGGTTTGGTACTCTTGAATCGTAGAGGTTTGTCGAATCTTTGCGAGTTGGCCGTCGATATTTTCATACTCCGTAGGTCCGAAACGTTCAGCAAAGGCATTCTTAAATTGATTCCATGTCGGAGCCCCTGGTTATATTCCAGCCAATTGTACCATTGAATAGCATCTCCTTCAAGGTGGATGATAGCAATCTCCACCATAGCATTATCCGACGTTCGGTAGTAGCGAAAGTAACGTTCATGCGCACAAATCCACCCCCGGTCTCCTTCTTCCCATCGTGGGAAGTCCACCCTCATGCGTGGCTATAGCATGTCCGAGGGCTGTCCCTCCTTCTCTGGGGTCCTTTCTAAATTCTCTCCTTGCTGTAGTTTGGTTGGACTCGATGGTTGTCCAATTCTGAATTCTGCAAACAAAGTACGCAATTTGTCTTCCAAGCGCGATTCAAGCCGTGATTCAATCCGAGATTCCCATGCTTCAAATTTAGCATCAATTGGATCTTGGGAAGCCATAGCATATGTCTGTAGATTAGAGATGCCCTTGTCTTTTTTCTGTTGATGGGTTAATGGCATGGGGTGGTGGAAGGTTCGGACAATAGATCGGTGATTGAAGGGTTCAGCTGTAATGGTTTACTGTTTTGGGCTGTGGTTTTTTATGCTGTTAGGGTTATAAAACTAGGTTATGATGGTTGTATCTTGAGGCTAGCGGGATGCCCTAAAGATGTCTTGGTTTGTGGCAGCAAGGTGGCTAGGGTTTGGTAGGTTACGGAGAAGAAAAAAGGACAAAGGTGCAATACCAGATTTTTCGCCGAAAAAATTCCAGCAGTAAAGATGTAATTTTTTCCAGAAATTTTCAAAAGAGATTCAAGTAAAACTCAAAGGGGATCTACTGATAAGGAAGAGGTAATACTATAAAAAATTTTGTAGGAAGAAACGACAACAAGAGGTTTGGCAAAATTGAGAATCACGGAGAGGTATTATAGCAGATTTTTACGTCTAAAGTGCAGCAGATTGGACGTAAAAGATAAGTGGTTTTTATTGAGAATTTTTCGACAAAACCAAAGGGAAAACCACTATTAGGAAGTGTCAAAGCCATCGTAAAAATTTCATAGAGATTTGGATAGAAAAAACGCAGTGGCAAGATCAAAAAGGCAGTGCTATGCGGCTGAAATTCTGCAGTGCGACTTTCGTTGTAGAGATGAAAACTTTACGATGAAAAGTTTTATGCAGCAATTATAGGAACGAATTTTTTTGGAGTTTTTGAATAAGGATAACTAAATTGCAGCAGCAGTAGGGTAGATAACCAGAACCTGTTGCAATTCACGGAAGATCCAAGGATGATCTACGGTGGTGGAGATGACGGCGAATTCAGCGATGATCTTCTAAGCAATTGTGGGAATTGCTTTGCGCGTTGTGGAGGGCTGGTGGATGGCTGTGGAAGGGCAGCGAGACGCCAAGAACGCTGCTCTGATACCAAGTGTTAGAACCCTCCGCGGATTCTAAGCTTGGGGTTGATCTCTATAGGGGATCGGCCTCCTTGGAACTCTATAGGGGTTCCTTCCTCCAAGTTGCTGCACAAAGGCTGCTAAAAGATTGATCTATTCATTGATTAAAGAGGATGAATACATGGCTATTTATAGGGCATCTAAGCCCCAACTCCTAATAGGACTCTTACTTAAGACTCCTACTTCTAACCAACTTCTAATTAGGACTCCTTCTCTAGTTGGACTTCTACTTCTAATAGGACTCTCTTCCAAATAGGACTTCTACTTCTAATAGGACTCTCTTCCTAATAGGACTTCTACTTCTAATAGGACTCTTTTCCTAATAAAACTCTTACTTATAATAGGACTCCTTTCCTAATAGGACTTCTACTTCTAATAGGACTCTTTTCCTAATAGAACTCCTACTTATAATAGGACTCCTTTCCTAAGAAGCAACCTAACCCTAACCTAGCCGGCCTCTTCACCTCTTTAATAGGGGTCGGCTAGATAGGATTTACATGAATGCCCTTATCAATGAAACTAAATTAGGACTCTCATAGCTAGAGTCCTAACAGTGACACATTATATTAGGAGACCAAACCAAAATCCTCTCCATTAATAATATTAAGTCGGTAAATGTGAGGCAATTAGATTGACCCACGTGGCCTTCTATCGTTATAGCTAGGAATCGATTCTCAGTGTAGGTTGAGTTGGTCGAGCCCCTCGAGACTCACCTATATCGCGTCTCGCTATCTTATCTACGACATGGAGATGTCATAGGTGACTTGAGGACATGGTATGCTTCGTCGAATCCCTCGAGAGTATATCACCGAATCAGACTCATCTAATAACGATGGTGATGACTTAACCGAACATCGTGATTGGTCGAGTCCCTCGAGGTCATGGTGGTTTGGAGGCCAAATAGGACGGGAATCACAAGGAGTTGTGATTGGCAAGAGTTGCCTACCTTTACGGGCTTAACGTGATTGGTTGAGTCCCTCAAGGTTACGTTAAGACGCCGATTGGATCCTAATCCCCACTAGAGATCCACCGGGGGTCTTCGATTCATATACCGGAGGGTGTTGTGTGTCTCACGAAAAATTAGTGGGAATACATTAAGATAGAAGTCCTTATCTTAATTGTTTAAATTTATGCAAAGTCTGCATGTTATTTATTTCTGCTACATCTTTTATTTCAGAAAAATGTCGCTTTCAAATCCTTTATGTGGCATACTTGATGCCAACCACCTCACTGGTCTAAATTATACAGATTGGCTTCGCAATCTGAGAATCGTTCTCATAATGGAGAAAATCACGTATGTCCTTGATACAGTGATCCTTACGCTCGACGAAGGGGCAAGCGAGGATGAGATCGCTCATTATGTGAAGTACTTAGATGATTCCACTCTTGCTCAGTGTTATATGTTGGCCTCTATGACTACTGAGTTACAGAGACAATATGAAAATATGGATGCTAATTCCATACTCCTGCATCTCTGCAAACTGTTTGAGGAACAGGGAAGAACTCAGCGATATGAGATATCAAAGAGTCTTTTCCGTGCTAGGATGACTGAGGGGACACCGGTTCAGAACCATGTCCTTAAGATGATTGAGTGGATCAAGAAACTCACAGGTCTAGGAATGGTCCTAGAGGATAACCTGTGTATGGATCTTGTGCTTCAGTCCCTAACAGATTCTTTTTCTTAATTTATAATAAATTTTAATATGAACAAACTTGAGGTGACCCTCCCAGAGCTCCTCAATATGTTGAGAGAAGTAGAGAGCACCATCAAGAAAGAGAAACCAGTTCTCTACACTGGTGAGACTAGAAAGAAAAGGAAGGTTGAGAAGACCCTTAAAGGGCAAGGGCAAGGGCAAAATGGGTAAGGCAAAGGTTGCCAAGAAAGACCCAATAAAGGACAAAGGTCAGTGCTTCCACTGCGGCAAAGATGGGCACTGGAAGAGGAACTACAAAGAGTTTCTTGAGAGGGCGAAACAGAAGCTTGCAGAAGCTTCAGGTACATTCATGATCAATCTCCATTTGTCAGAATCTTATGATAACACATGGGTATTGGATACCGGGAGTGCTTATCATATTTGTAATTTGTTGTAGGTTCTGGCTGGACTTAGGAGATTGAACAGAGGCGAGATGGACCTTAAGATGGGCAATAGAGCAAAGGTTGCTATAGTGGCTATTGGCAAGGTCACCTTACATCTGCTTAGTGGAGCTATTATTGCATTAGATGCATGCTATTATGTTCTTTCTATTATCAAAAACATTATTTCCATTTCATGTTTAACAGTTATTGGATATAAATTAGCTTTTAAGAATAATGGTTGTTCAATAATATTAGATGATGAGATCATCACGAAAGGAATATTGCATAATGGTTTATTTATGATAGATACAGCTCCACATATCATGAGTGTAAGTGAGTCTAAGAGGAAACGAGAAGTGGAAAACCAAACAGGAAAGAGTATTAAAACCTTTCGATCAGATCGAGGAGGTAAGTACTTGAGTACAGAGTTCACCTAGTTCCTCGAAGACTATGGGATCTTATCCCAATACACCACAGCTTAATGATGTATCAAAAAGGAGGAATCGCATACTGTTAGACATGATGCGTTCTATGATGTGTTTCGTCGACCTACCCATCTCATTCTGGGGATATGCCCTAGAAATCGCAGCTTACCTTCTAACAGAATTCCAACCAAGTTAGTGATGTCTACTCCATATGAGATATGGAATGGGAAGATGCATGATCTTAAGATTGTTAAGATTTGGGGCTGCTCTACCCACGTTAAGAGATACAACCCTGACAAGTTAGAATCTAGGACGGAACGGTGCAAGTTCGTGGGATACCCCAAAGAAACTTGTGGGTATTATTTCTATCATCTTGAGGACCGAAAGGTCTTTGTAGCCAAGAAAGCATTGTTTCTTGAGAAGGAACACATTCTTGGTGGAGACAGTGGGAGCCTGATAGAGCTGAGCGAGGTTGGAGAACCTAGCTCAAGCACCATTCCAGAATCTGTTCAGATACCTAACACACAAGTTTCAACTTTACGTAAGTCTGATAGAGTATCCCATCCTCCTGAGAGATATGTGGGACATATCAGAAGAAAGGATGTTGAGGATATTGATCCTCAGACCTACGAGAAGGCTATTATGAGCATAGACTCTGGGAAATGGCAAGAAGCCATGAATTCAGAAATAGATTCCATGTACTCTAACAAGGTTTGGAACCTAGTTAATGCACCCAAGGGTATTGTACCCATTGGCTGCAAGTGAATCTTCAAAAAGAAGATTGGAGTAGATAGAAAGGTAGAGACCTATAAAGCAAGGCTAGTGGCTAAGAGGTATCGTCAAAGGCAAGGTGTTGACTATGACGAAACTTTCTCACCTATAACTATACTAAAATCTATTTGAATTCTATTGGCTATTGCAGCACACTATGATTATGAGATCTGACAAATAGACGTCAAAACTGCATTCATCAATGGTTACAGCTTGAGGGATTCGTGTCTAGGGATAACCCAAATAAGGTGTGTAGGTTGCTTAGGTCCATTTATAGATTGAAGCAAGCTTCCTGAAGTTGGAACATAAGATTTGATGATGCGATCAGATCTTATGACTTCGTTAAGAACGAAGATGAGCCTTGTGTGTACAAGAAAGTAAGTGGGAGCACTATCACCTTTTTGGTATTATATGTGGATGACATCCTAATCATTGGGAATAATGTAGGAATGTTCTCTACAGTAAAGACTTGATTATCTAGGCACTTCTCCATGAAAGACTAGGGGAAGCATCCTGCATATTGGAGATACGGATCTATAGAGATAGATCTAAGAGGATGTTTGGCTTGTCCCAGTCCAGGTACATAGACACCATTGTCAAAAGGTTTGGCATGGAAAATTCTAAAAGAGATCTCATACCAATGAGACATGGAATATCACTTTCTAGGAGTATGTCCCCAAAGACTCTTGAAGAAAGGGCACACATGGATATGATGCCATATGCATCAGCGATAGGATCTATCATGTATGCTATGCTATGTACCAGGCCTGATATAGCCTATACTCTAAGTGTCATAAGCAGATATCTGGCAGATCCAGGCTTGGAGCACTGGAAAGCAGTAAAATGTATCCTTAAGTACTTGAGAAGGAATAAGGATCTTTTACTGATATATGGGGGTAATAGCCTCAGGGTTGAAGGCTATACGGACTCGAGCTTCCAGTCTGATGTCGATGATAGCAAGTCTAATTCAGGGTATGTGTTCACCCTAAATGGAGGAGCAATATGCTGGAAGAGTTACAAGCAAGACACTACTGCTGACTCGACCATAGAGGCGGAATACATTGCTGCGACAAAGGCAGCAAAGGAGGGAGTTTGGATGAAGAAATTCATCACAGATCTAGGAGTCGTCCCAAGCAGCGAGGAGCCGATTCTTTTATATTGCGATAAATACGGGATGATTACTCAAATAAGGGAACCCGGGTCTCATCAGAAGTGTTCTGAGGAGGTTCCAACTTATTAGAGAGATCGTGGCCCAAAGAGATGTAGTAATGGAAAGAGTTCCATCCGAAGATAACATTGTAGATCCATTGACAAAGCCACTGACTCAGATTATCTTTGAGCGTTATAGAGGTCTGATAGGGATTAGACATGTTAGTGATTGGCTTTAGGTCAAGTGGGAGATTGCTAGTTATAGGTGCCCTACAAGCCAATCATATGAGTGATTGTACTTGTAACACACTGCGTCAATCTCTTTGCTTATGATTATTGGCATTATATCACTTTATCTTGCGTGTTGCATATATTGTGATGTCCTTGGATCTGTGCAATGGGAATCAGATCGTGATGAGATCACGATAATGAGACCGATTCACCTTTAAACACAGACCCTAAATTATCCTGGTCATAGGTTACTCGAGAAGGATATCGAGATAACCGGATAGACTGGTGTGCTGTATACTCGTCTATATGATGGAGATAGCTGGTCTCATAGCTACTCGTGTGGGGACACTAAGGGTACAGTGCAGTTGCTCATTGAGGAATGAGTTCACTGATTGATCCACCTACGGAATGCTGGATGGTTAATGATACCTCACATCAGACAGCGATTCCGTAGTCTCAATAGTGTATCTGGTCCTTAGACTTGAGACACCAAGGATGTCCTGTATGAGTACTCCACTCTTTGATACCAGACTTATAGGTTTGGAAAGTTCCAGATCTAGTACAACCGGTCATTGGGAGTGGTAGCCAACCTTATGAGGGCTATTGAGTGTCAATAGAAGATCATCCGCTCTCGATATCATGAAAGAATATCCCATGTGTTCTTGCTCGAACAAATCCTTGGCCAAGGTTATTCGGATTGAGAGAGAAAGAGTTCTTCGGGAGAATCTGACAAGAGTAAGACTCGAGGAGAGACCGTATGGGCATGACATCATCATGCCCGGTATAGAGTCTCTGGGATATTAGATGGATGAGAGATTATAGATACATGGTAACTGAGGACAGATAGGTCCAAAGGATTGGATTCCCCTGTATCGTCTCGGGGCTGCTGTGTAGTGGCCTGGTACGTCCGTAGTCGATGAGTTGGGTAAATTATTATAGAGATAATAATTCACTATGTTAGAAGGAGTTCTGACAAGTATGACTCACGGCCAGCTCGATATTGAGCCTAAAGGGTCACACACATATGGTAGATGTTGCGACGAGTAGAGGTTCGGATATGAGATATCCGTTGAACCCCCTATCTTATTGGATATCCATTAAGCCCTTGAATTATTGGATCTTAAGATGAGATCCAATAATTGCTAATAAGAGATTATTGGGTAGAAACCCACTAATCCAAGAAGCTTGGGTAATTGGATGGAGATCCAATACCCAATAGGGCAAAAGATCCATTAGGGTTTTCAGGGGGGCTCTATAAATAGGAGGGAACCAAAGCTCTATAGGCTGAGGGTTTCTTTTGGTGTCCACTGTTGAATCTCGGATTTTGATGATGAAGTCAATTGGTGGTTATTTGATCTAATCCATTTTTGAGATAAGTGTGCAGGATTAACTATGATAGAACAACTTACCAAAGTCAAGTTGCTGGAAGTTCAAGAGTCCACCAAATATCCAAGGATCATCGGAAGTGTCGCGAGTCAACCGAGATGAAATCGGGGACTTGCCGGTTTTCGGAAGTTCGCTAAAGATCGATCGGAGGTTCATGGAGACAACCGAAAAGGTTCGGAAGATTGGGAAAGACTCGTTGAACTCGCCATAGAATTCGGGAGCCAGTGGGAGTCCGCCGGAAGGGAAGAATCCAAGGATTGCCGAAAGTCCGCTTAAGATCGCCGAAAGCTCTTCAAAGATAACTTGATGGTGTTGGTATAATTTGTCTTTAGAAGATCATAGTTAGCACTTAATTAGGGTATAGAATAGGTGTTAAACCTATCTAGACCTTTATTGGGCCAATTGGGTCTTTAGTGGGCTGTATTGGGCCAAAGGTTAGGCCCATACAATTTCTGGTAAGGGTCGGCGATGGCACCGCCGGACCCGAGCGGTGGCACCGCCTGTTAACCGAACACCGACGGTGGAACCGCCCAGCCTGGGGCGGTAGCACCGCCCCTGCACACACACACACAAAGCGGTGGAACTGCTTGCAAGCGTAGCACCGCCAGACAATCGACGGCGGTGGAACTGCTGGCTGGTGGCGGTGGCACCGCCCCGCCATCGGATCGAGCGGTAGCACCGCCGCTCGCGGCGGTGGCACCGCTTGCAAGGCACGCTCAGACGCAAAGATCGACACAAGCGGTGGCACCGCCGACAAAGCGGTGGCACGCTTCGACACGGTGGCACCGCCTTGACCACTGTGAAACATGGGAACTCCAAATTCACTTGGAATTTGGAGCCCAATTTTGAATCCACTTTGGATCTATAAATACCCCCTTTCTCAGCTGAAAGGGCACTCTTTTGAGCAAGAAAAAGTTTGAGTCTTGAGCTTTTGAAGAGTTTTGAAAAGTGTTGTTTTCTTTGCTAAGTGTTCACCTTCTTCTTCTTCTTGAGAGATCTTGTACAAGTGTGAACATCTTGTAAAGGGTTGTAAAAGGGGTGTTTGATCCTTCCCTTCAAAGGACTTGCTAGTGGAAGAGCGGAGCCTCATCGCAAAGGCTTCAAGAGTGGATGTAGGTCATTTGACCGAACCACTATACATCATTGTGTCCTTAAATGTGAGAGTGTTTATATTTCTGAATCATTTCATTTCTTGGCTGCAAGTTCATAGTTAGTTCCTTTTCACAAGCAATTACTTTCAAGTTCTCTTTCGTCGAATCGAAATCTTCCTACGAACTTGTGTTTCTTTGCGAAATCGGTTTCAAGAATATGAGTTTAATCCGCTGCACTAATTCACCCCCTCCTCTTAGTGCCTTTTGATCCTTTCAATTGGTATCAGAGCAAGGTTTGCTCTTATATTGGTTTAAAACCCAAGAGAGATGGCCTACTCCGGTATGCAAGAGGGTCTCTCCATTACTCGCCCACCTATGTTCAATGGGTCGGATTATACGTGATTGGAAGACTCGTATGAGGATTTTTCTTATTTCCATGGACTTCGAACTTTGGAACATTGTCGAAAATGGCTTCGCAAAATCTTCTCTTCCGATGAGTGAATGGAATGAGTCGGAGAGGAAGATTTTCGCTCTCAATGCAAAGGCTATGAATGCCTTATTTTGTGCACTTGATAAGAATGAGTTTAATCGGTTTCCGTTTGTGAATCGGCTTTTGATATTTGGCGCACTCTTGAAATCACTCATGAAGGCACTAGCCGAGTGAAGGAGTCCAAAATCAACATTCTTGTGCATTCCTACTAACTTTTTCTGGATGAAACCAAATGAGTCCATTGGAGACATGTACACCCGCTTTACGGATGTCATCAATGGACTTAAAGCTCTTGGTAAAGGCTTTTCGAATTTTGAATTGGTAACTAAGATTTTAAGATCCCTTCCAAAGTGTTGGGATCCAAAGGTCACGCCATTCAAGAGGCCAAGGATCTTAAAGTATTTCCCATTGAAGAACTTATTGGATCTCTAATGACTTACGAGATGACGTGCCATGCTCATGAAGAGCTTGAGAACCCCCTTCCAAAGAACAGGAAGGATATGACACTTAGAACACAAGAAGACCACTTGAAAGGAACATCAAGTGATGAGGATAGTGACAATGACATTGCACTTCTAACTCGAAAGTTTAAGAAATTCATAAGAAAGAACAAATTCAAAAATGACACAAAAAGCAAATTTGAACACAAAAAGGACCAAGTCATTTGCTACGAATGCAAGAAGCCGGGACACTTCAAGAATGAATGCCCTCAAGCCAAGAAGAAGCAATTCAAGAAGAAAAAGCCTTGAAGGCCACGTGGGATGATTCAAGTGACTCCGAGGTTGAAGAGGCTAGCAACAAAGAGGAGGCAAACTTCGCTCTAATGGCATTTGGAGAAGAGGTTAGTGAGTTACTTAATGAAGAGTTATCTTTCGATGAACTTTCTATGGCTTTTCATGAGTTGTTTGATGAATGTAGAACTATTAGTAAGAAGTTCAATTTGCTTAAGAAAGAGCATGCTTTATTACAAAGTAAATTCAATAGTCTTCAAAACCCTTCTCTACCCCCCATGCTCTAAGTGTGAAGACTTAGATGCAACAAAAAGGGAGAACTTGCTACTCAAAGAGACCCTAAACAAGTTTAAGGTCGGTAGCAAGGGCTTAGACATGATTCTTGCTAACAAAGGTCATGTCGGAAATAGAAGTGGTATCGGATTTGTGAGAGGTTCTCACCAAAATCCCACCACCTTTGTTAAAGGGCCTACATTGCATGTATCACCCCATTTGAAATGTAATTTTTGTTGCAAAACGGGACATGTTACCTACAAATGTCCATTCAAGAAAATTAGTCCACAAAAGTTGATATGGGTTCCTAAAGGAACCATAAACAATTCAATGATAAATTACGAAGTAAGTAGATCAATTTGTAAGGCACCCAAAATCAAATGGGTACCTAAAAACAATCCTCTTTTGTAGACAAACTCATAAGCTAGGAGCAAGAAATGGTATCTTGATAGTGGATGCTCAAGGCACATGACCGGAGATCCATCTCATTTCTCTATGCTCTCTAGCAAAGAAGAAGGATATGTCACTTTCGGAGACAACAACAAGGGTAAAATCATTGGAAAGGGAACCATAGGTAACAAATCGAGTTTTTCAATTGATGATGTGTTACTAGTTGATGGTTTAAAACATAATCTTTTAAGTATTAGTCAACTATGTGATAAAGGTTATGTTGTTAGATTTGAATCCAATGTTTGCATTATTGAAAAACCCAACAACAACATATCCATGATTGCTTTAAAACAAAACAATGTCTACACCATAAATATTGATAAATTAAGTAATGAAATGTGTTTTTCGGTTTTGAATGATGACGCTTGGCTTTGGCATAGGAGGCTAGGCCATGCAAGATGAAACTAATCTCTAAGATTTCATCTAGAGATTTAGTAAGAGGTATCCCAAACACGAAATTTGTTAAGGATAAGGTATGTGATGCATGTCAACTAGGAAAACAAATAAAGACTAGTTTCAAATCAAAAATCACATTAGCACCACTAGACCATTGCAATTGATCCACTTGGACTTATTTAGACCAATTGACATAACAAGCCTAGGAGGTAGCAAATATGCCTTTGTAATTGTGGATGACTATAGTAGATACACTTGGACCTATTTTTGGCTCATAAAAGTGATTGCTTCAAATGTTTCTCTAAATTTTGTAAACTCACTCAAAATGAAAAAGGCTTTATGATCTCATCAATTCAAAGTGATCATGGAGGTGAATTTCAAAATCATGACTTCCAAAATTTTTGTGAAACAAACGGATACAATCACAACTTCTCTACTCCAAGAAATCCACAACAAAATGGAGTAGTAGAAAGGAAAAATAGAAGTTTGCAAGAAATGGCTAGAACCATGTTAAATGAATATAATTTACCAAAATATTTTAAATGGGCCGAAGCCGTGAATACGGCTTGCTATGTGATGAATAGAGTTCTAGTGAGACCATCCCTATCCAAAACTCCATATGAATTATGGAATGATAAAAACCCAATGTTTCTTACTTTAAAGTTTTTGGTTGCAAATGCTTTATTTTGAATGAAAAGGATGCCTTAGGAAAATTCGATGCAAAATCCAATGAAGGCATATTTCTTGGTTATTCTTCCATTTCTAAGGCTTTTCGTGTTTTCAATAAGAGAACCTTACTTATAGAAGAATCTATTCATGTGGTTTTTAATGAAGTTTCCGAATTTAAGAAAAAGATTTTGATGATGATTTTGGTCTTGATGATTTGAATTTGAATGAACCCTCTCCTCAAAATAACATCTTGGATGCATCTTCTTCCCAAACTTCCTTACCAAAGGAATGGAAGTATGTAGATGCTCATCCCAAGGAGTTAATTATAGGAGATGCATCGAAAGGGGTTCAAACTCGCTTCTTCTTTCAAAAATTTTGTGCCCATGCTGCCTTTCTTTCTCAAGTTGAACCAAAATGCATTGTTGATGCCCTAAAAGATGATTCTTGGGTTATCGCGATGCAAGAAGAATTGAATCAATTTGAGAGGAATGAGGTATGGAAGCTTGTTCCTAGATCTAATGACCACTTAGTTATTGGTACTAAGTGGGTCTTTAGAAACAAGCAAGATGAATGCGGTATCGTGGTTAGAAACAAGGCTAGACTAGTGGCCAAAGGTTTCAACCAAGAAGAAGGTATCGATTATGAAGAAACCTTCGCTCCGGTGGCAAGATTGGAAGCCATTAGGATGCTCCTTGCCTATGCTAGTAGTAAAGATTTTAAATTATTTCAAATAGATGTCAAAAGTGTATTCTTAAATGGTTTTATTTTTGAAGAAGTTTATGTTGAACAACCACCCGGATTCGAAAACTCTCTATTTCCTAACCATGTGTTTAAGCTAACTAAGGCCTTATATGGTCTTAAACAAGCCCCTAGGGCTTGGTATGAGAGGCTTAGTTCCTTCTTGATTTCAAATAATTTCACTAAAGGCAAGGTTGATACTACATTATTTATTAAACATTTTGAAAACAATTTTCTTATTATTCAAATTTATGTTGATGATATTATTTTTGGATCTTGTAATAAATCACTATGTGAATTATTTGCTAAGGATATGAGTGATGAATTTGAGATGAGCCTAATGGGAGAACTAAATTTCTTTTTAGGACTTCAAATCAAGCAACTAAGTGATGGTATATTTCTAAATCAATCAAAATACACATTGGAATTGTTAAAACGATTTAATATGGATGGATCAAAAGAAATTAGCACTCCTATGAGCACCTCCACTAAATTAGACTTGGATGAACATGGAGAAAACTTTGATCAAAAACATATAGGGGAATGATAGGTAGTTTACTCTATCTCACTGCAACAAGACCTGATATCATGTTTAGTGTAGGTCTATGTGCAAGATTCCAAGCGAATCCTAAGTTATCTCACCTTAAAGTGTTAAAAGAATCCTTAGGTATCTTAAAGGAACTATAAATCTAGGATTATGGTATCCAAAATCTGATAACTTTGATCTAAAAGCTTATGCGGATGCCGATTTTGGCGGATGTAGAATTGATAGAAAAAGCACATCCGAACATGTCAATTCTTAGGACATGCACTTGTTTCTTGGACTTCCAAGAAACAAAATTCTGCTGCACTATCTACAATGAAGCCGAATATATAGCTGCTAGTGCATGTTGTGCACAAGTTGTGTGGATGAAAATACTTTAGAAGATTATGGAATTAATTTGAAAAATATTCCAATAAAATGCGATAACACAAGTGCTATTTGTCTAACAAAAATCTCATTCAACACTCAAGAACTAAACACATTAATATTAGGCATCACTTTATACGAGATCATGTTGCTAATAATGATGTCACTTTAGAATTTATTGATACAAAGCACCAATTAGCGGACATTTTCACAAAACCCTAAATGAAGAATAATTTGACTTCATTAGAAGAGAATTAGGCATGCTAAATCTGCCCTAATGTTTAAATATTGCATGTCCTTCAAAACATTTAATCTTTGATTGTTTCGCCTTTATACCTTTAGTGATATATGAAACTATCATTTTATTGATCATTATATATTGTAAAAACTCATCTTTCGATCGAAAGGTTTTCATGATATTACCTTCATGATGTTTCTTTTTAACGATTATTTTTGAATCTCTTCATGAATTTTGATCTCTCTCATTATTGATTGAGTTTAATGATGTATTCTTTAGCCTTGCGATCATGGTTTTTAGTTTTCATCTCCTTTTGTTGATGACAAAGGGGAGAAAAATATGAAATTGATGATTTGTTAAGTGTGGCTTTTCGAACGAAATATTTTGATAAACAACTCATGCATTGTATTGAAAATGACTTATACAAAGTGAAATGAAATGAGAAATGTGTCATAAGAATTTTTGCTCTGCTTAGTATCAAAAACAGGTTGCAATCCTTGAAAAGCATTGCAAATGAAGTAATGCAATACATCAAATTGAAATTTCATAGAAAAAAAATTCCTACTATAAATATCTATCAAATGGCATCTTTTGATTGAAATGACAATTTTCATCTCATGATTTATCTGTTATGTTGTCACGCTTTTCAATCATGAGATCCCCGTTGTAATCTCAAATTTTTGATATCTTGTGTCGAAATGATAAATGGTTTCCATCCTTCGACTTGATATTAAATGTCATGCTTTGATATTGTTTACGAATGAAACCTCATGTTGATTTAGATGATAAGTTCAACGTAAGTAACTTATCGTTTTTGGTTGAATTCAAGAGAATGAATTCAAATGTCTTTACCTTCTCATTATATGGCATATAGATAGGGGGAGTTAAGAATAACTCCATCATCAATTGATTGTCATCATCAAAAAGGGGGAGATTGTTGAATCTCGGATTTTGATGATGAAGTCAATTGGTGGTTATTTGATCTAATCCATTTTTGAGATAAGTGTGCAGGATTAACTATGATAGAACAACTTACCAAAGTCAAGTTGCTTTGGAAGTTCAAGAGTCCACCAAATATCGAAGGATCATCGGAAGTGCTCACGAGTCAACCGAGATGAAATCGGGGACTTGCCGGTTTCGGAAGTTCGCGGAAAGATCGCCGAGGTTCGCGAGACAACCGAAAAGGTTCGGAAGATTGGGAAAGACTCGTTGAACTCGCCATAGAATTCGGGAGCCACCGAGTCCGCCGGAAGGAATCCAAGGGATTGCTAAGTCCGCGGAAGATCGCCGGAAAGCTCTTCAAAGATAACTTGATGGTGTTGGTATAATTTGTCTTTAGAAGATCATAGTTAGCACTTAATTAGGGTATAGAATAGGTGTTAAACCTATCTAGACCTTTATTGGGCCAATTGGGCCTTTAGTGGGCTGTATTGGGCCAAAGGTTAGCCCATACTGATTTAGCTGGTAAGGGTCGGCGGTGGCACCGCCGATCGGCGGGGCACCGCTGTTGATCAACACCGGCGGTGGAACCGCCACCTGGGCGATAGCACCGCCGCACACACACACACAGCGGTGGAACGCTTTGTCATGCAAGCGTAGCACCGCCCCTATACAATCGACGGCGGTGGAAACGCCGGTCAGGTGGTGGCACCGCCATCCATCGGATCGAGCGGTAGCACCGCCGCTCGGCGCGTGTGCACCTTCAGACGTCGATCAAAGATCGACACAAAGTGTGGGCACGCTTCGACAGTGGTGGCACCGCCTTGACCACCGTGAAACATGGGAACTCCAAATTCACTTGGAATTTGGAGCCCAATTTTGAATCCACTTTGGATCTATAAATACCCCCTTCTCACCTGAAAGGGCACCCTTTTGAGCAAGAAAAAGTTTGAGTCTTGAGCTTTTGAAGAGTTTTGAAAAGTGTTGTTTTCTTTGCTAAGTGTTCACCTTCTTCTTCTTCTTGAGAGATCTTGTACAAGTGTGAACATCTTGTAAAGGGTTGTAAAAAGGGGTGTTTGATCCTTCCCCTTCAAAGGACTTGCTAGTGGAAGAGCGGAGCCTCATCGCAAAGGCTTCAAGAGTGGATGTAGGTCATTTGACCGAACCACTATACATCATTGTGTCCTTAAATGTGTGAGTGTTTATATTTCTGAATCATTTCATTTCTTGGCTGCAAGTTCATAGTTAGTTCCTTTTCACAAGCAATTACTTTCAAGTTCTCTTTCGTCGAATCGAAATCTTCCTACGAACTTGTGTTTCTTTGCGAAATCGGTTTCAAGAATACGAGTTTAATCCGCTGCACTAATTCACCCCCCCCCTCTTAGTGCCTTTTGATCCTTTCATCCACCTCCTGTTCTCCTCTCCCCAGAGAGAGAGGTGCATCATCACAATCCCTATCGTGTGGATACCGTTAGAGAGGAGGACGCTTGACCTCCTTCATCCACTCCCACAGGTCTGCAGGAATTTAGGGATATATGATCTCTCTAGGTATCTTCTTTTACACATGCAATTTTGCGGATTTATTTTTAACGCACCGATCTTCGCACGACGATGGAAACTTTCTACGGTAAATCTGGGATTTTGTTTTCTGTTCTTCCGCTGTGCATATGATGTCACTCCCTTGACGGATTTCCCAACTATTTAATGGTGTATCAGAAAGGAGGAATCATACACTGTTAGACATGGTGCATTCTATGATGAGTTTCGCCGACCTACCCATGTCATTCTGGGGATATGCCCTAGAGAGCGTAGCTTACCTTCTGAACAAAATTCCTACTAAGTCAGTAGTGTCTACTCTATATGAGATATGGAATGGGAAGAAGCCCGATCTTAAGGTTGTTAAGATTTAGGGTTGCCTTGCCCACGTCAAGAGACACAACCCCAACAAATTGGAATCCAGAACGGAATGATGCAAGTTCGTGGGATATACCCTAAGGAAACTTATGGGTATTATTTCTATCACCCTGAGAACTAAAAGGTCTTTGTAGCCAAGAGAGAAGTGTTCCTTAAAAAGGAACATATTCTTAGTGGAGACAATGGGAGCATGATACAGTTAAGCGAGGTTAGAGAATCTAGCTCGAGCATCATTCCACAGTCAGAATCTATTCAGGTACCTAGCACACAAGTTTCAACTTTACGTAGGTCTGATAGAGTATCTCATCCTTCTGAGAGATATGTGGGACATATTAGAAGAGAGGATATTGAGAATATTGATCTTCAGATCTACGAGGAGGCTATTATGAGCATAGACTCCGGGAAATAGCAAGAAGCCATGAATTCAGAAATGGATTCTATGTACTTCAATAATGTTTAGAACCTAGTTGTTGCACCCGAGGGTATTATACCCATTGGTTGCAAGTGGATCTTCAAAAAGAATATTGGAGTAGATGGAAAGGTAGAAACTTATAAAGCAAGACTAGTGGCTAAAAGGTATCGTCAAAGGTAAGGTATTGACTATGACAAAACTTTCTCGCCTGTAGCCATGCTAAAATCCATTCAAATTCTATTAGCTATTGTAGCACACTATGATTATGAGATCTGGCAAATGTACGTCAAAACCATATTCCTCAATAGCAACCTCGAGGAAGAAGTGTATATAATATAGCCTAAGAGATTCATGTCCAGGGATAACCCAAACAAGGTGTGCAGGTTGCTTAGGTCCATCTATGGACTAAAGCATGCTTCCCGAAGTTGGAACATAAGATTTGATGAGGTGATCAGATCTTATGACTTTGTTAAGAACGAAGATAAGCCTTGTGTGTACAAGAAGGTAAGTGGGAGCACTATCATTTTTTTGGTACTGTATGTGGATGACATCTTGATCATTGGGAATGATGTAGGAATGCTCTCCACAGTTAAGGCTTGGCTATCTAAGCACTTCTCCATGAAGGACTTAGGGAAGCATCCTGCGTATTGGGGATACGGATCTATAAAGATAGATCCAAGAGGATGATTGGCTTGTCCCAATCCAAGTACATAGACACCATTGTCAAAAGATTTGGCATGAAAAATTCCAAGAGAAGTCTCATACCAATAAGACATGGAATATCAGTTTTTAGGAGTATGTCCCCAAAGACTCCTAAAGAAAGGACATACATAGATAGGATACCATATGCCTCAGTGATAGGATCTATTATGTATGCTACGCTATGTACCAGACTTGATATAACGCATGCTCTAAGTGTCACGAGTAGGAATCAGGTAGATCCAGGCTTGGAGCACTAGAAAGCAGTAAAATGCATCCTTAAGTACTTGAGAAGGACAAATAATCTTTTACTAGTATATGGAGGCAGTAGCCTCAGGGTTGAGAGCTACACGGACTCGAGCTTCCAATCCGATGTCGATGATAGCAAGTCTAATTCAGGGTATGTGTTCATCCTGAATGGAAGAGCAGTATGTTGGAAGAGTTCCAAGTAAGACACTACTGTTGACTCGACCACAGAGGCAGAATACATTGCTTTGACAGAGGCAGTAAAGGAGGGAGTCTGGATGAAGAAATTCATCATAGATCTAGGAGTCGTCCTGAGCAGCGAGGAACCGATTCCCTTATATTACGACAAATACGGGGCGATTACTCAAATAAGGAAACCTGGGTCTCATCAGAAGTGTTCTGAGGAGGTTCCAACTTATTAGAGAGATCGTGGCCCGAAGAGATGTAGTAGTGGAAAGAGTTCCATCCGAAGATAACATTACAGATCCATTGACAAAACCATTAACTCATATTGTCTTTGAGCATCACAGAGGTCTGATAGGGATCAGACACGTAGGTGATTGACTTTAGGTCAAGTGAGAGATTACTAGTCATATGTGCCCTGCAAGCCAATCACATGAGTGATGACACTTGTGACTTGATATGCACTCTTTCTTTTGCTTATTATTATTAGGTATTTTATCACTTTATCTTGCGTGTTGCATATATTGTGATGTTCTTGAATCTGTGCAATGGGAATCGGATCATGATGAGATCACGATAATGATACTGATTCACCTTTAAACACATACCCTAAATAATCCCGGTCATAGGTTAATCAAAAGGGATATCGAGATAACCAGATAGACTGGTATGCTATATACCTGTCCATATGATAGAGGTGGCTGATCTTATAGCTACTCGTGCGGAAACACTAAGGATACAGTATAGGTGCTCATTGGAGAATGAGTTCACTGATTGATCTGCTTACAGAATGCTGGATGGTTATTGATACCTCACATCAGATAGCGATTCCATAGTCCCAGTAATGTATATGGTCCTTAGACTTGAGACACCAAGGATATCCTATATGAGTACTCCACTCTTTACTACCGGACTTATAGGTTTATAAGTTCTAAATCTAGTACAGTCGGTTATTGGGAGTGGTAGCCAACCTTACGAGAGCTATTGAGTGTCAATAGAGGATCATCTCTCTCAATATCATGAGAAGAATATCTCATGTATTCTTGCTCAAACAAATTCTTGGCCAAGGTTATTCAGATTGAGAGAGAAAGAGTTCTCTGGAAGAATCCGATAAAAGCGAGACTCGAGGAGAGATCGTATGGGCCTGATAGCACCATGCCCGGTATAGGATCTCTAGAATATTATATAGATGAGGGACTATAGATACATGGTAACTAAGGATAGATATATCCAAAGGATTGGATTCCTCTATATCGTTTGGGAACTACGGCGCAGTGGCCTAGTACGTCCATAGTCAATGAGTCATGTGAATTATTATAGAGATAATAATTCACTAACTCAGAAGAAGTTCTGACAAGTATGACTCATGGCCAGCTCGATATTGGGCCTAGAGGGTCATACACATATGGTAGGTGTTGTGACGAGTAGAGGTTCGGATATAAGATATCTACCGGAGCCCCTATCTTATTGGATATCCAATGAACCTCTGAATTATTGGATCCTAAGATAAGATCCAATAAGAGCTAATAAGAGATTATTGGGTAGAGACCCATTAATCTAAGAAGCTTGGGTAATTGGATAGAGATCCAATACCCAATAGGACAGGATCCATTAGGGTTTAAAGGGGGCCTCTATAAATATGAGGGAATTGAAGGCCCATAGGGTGGGGTTCTCTCAATAGCCATCTTCTATTCTCCTTTGCCCAAGAGAGGAGCATCGTCGTAGTCCCTGTTGTGTGGATACCACTAGAGAGGAGGACGCTTGACCTTTTTCATCCTCTCCTATAGATTTGCAAGGATTCAGGGATATACGATCTCCCTAGGTATCTTTCTTTTATACATACAATTTTCGTGGATTTATTTTTGAAACCACCGATCTTTGCACGACGACGGAATATTTCAAGAAAATCCAAGGTTTTTGTTTTCTGTTTCTTCCACTGTGCATGAGATGTCGCCCACCCCCCACCCTCCCCTCCTAGATTTCCCAACATAACCCCACCTCCATGGCATCAATGGAGAGGCAGAACCCCCTGGGGAGATGGTGGAAAAGACAAAGCTCATCCCTAGGGATGGATAGGATAAACTCTGGTGGAACCTGAAAATGATTGCATAGCACTTCCAACTATTGTGAGGTTGGCACAGAACTACAATCGTGGGCCTCCCTCATTTGCACCAAGTCCCATGGGGCAGTAGGAGTCTTAGAGGGTTTGCTCCTCATAGATGGACAGCCCACCTCAATCACATTCCGAGAGGAGGTGGTCGACTTTTCAATGCCCCATCGACGTTAAGATAGAGGATGAAAGGTGATCGGAAGATCGTCGTCCACAGAGGACAACTCCAAAGGAGAAGATGAAGTTTCGTCGGAGGAAGAAGACATCTTAGCTTGCACTAAAGCGTTCAATAGCCAATAGCAAAAACAATGATGAAGGAAAGTAGGATAATACTATATAAAGCTAACTCCTCGCCTAATAGACATTAATTTGATGTAACAGCATACCTAGGGACTATGCGAGCAATGATGGTGGAGATCGTATCGCTTGCCCTAATGCAACCGTAGAAGCATAGGAAGAGGGGTGCTCGGGTAGCCCATGGAAAAAGATTCCACTAAAAAGGGTGTAAGTAATCAAGATAAGGTGGTGCATAATATCTTGAGTGGAATGCCTCGCAACAGCAAAAACTACCTTCAATGTGGCTGAGTCTGACCTTGGACAAATCCAGTCTCTCGTCTTAATGCGGTTGAGCCGAACCTTCAGATAGGTCTGAACCTCCGCTTCAACACAACTGAGTCTGACCCTGGATGAGCCTAGCGTCCTCATCTCATCCTAGATAACTTTCTTCAAGCTTCTGTTTCCTTTGTTCATAGTTTTAAGAGTAGCTCAATGGCCTAGACCTTGGTAGCATCGCACCCTGATGACCATTGTTAGAAAAATGTCATAGTAGAAGTCAAAGGTAGATCCACGCCCTAACCCAAAGTGGCCAAGTTTAGAGTCGCCATGGATGACGCACGTGCCAGCGGAACCTAAAGAGAAACATGGCCCCTAAGTAGAAGGCTTTCCCCATAAATCAGCCTCATAGGTGATACTATTCTCGAGGGCAAGACACTTCATGTCCTGAGAAAAGCGTCTTGGAAGCAGCCAATATCATTCATTGCTGCATCATCCACCACTACTGGTTAGGCATCATGATAGGTCCAATACACCATTCTTACGTGGTCCAATACCCTTGGCAGGTCTAGTTTCCAAGACATACATTTCGATGTGAAGCCCCAAGGGTTGCACCTAGGCCAAGTCCCTGCACTCTCTAGATGTGCACCTTGGCTAGAGGACTTGAGGGCTATACCTAGGCTGAGTCCCTATGCTCTATAGTTGTGCATCTCAACATGAAGACCCAAGGGTGGCACCTCAGATGAGTAATAGTTGAAAATGACTCGATCTCGAGGTATGCACCTTAGCATGAAACCCTAAGGGCTACACCTAGGCTGAGTCCTTATGCTCCATAGTCGTGTACTTCGGCATGAAGACCTGAAGGCTACACCTAGGTTGAGTTCTTGCACTCCCTAGTTGTGCACCTCAGCATGAAAACCCGAGGGTGGTATCTCAGATGAGTGAGCGTTAAAACAGGACTCACTCCTAAGGCATGCATCTCAACATGAAGCACCGAGGGCTACACCTAGGTCGAGTCCCTACACTCTCTAGACATGCACATCAGCTAGAAGACCTAAGGGCTGCATGTAGGTTTAGTCCCTGCATTCCCTAGACATGCACCTTGGTTAGAGGACCTGAGGGCTGCACTTAGGCCGAGTCCCTATGCTCCTTAATTGTGCACCTCAACATAAAGACCCGAGGGTGGCACATCGGATGAGTAAAAGTTAAAAAGGACTTGCTCCCGAGCCGTGCACCTCGATGTGAAGACTCTAGCACCGTACCTCAGCCAGATCAACGCAACACCCTAGCTAGCAGACTTCTATCAAAGTACACACCCAACAGGAGAGCACGCAAGTGTGCCCTTCGGAGAAAAACTCCAAAGATGCCCTTCTTGGGGGGAGGGGGAGGGTGGGGGTTTTCACAAATGATAGGGACGATTTTGCCTCACACCAGCTCATCTACCAACGAAGTTGACACCCAACTAGGGTTCTAGATCATCAGCCCCAAAATGACACCGCAGTGCATCCCGATAACTTCTCTACCTTATCAAGATTAGAGAATGCTCAGGCAGTTCATCTAGTCTTATTCTAGACTAATCAGTACGAAGGCCTAGGGATCATGTATAGAAAGGAACCCATCAACTTACACTAAAGGAGAGCTCTCTATACTTTACCTAATTATATATCTTTTACTACTTTCCTCCCCCCTCACTAACTTAAGCATCAAAAGGGTCACATCGGGCAACCCCTAGCGTGGGCCTGTCATGCAGGTTCGTCGGTGAACAAGAGGTGACCCATCGTCAAGACACGATCACAGAACCACGAGACAAATCATCTCTTAAGGACATCTAGATAATCTGGCTCGGAAGGGAAACTTACAGTTAGGAAGATCCCAAACTACTTACTTGGTTATTCCAAATTAAGTCTCCATTGACAGGACGACTTTCGACCGGGCCACCCATGCGATCTCATCTCACCAAGTCTCTCACGTTAGCTAGGAAAAAGCACCCGGATGAGCTTGCACTTTCGATAGTGAACCAATCGTGTCGACTTACCAGTCGATGATACTCATGATACCATCATTATCTAAATGACCAATAAACTTTACCATCATTCTATCTTATTAGATATGCCTTCAACTAAATATAATCCTCTCCTCATCCCTGAGGTGGTTTGTACTAAACGGGCTCTATGATACATATTTACATGTCATATGACAAATATTAACATCAACAATTAGTTAATATTATAATAGAAATTAATAATATACTAAATTCTTACATCATAATATGTTACTATGTTAATTAGACTATTATACAACAAATGTTTTTCTACTTCATATGCTCACCTTTGTGGAGTTAGAAATAAATTTCATGTAAGATGAACAAGCTACTTATATCTGTTTATGCGCATGAAAGCCACAAGAGAAGGTATGTAAGCATACGAAGAGATCAACTTGGCTCTCAACTCTTCAACATGCAAACACAATGCAGGGAGACACTTGTGATTATGTCTTGTGAGCACCGGGCAAAACATAATCAGAAACATTAATGTTGATGTCAATTGCAATTTTGTTGCCAAGAAAAATGATCAAGGAGAGCAACACATTGAGGAAGGTTTCTCACATCAAATCTCGTGATTAAATTCAAGCTCAATATCAACTTGGTTAATGTCATAAACGGAGTATTGCAGCCAACTGAGGAAAATCTTGTCCTCGTCTGATAGTTTAGAAATTAACTAATACAAGCAATCTATTGAATACATTTTACTTTTACATGTCACGATATTATGCAAGTTTCTTTATCAAAATCCCACCACTGATAAATAAATTATGAGACAGGCAATCGACGGTGTTAGAATCAGTGACTCATGTAATCTACTCAGGAGGCTCGCATGGTCTCCAAACAGTCCCTTTTGGTTCGTCCATCAGAGCAATGCCCTTGTCATAAAGCTCTTTTCTGATCTTGTCTGATGTCTCATACTCCTTATTTTTCCTTGCCAAGTTCCTGTCTTCGATCAGCTGCAGGACTTGCTCCTCGGTTAACCCTGCCCTCCATAACGCTTTATCCTTCAGTCGCTGCAAAACCTATCAAGGCAAACAAAGAATGTTCTTGAATTTGTAAATAACTATACAAATCACAAGCTCAGAGAACTTGGGTTACCTCAGCACAAGACCTACCCAAGAGGCCCAAAATGCCAAGAACATCATTAACTTTCTTCTCCAATGCAAGAAGAGTAAGAATGAGTGGTCTTTGCTGCTTCTTTCCCTATAAAAATCAATGCAAATTAGACTACATAGAAAAAGCTCAGTATGATTAACTCGAACACGGTTACGAAGCAAGAAAACATTTACGATAAACAAAAGTGTTCACCCTAAGAATTCATTATTTTATGAATTCAGATGGGGAAAGAAATATTCTGAAAACCTTGAACTTCTTTAAAGTGCTATTTATCGCCTTCAATGGCTCCATAAGATCATCTAATACAGCAGCAGTGTGGAGATCATCCGACATAGATGCTGAAAAATCTGAGTGGAATTTGTCAATTAATTCCTTGACATCAACTGGGACTTGACCCTGGATATTTTCTTGCCGAAATGGAGAAAGAGCCTGTTGGCACTCATAGAGTGTCTACATATTTCAAACAAGTCCATGAGATTAGTAGAAGTGCCCATTAGAAACCATATAGAAAGCATAATCATAATATATAACAAAGAAAGCCATCACAGATGTACAAGTCACAAGTAAACACCTGATATATGTAGAAGACACGATCAGATGCAGTTTCAAGCTGCCTGTCAGAATAATTGACATCGGAACGGTAATGTGTACGCATCAAGAAAAACCTCAAAGCCAATGGATGATACCTCGCAATAATCTATAACAGAAGTTCTAATTATAAGATTATAGAAAATTAAGGTACGACAAAAAGAAGTTGAACAGAAAGAAATAAAATAAACAGGACAGCAATGACCATTACATCTCTGATCGTAAAGAAATTGTCATCAGACTTTGACATCTTCTGATTGTCCTTGTTCACAAAGCCATTGTGCATCCAATAGCTTACTTTGTGCTCTGGGCATGCAGCTCGGCTCTGAGCAAGCTCATTTTCATGATGAGGAAAAATCAAATCTTTTCCTCCACCATGAATATCAAAAGCATCACCTAAATATTGGGCACTCATAGCACTGCATTCAATATGCCAACCTGGCCTTCCAGGGCCCCAAGGACTATCCCAGCTTGGTTCACCAGGCTTAGCAGCCTGAAAATTAGACAATAGTTGGAGCATGGATAAGCAAAGGCCATGTCCAGAAAGACAGCGAGGAAAGTTAGATAAGGCATGACCTCACCTTCCACAATGCAAAATCCGCTGGATTTTGCTTTCTTAAATCAACAGAAACTCTTCCACCTCCACCAGCGATTATCATCTAATTTCCGTCCAGACAATTGGCAATAATCAGGGAAGTTATCGATTGAAAAATAAACATCTCCTTCTATGGTATAGCCATAACCATTCTTCATGATCTGCCATAAAAAAAGAATAAATAACTATCAAATTTTTTATTAGATTAAAATTAGGAAGTTAACAGATGATGTCCTAGAGTGTCTAAATTCAATATCTAAGATTACATAAGAGAACAAAAACAAGGTATCATACATGAGTATTGTAGCCAAAAAATTACTACATTTGTCTAACCATGACATCTTCTCAGACAATATGAAACAATTACATTATATAACGCCTGTATTTGTTCAGTATTTTGCTTTGATATTTTAAAGAATGGGTATGAGCTCACACTTCAAACATAGGCCACAAGTATATCTGCATGCTTCTGTAATTCTTTAACCTCACCCTTCAGATAGTATAAGATTCCTTCTCTCACAGCTTATGAATAGAAAAACTATAAGATCCATAACCCTTTTTTAAACAAAGTCCTAAATAAAGGTGGACTATATTTCAGTGCTTTGAAACATGCTAGGGGTGCCACAAAGTCTATAGAATAGAGGTGTTATCAAGCACCTAAGTCTTTTATGTGGAATCTTTTAAATGCTAGCATTGTTTATGTGGAATCCTCCAATGGTGCCAACAACAAAGAACTAAAAACTATCATTCACAAATGATATAACAAGATCAACTACAAGACAAAAGATAACCTTATCTCTTAATTTCAAATTGAGTCGAGCATATATTTAGATTACCACATCAAGTACCTTAGTTATCATATCCTTTATCTGCTCTATGTGGTCAGAAACACGTGGTTCATGTGTTGGAGGCAGACATCGAAGCTCAGCTACATCTTGCAAAAATGCTTCAGAGAACCGACGACTCAAACTTAAAGGATCTTCCCCGGATTCATTTGCTCTTTTAATTATCTGCAAAGTGGATAAAATTATCACATAACTGACATGTTACTTTCTATGTAGAAATCAATGACAGGGGTAGCAGAATAAAACAATCTTGGCCAATTGGATTTTATGTACAATAATATCAAGTGGCAATGAGACATGAAATATAAATTAGTACAATATTTTGTCTGCAGTATCCTTGCTAGAATTTACACAAATCATGAAAGATGAACAACTTGAGAAATAAAATCTAGACTGATAAAAAACTTAAGTGACTAACGTTTTATTTCTATTTAGGTTATTATTAAACTCTATTTTGATGTATGACCCTCCTCAAGCCCAGCATTGGTGGGAGCCCTGTGAAAAGAGTCATCCTTTCTCGGTTTGAGGTACCAAACACAATTTAAGAGATATGCAAAGTAGCAAGATCAAACATTCTGGGTGAGAAATCAACTAGGTATTATAGAAACTTTTGATAAAATAACAACCGTTCAAGTGCTAATTACAAGTCATCTAAAAAGTGAAACTCTATTCACCAAGTAACCTCAGTTAAAGCATCAAGTGCTATAATTATAGGCAAGTATAATCTAACAAAAATATTCATGGGCTCAAATGTGTGTTTCCTGGATCACTGATGGCAGCAACCCACCAGCACACAAGAATGGAAGGTGAAAGCATTTAAAAGTACTAAAAATTACAGTGTTCATCACTTTGTGTAGATAACATAGAAAGTAAAAATATTCTAAATCTGGTTTTCCTTAAATAGTTACAGTTCTTACCATTTTGCATAAGCTAGAAATGGACTTCTATTGAACATAGATAGTTTTGCCCAAAAAAATGAAAAAACAACAAAATAATTACAAGCTTAGGCACTGAATCAGCAAAAAAAATGAAAAAGATTAAAGTATTATGATTTTTCTTCAAAGAGTAATCTACAGTATGGATTTGCAATTGTTAGGCTGAATGATGTGCAGTATCATTCTGACAACATTTTGATAAGATATTTGCGATGTGTTTCAATGTAGACCCTCACAAAGTCCTGACAAAATTACATAACTTCCGAAAGTTTAGAGATTTGCAAAATATAAAATCCATTTACAGTAACTATGTAATTAGTGGAAATAAGGAAAGAAAATCAGTACAAGATTGCATATTTATTAATTTAATATAATGTCAGATGTAGCATGGTTATGGACGTGATATTCTATGGACACAACATGGCAAATCTTATAAGTTTAGGGCACAACATAACACGGACTATACACTGTACATTTTCATATGTTATTGTAATTTAATTCTTGGTATTACATAAACAAACTATGATTATCATATGTACAACTTCTAGAAGACAAAAATCATACATACAACTAGCAACTGCTCACAGAAATACTTTCAAAATGTAATACTAATAAATAAATCAAAATCCAAATGGCATATATATTTGTTGATATTCAACATGGCTAGAAGCCTTATAAACAATTTAAGTGCTCTAGAAGCCTTATAACCTAGTACTTTGTATGACATAAACAATATATGATTATCATATATACAACTTCTACAAGATATATTAACCATACATACAACTACCAATTGCTCACAAAAAGTACTTTCAATATGTAACACTAATAAATAAATCAAAAGCCAAATGACATATATATTTGTTGATATTCAAACATGTCTAGAAGCCATATAAAAAACAATTTGAGTGCTATATACATATTTAATACAGTGTTAAAGGTACAAGGCTTCTAAATGTTGTGAACTACAAACAAGCATCAAGAAGTGTTTGACAAGTATTGGTGTCCAACATGGGTGTCAAGCATTCTAGAGTGCTTATGCTCATAGAAAGTCCTTTTCTCTTTGGAGCTCCAAAACTCAGTTTGGCTAAAGATACACCCTAAATTACCAAACATTTAATTTAAGAGTTTTGACTAAAACCCTAGAAAAACTGACGATACATCAGTCACTATTTTTACAGATCTTCCACTTCTGTCACTATTTTTAAACTAGTAAGACCATACATCAATGAAGAAATCATTTGCCATTTGGATCATCCTTGCCACCATTATATTAAAGAACTGATGATCGATCGCGGAAAGGATTAAACTCTTAGACAGACTTTGACCAAAACTCTTCTGACAAGCTTCTATTTTCAGACTCTTGCAGATTGCAGCTTCCCATGACAGAAAATTCACTGTCAAGTCTTTTAATTGATTAAAATCACTGGACAGTCAGCAAATTAGCTGAATGCAATTATGCATGTGAACTACTCAATGGTCCATGATTCACCACCAAGTTGCAAGGGATGCAAAGTCCACTGACCTAAAATATCTTATGGAGGCAAGAAGTTAGGCTCCCAGAGGACATACATGGCTATAGAGTTGTCAAAAATTATTGCATAATTTTATACTACGACATTCTTAAGAAAGTCAACCCCAATCTGAAATGCTTCATAAAGCAATTTTTAACTGAAGGAGAAGCATTAATGTTGTAGAAATTTCTACTTGTCAACAACTAAAAGAAATGCCATCTACCAAGTCAATGATCAGTATTGGTATCCCATGAATACAAAATCTATGAGAAACCATATGACAGAAGCTTCATCACAGAAACATAAAATAGAAAAACTGAACAGAAACCTATGTTCGAAAACAATGAAACAGGAGGTCATATGACAAAAAAATCTCTCAAGTAAAAGTTAGACATACTATAGAGACCCATCACCTGCTACATCTCAAGAATGTAATTATAAGCCATCAACTACTCAACGTGAAAAAGCTCTAACCTTATCATCAATGTCAGTGAAGTTCCGCACGTATTTAACTTCATAACCCAAGTGTTTCAAGTACCTGCTAATTGACAAACTGATACATAAGTTTTGACAACATATTTGCATTGCATTAGATCTGCATAAAATTCATTGAAATATACAAGTAAAAGTGAAATAGACAGTCGAGAAACAAAACACTTATGCCACATGCATCATAATTTACACAACATGAAGGCAGTCAAATTTTGAAAATAGCATAGACACATGCTACTAACTTATGAATCTAACATTTTTCACCAGATTCTAGCTCACACAAATTTGCCAATATATGTTAAAAAGGTGTCTTGAACGTCTCGGAAACTTCATGGTTAATTGGTTAGCCAATGGTACTTCCAAAATGTATGGATGGCTTGGACTGACCATCATAAAAAAAACCTGATTTATAGCTAGATCATGTAACTAGTGCCACTAACAGAATTTTCTGGAACACTCAAAAGTTAAGCCAATTATCGACAACTTAAAACAATCCGAATGGTTTAAGGTTTTTGGTTCATGGAGAAACCACCAAGGGTTTTCTTTGCTTACTACAATAAAATCTAACCCCACCAATCCATCAAGCCTAATATCCGGACAACCATAGTTGAAGAAAAATCAAGCTTTCTAAACCACATGAACAGCGAAGCATCATGTCGCGCACATATTACCAAAACACATAAAAAAGAAGATAAAATCATATGCATCCCAAGACGAGAATTTACCAAATTAAGATGAAGAAATCGCAGACGTGAAGCGGAAAAGGGAAGCAAGGAGCGGAGGACGAAAAAAGGGAATGACGTAGACCTGTATAGGACGTCGAAAGCGACGTAGGCACGGGCGTGGCCGATGTGGCTGAAATCGTAGGGCGTGATGCCGCACACGTACATGGAGACCTGGCCCTCCACGCGAGTCTTGAACACCTCCTTTTGCTTCGACATCGAATTGAACAGCACCAGTTGGGGATTCCCCATCCTTCGCCCCCCCTTTCGATATCTCTTTCCCCTTTTCCCAAGTAGGACCTAAAAACCCTAACTCGCGTAGACGACGGCGCCAATAGCGTGTGACGTTCCGTTCCTCTAACGCTCGGTCTTCTTTTTCGTTTTGGGATTTCCCTATTTTTCAATAGAAGAAGCGAAGCCTTCTTCTCCTCTGCATCTTCTCTGAAAAAAACTCTGCATATGACAATCAAAGCTTAATCACGCATCGACAAGTCGGAAGAACCAATTACCGTTCAAGAAAAATCCTATATCTTACACAAAAGCGAGAAAAGAATAAACGCTTCAATTACAAAAAAAAAAAAATGAAGGAAGGATTGTTTTATTTTTTCCTGAAGTATCCAATCGATCGAAACAAAGACAGACGAACCAATGTGAAGACGTCAATTCCGATATTCTCCACATATAATTCACCAAACCCATTTCTCGCCAATCAAGCACGTCAACAGCGAACCAAATTGAATCCCCAAACCAGATCGAATTCTAGAAATAGAACAGCCAATAAAACCTCTGTAGCGGTACCCAATCATAATAAAACTCTCCCCCCGTCCCAAATCGAGGGTAAGAGCATCGAACAACATTTTCATCGGGATCCCAGAAATCGTCTGGAAACGCGCGCAGAAAAAGCAAGAAAAAAAATCAAGAAATTACGGAACACGAGCGATCGAGCCGGGAAGCAGTGAACTCGGCGGCAGCCGAATCGATCGGAGGACGCGGAGGCGCGAACTGGAGAATTGGGCGCGACGGACGACGAAGAAGCGAAGCCTTCTTCTAGCTAGGGTTCTTCTCAGGACACGAGGAGAAGATAGACGACGATGGGCCCACAAAAAGTCACGCAATGAAGCGCCAGTAGACTACCCCTTCACACATATATTTAATATAATGGGTAAAAGGGTAGAAATATCGAGGAAGCAAGAAATGTACTTGTAAAAGTGAAATAGACAGTCAAGCAACAAAACACTTTATGTTACATGCATCATAATTTACACAACATGAAGGCAGTCAAATTTTGCAAATAGCATAGACACATGCTGCTAACTACTTATGAATCTACCATTTTTCACCATATTCTAGCTCACACAAATTTGCCGATATATGCTCAAAGGTGTCTTGAACATCTCGGAATCTTCATGGCTAACTTGTTAGCCAATGGTACTTCCAAAATGTATGGATGGCTTGGACTGACCATCACCAAGAACAACATGATTGACAGCTAGATCATGTAACTGGTGCCACCAAAAACACTCAAAAGTGAAGCCAATTATTGACAACTTTAAACAATCTGAATGGTTTAAGTGTTTTGGTTTATGGAGAAAGCACCGAGGGTTTTCTTTGCACAACAGTTGAGTGTGTAACTTGGTAAATGGTGAGCAGATGCAGTTAGGATAGATAGTGCAGGCACTGGCGAGATAGAGATATTCAAGATAAAATAAAATATAAAAAAAACAAGATACACAAAATAGAGATATCAGTGCCTGTCGATTCTTCAACCAATTTACCGTCTTCAAGTTCTCCTCCAACAATTCAAGATACTAACTACTACTTCTCTACACTCCACACTTAGACAAACCGAATTAACCCAGTATAAGAAATTAACTAAGGACTGAACCATCCCAAGAAACCAAGCAGAATGGGTCAGTGGCCATCAGTTTTAACTGGTTTAGCAATTCTCAAACCTAATGGTCAAGCTTCCAGGCCTCGTTGTTGAAGGATAAAGAAAGCAAGACTTGATGTGACAAAAAAATGGCTGGAAGATCGTCAGAAGCGGTTGCTATCGAACTTGGTCGTGTTTTTTCGCTGTCTTGTTTCAGTGGCACACTGTAGCTTGCTATCGAACTTGACAATAATGTTTTAGTACAAACCTAGCCAATTCATTAAATAAGGTCAAGCCAGCCTACTTACACAAAATGACATGTCTAATCAAGGAATATATATAAAGGACTTAAAATTCAACTCAAATGAACTGTGGTCATCGAGTTTAAATGGTTCCAAAATCATTATTCGAGCCTTTTTGACCCAATAATTGATGCTTGAGTGAGATAAGACAAGATAAGACTTGAGAGTCTCACACATAAGCCAAGCAACACGCTTTGATGAAATGTCACTTGAGTAAGCAGGTATTAGGAATCGATCGTCTCGGGCAAGTGCTCGATTAAAGGTGAGCAATCGAAGGATGATGTTCAGTATGTTAGAGATGATGAAAATCATTCAAAAAGTGTCAATGTCGATGGAAAAAAAATTATATAAGATGAAAACGAAAAAGAAATTATGATTGTTAAGTAGGGTAAAAAAGAATTGATGGACTTAACTATATAAGGTTAAATACGAGTAAAATTAAGATGATCAAATATAAGTTATACTTGTAATAGGGAAATAAGAGAAAGAACGATTCGACACATTGTTAGCTTTTTCTATCAGACTAAAAGATTCTTTAATTTTTATTATTTGGATAGTTTTAAAAAGATTATTGAAGCTATTAAAAGATATGATGAGAGATTAAAACTTCCAAGTTATTATGAGGTGTGAGTTTCATTATTAAAATTAGATTACACAAATGACTTATTGAAGGGCTATAAAGAATCATAGATAAAATATGATTGCTCTATATATAAATTGCTTGATAAATTTGTGGAAGAAATAGATAAATAAAATATTATCCAAGTTATAATCGACAATGGAAATAACCACTTGTTAATTGATAAGATTTATCATTTAAATCTTTTAGTCGTTTAATTATACTATGCTTCTAATTTTAATAGAAGAACTATGTAAGTCATAAGCCTTATCAATTTTATTATTATTTTTATCTTAGATAAATTATTTGAAGCAAAGAAACAACACTTTATTAGACTCTACATGCGACTCCTTACATTGATCTAATATTGAAGAATATTAGAAAAATTTCTCATATTAAGAAGACTTTAGAAAGGATAAACTTTATCGTTGGATTTTTTTATATCATATCAGAGTTTTAAATATGATAAAAAAATTCATAGATAATAAAGAATTGATGAAATATAGTATTACTCGATTTGTAATTTTTTTTTATTATAGAGAACACAACCTAAGAAACATATTTACTTTGAAAAAATGGATGATAAGCGAATGGGCAAAAGAAGCGAAAGGTAAGAGGGCCGTTGATATCATTTTAATATCTTCCTTTGAAATCTTATAGTTTATATTTTAAAGGTAATAGGCCCTCTTGTTTAAGTCCTGTAATTAGCAAATAATAAAAAGAAGCATATAATAAAATATATTTATAAGGATATGGATAAAAAAAAATAATTTAAAATTTTTTAATGAAAATGAAGAAAAACATAAGAATATATTTATATTTTATGGTTTTATATTATATAGATTTTTCATTATATTTAGATAATAGCTTTTTTTTCATTAAAAAATATTATTTTTAGAATCTAATGGTTGGTAACATTCAATTATTTAAAGGAATGAGTTAGTGCATGCTTTTTCTAGATATGCCTTCAACTAAATATAATCCTCTCCTCATCCTGATGTGGTTCTTACCAAACGGGCTCTATGATACATATCTACATGTCATATGACAAATATTAACATCAACAATTAGTTAATATTATAATAAAAATTAATAATATACTAAATTCTTACATCATAATATGTTACTATGTTAATTAGACTATCATACAACAAATGTTTTTCTACTTCATATGCTCACCTTTGAGGAGTTAGAAATACATTTCATGTAAGATGAACAAGCTACTTATATCTGTTTATGCGCATGAAAGCCACAAGAGAAGAAACACAATGCAGGGAGACACTTGTGATTATGTCTTGTGAGCACCGGGCAAAACATAATCAGAAACATTAATGTTGATGTCAATTGCAATTTTGTTGCCAAGAAAAATGATCAAGGAGAGCAACACATTGAGGAAGGTTTCTCACATCAAATCACGTGATTAAATTCAAGCTCAATATCAACTTGGTTAATGTCATAAACGGAGTATTGCAGCTAACTGAGGAAAATCTTGTCCTCGTCTGATAGTTTAGAAATTAACTAATACAAGCAATCTATCGAATACATTTTACTTTTACATGTCACGATATTATGCAAGTTTCTTTATCAAAATCCCACCACTGATAAATAAATTGAGTCAGGCAATCCACGGTGTTAGAATCAGTGACTCATGTAATCTACTCGGGAGGCTCACATGGTCTCCAAACAGTCCCTTTTGGTTCGTCCATCAGAGCAATGCCCTTGTCATAAAGCTCTTTTCTGATCTTGTCTGATGTCTCATACTCCTTATTTTTCCTTGCCAAGTTCCTGTCTTCGATCAGCTGCAGGACTTGCTCCTCGGTTAACCCTGCCCTCCATAACGCTTTATCCTTCAGTCGCTGCAAAACCTATCAAGGCAAACAAAGAATGTTCTTGAATTTGTAAATAACTATACAAATCACAAGCTCAGAGAACTTGGGTTACCTCAGCACAAGACCTACCCAAGAGGCCCAAAATGCCAAGAACATCATTAACTTTCTTCTCCAATGCAAGAAGAGTAAGAATGAGTGGTCTTTGCTGCTTCTTTCCCTATAAAAATCAATGCAAATTAGACTACATAGAAAAAGCTCAGTATGATTAACTCGAACACGGTTACGAAGCAAGAAAACATTTACGATAAACAAAAGTGTTCACCCTAAGAATTCATTATTTTATGAATTCAGATGGGGAAAGAAATATTCTGAAAACCTTGAACTTCTTTAAAGTGCTATTTATCGCCTTCAATGGCTCCATAAGATCATCTAATACAGCAGCAGTGTGGAGATCATCCGACATAGATGCTGAAAAATCTGAGTGGAATTTGTCAATTAATTCCTTGACATCAACTGGGACTTGACCCTGGATATTTTCTTGCCGAAATGGAGAAAGAGCCTGTTGGCACTCATAGAGTGTCTACATATTTCAAACAAGTCCATGAGATTAGTAGAAGTGCCCATTAGAAACCATATAGAAAGCATAATCATAATATATAACAAAGAAAGCCATCACAGATGTACAAGTCACAAGTAAACACCTGATATATGTAGAAGACACGATCAGATGCAGTTTCAAGCTGCCTGTCAGAATAATTGACATCGGACGGTAATGTGTACGCATCAAGAAAAACCTCAAAGCCAATGGATGATACCTCGCAATAATCTATAACAGAAGTTCTAATTATAAGATTATAGAAAATTAAGGTACGACAAAAGAAGTTGAACAGAAAGAAATAAAATAAACAGGACAGCAATGACCATTACATCTCTGATCGTAAAGAAATTGTCATCAGACTTTGACATCTTCTGATTGTCCTTGTTCACAAAGCCATTGTGCATCCAATAGCTTACTTTGTGCTCTGGGCATGCAGCTCGGCTCTGAGCAAGCTCATTTTCATGATGAGGAAAAATCAAATCTTTTCCTCCACCATGAATATCAAAAGCATCACCTAAATATTGGGCACTCATAGCACTGCATTCAATATGCCAACCTGGCCTTCCAGGGCCCCAAGGACTATCCCAGCTTGGTTCACCAGGCTTAGCAGCCTGAAAATTAGACAATAGTTGGAGCATGGATAAGCAAAGGCCATGTCCAGAAAGACAGCGAGGAAAGTTAGATAAGGCATGACCTCACCTTCCACAATGCAAAATCCGCTGGATTTTGCTTTCTTAAATCAACAGAAACTCTTCCACCTCCACCAGCGCGATTATCATCTAATTTCCGTCCAGACAATTGGCAATAATCAGGGAAGTTATCGATTGAAAAATAAACATCTCCTTCTATGGTATAGCCATAACCATTCTTCATGATCTGCCATAAAAAAAGAATAAATAACTATCAAATTTTTTATTAGATTAAAATTAGGAAGTTAACAGATGATGTCCTAGAGTGTCTAAATTCAATATCTAAGATTACATAAGAGAACAAAAACAAGGTATCATACATGAGTATTGTAGCCAAAAAATTACTACATTTGTCTAACCATGACATCTTCTCAGACAATATGAAACAATTACATTATATAACGCCTGTATTTGTTCAGTATTTTGCTTTGATATTTTAAAGAATGGGTATGAGCTCACACTTCAAACATAGGCCACAAGTATATCTGCATGCTTCTGTAATTCTTTAACCTCACCCTTCAGATAGTATAAGATTCCTTCTCTCACAGCTTATGAATAGAAAAACTATAAGATCCATAACCCTTTTTTAAACAAAGTCCTAAATAAAGGTGGACTATATTTCAGTGCTTTGAAACATGCTAGGGGTGCCACAAAGTCTATAGAATAGAGGTGTTATCAAGCACCTAAGTCTTTTATGTGGAATCTTTTAAATGCTAGCATTGTTTATGTGGAATCCTCCAATGGTGCCAACAACAAAGAACTAAAAACTATCATTCACAAATGATATAACAAGATCAACTACAAGACAAAAGATAACCTTATCTCTTAATTTCAAATTGAGTCGAGCATATATTTAGATTACCACATCAAGTACCTTAGTTATCATATCCTTTATCTGCTCTATGTGGTCAGAAACACGTGGTTCATGTGTTGGAGGCAGACATCGAAGCTCAGCTACATCTTGCAAAAATGCTTCAGAGAACCGACGACTCAAACTTAAAGGATCTTCCCCGGATTCATTTGCTCTTTTAATTATCTGCAAAGTGGATAAAATTATCACATAACTGACATGTTACTTTCTATGTAGAAATCAATGACAGGGGTAGCAGAATAAAACAATCTTGGCCAATTGGATTTTATGTACAATAATATCAAGTGGCAATGAGACATGAAATATAAATTAGTACAATATTTTGTCTGCAGTATCCTTGCTAGAATTTACACAAATCATGAAAGATGAACAACTTGAGAAATAAAATCTAGACTGATAAAAAACTTAAGTGACTAACGTTTTATTTCTATTTAGGTTATTATTAAACTCTATTTTGATGTATGACCCTCCTCAAGCCCAGCATTGGTGGGAGCCCTGTGAAAAGAGTCATCCTTTCTCGGTTTGAGGTACCAAACACAATTTAAGAGATATGCAAAGTAGCAAGATCAAACATTCTGGGTGAGAAATCAACTAGGTATTATAGAAACTTTTGATAAAATAACAACCGTTCAAGAAGTGCTAATTACAAGTCATCTAAAAAGTGAAACTCTATTCACCAAGTAACCTCAGTTAAAGCATCAAGTGCTATAATTATAGGCAAGTATAATCTAACAAAAATATTCATGGGCTCAAATGTGTGTTTCCTGGATCACTGATGGCAGCAACCCACCAGCACACAAGAATGGAAGGTGAAAGCATTTAAAAGTACTAAAAATTACAGTGTTCATCACTTTGTGTAGATAACATAGAAAGTAAAAATATTCTAAATCTGGTTTTCCTTAAATAGTTACAGTTCTTACCATTTTGCATAAGCTAGAAATGGACTTCTATTGAACATAGATAGTTTTGCCCAAAAAAATGAAAAAACAACAAAATAATTACAAGCTTAGGCACTGAATCAGCAAAAAAAATGAAAAAGATTAAAGTATTATGATTTTTCTTCAAAGAGTAATCTACAGTATGGATTTGCAATTGTTAGGCTGAATGATGTGCAGTATCATTCTGACAACATTTTGATAAGATATTTGCGATGTGTTTCAATGTAGACCCTCACAAAGTCCTGACAAAATTACATAACTTCCGAAAGTTTAGAGATTTGCAAAATATAAAATCCATTTACAGTAACTATGTAATTAGTGGAAATAAGGAAAGAAAATCAGTACAAGATTGCATATTTATTAATTTAATATAATGTCAGATGTAGCATGGTTATGGACGTGATATTCTATGGACACAACATGGCAAATCTTATAAGTTTAGGGCACAACATAACACGGACTATACACTGTACATTTTCATATGTTATTGTAATTTAATTCTTGGTATTACATAAACAAACTATGATTATCATATGTACAACTTCTAGAAGACAAAAATCATACATACAACTAGCAACTGCTCACAGAAATACTTTCAAAATGTAATACTAATAAATAAATCAAAATCCAAATGGCATATATATTTGTTGATATTCAACATGGCTAGAAGCCTTATAAACAATTTAAGTGCTCTAGAAGCCTTATAACCTAGTACTTTGTATGACATAAACAATCTATGATTATCATATATACAACTTCTACAAGATATATTAACCATACATACAACTGCCAATTGCTCACAAAAAGTACTTTCAATATGTAACACTAATAAATAAATCAAAAGCCAAATGACATATATATTTGTTGATATTCAAACATGTCTAGAAGCCATATAAAAAACAATTTTAGTGCTATACACATATTTAATACAGTGTTAAAGGTACAAGGCTTCTAAATGTTGTGAACTACAAACAAGCATCAAGAAGTGTTTGACAAGTATTGGTGTCCAACATGGGTGTCAAGCATTCTAGAGTGCTTATGCTCATAGAAAGTCCTTTTCTCTTTGGAGCTCCAAAACTCAGTTTGGCTAAAGATACACCCTAAATTACCAAACATTTAATTTAAGAGTTTTGACTAAAACCCTAGAAAAACTGACGATACATCAGTCACTATTTTTACAGATCTTCCACTTCTGTCACTATTTTTAAACTAGTAAGACCATACATCAATGAAGAAATCATTTGCCATTTGGATCATCCTTGCCACCATTATATTAAAGAACTGATGATCGATCGCGGAAAGGATTAAACTCTTAGACAGACTTTGACCAAAACTCTTCTGACAAGCTTCTATTTTCAGACTCTTGCAGATTGCAGCTTCCCATGACAGAAAATTCACTGTCAAGTCTTTTAATTGATTAAAATCACTGGACAGTCAGCAAATTAGCTGAATGCAATTCGCATGTGAACTACTCAATGGTCCATGATTCACCACCAAGTTGCAAGGGATGCAAAGTCCACTGACCTAAAATATCTTATGGAGGCAAGAAGTTAGGCTCCCAGAGGACATACATGGCTATAGAGTTGTCAAAAATTATTGCATAATTTTATACTACGACATTCTTAAGAAAGTCAACCCCAATCTGAAATGCTTCATAAAGCAATTTTTAACTGAAGGAGAAGCATTAATGTTGTAGAAATTTCTACTTGTCAACAACTAAAAGAAATGCCATCTACCAAGTCAATGATCAGTATTGGTATCCCATGAATACAAAATCTATGAGAAACCATATGACAGAAGCTTCATCACAGAAACATAAAATAGAAAAACTGAACAGAAACCTATGTTCGAAAACAATGAAACAGGAGGTCATATGACAAAAAAATCTCTCAAGTAAAAGTTAGACATACTATAGAGACCCATCACCTGCTACATCTCAAGAATGTAATTATAAGCCATCAACTACTCAACGTGAAAAAGCTCTAACCTTATCATCAATGTCAGTGAAGTTCCGCACGTATTTAACTTCATAACCCAAGTGTTTCAAGTACCTGCTAATTGACAAACTGATACATAAGTTTTGACAACATATTTGCATTGCATTAGATCTGCATAAAATTCATTGAAATATACAAGTAAAAGTGAAATAGACAGTCGAGAAACAAAACACTTATGCCACATGCATCATAATTTACACAACATGAAGGCAGTCAAATTTTGAAAATAGCATAGACACATGCTACTAACTTATGAATCTAACATTTTTCACCAGATTCTAGCTCACACAAATTTGCAATATATGTTAAAAAGGTGTCTTGAACGTCTCGAAACTTCATGGTTAATTGGTTAGCCAATGGTACTTCCAAAATGTATGGATGGCTTGGACTGACCATCATAAAAAAAACCTGATTTATAGCTAGATCATGTAACTAGTGCCACTAACAGAATTTTCTGGAACACTCAAAAGTTAAGCCAATTATCGACAACTTAAAACAATCCGAATGGTTTAAGGTTTTGGTTCATGGAGAAACCACCAAGGGTTTTCTTTGCTTACTACAATAAAATCTAACCCCACCAATCCATCAAGCCTAATATCCGGACAACCATAGTTGAAGAAAAATCAAGCTTTCTAAACCACATGAACAGCGAAGCATCATGTCGCGCACATATTACCAAAACACATAAAAAAGAAGATAAAATCATATGCATCCCAAGACGAGAATTTACCAAATTAAGATGAAGAAATCGCAGACGTGAAGCGGAAAAGGGAAGCAAGGAGCGGAGGACGAAAAAAGGGAATGACGTAGACCTGTATAGGACGTCGAAAGCGACGTAGGCACGGGCGTGGCCGATGTGGCTGAAATCGTAGGGCGTGATGCCGCACACGTACATGGAGACCTGGCCCTCCACGCGAGTCTTGAACACCTCCTTTTGCTTCGACATCGAATTGAACAGCACCAGTTGGGGATTCCCCATCCTTCGCCCCCCCTTTCGATATCTCTTTCCCTTTTCCCAAGTAGGACCTAAAACCCTAACTCGCGTAGACGACGGCGCCAATAGCGTGTGACGTTCCGTTCCTCTAACGCTCGGTCTTCTTTTTCGTTTTGGGATTTCCTATTTTTCAATAGAAGAAGCGAAGCCTTCTTCTCCTCTGCATCTTCTCTGAAAAAAACTCTGCATATGACAATCAAAGCTTAATCACGCATCGACAAGTCGGAAGAACCAATTACCGTTCAAGAAAAATCCTATATCTTACACAAAAGCGAGAAAAGAATAAACGCTTCAATTACAAAAAAAAAAAAAAAATGAAGGAAGGATTGTTTTATTTTTTCCTGAAGTATCCAATCGATCGAAACAAAGACAGACGAACCAATGTGAAGACGTCAATTCCGATATTCTCCACATATAATTCACCAAACCCATTTCTCGCCAATCAAGCACGTCAACAGCGAACCAAATTGAATCCCCAAACCAGATCGAATTCTAGAAATAGAACAGCCAATAAAACCTCTGTAGCGGTACCCAATCATAATAAAACTCTCCCCCCGTCCCAAATCGAGGGTAAGAGCATCGAACAACATTTTCATCGGGATCCCAGAAATCGTCTGGAAACGCGCGCAGAAAAAGCAAGAAAAAAAATCAAGAAATTACGGAACACGAGCGATCGAGCCGGGAAGCAGTGAACTCGGCGGCAGCCGAATCGATCGGAGGACGCGGAGGCGCGAACTGGAGAATTGGGCGCGACGGACGACGAAGAAGCGAAGCCTTCTTCTAGCTAGGGTTCTTCTCAGGACACGAGGAGAAGATAGACGACGATGGGCCCACAAAAAGTCACGCAATGAAGCGCCAGTAGACTACCCCTTCACACACATATATTTAATATAATGGGTAAAAGGGTAGAAATATCGAGGGAAGCAAGAAATGTGCTTGTAAAAGTGAAATAGACAGTCAAGCAACAAAACACTTTATGTTACATGCATCATAATTTACACAACATGAAGGCAGTCAAATTTTGCAAATAGCATAGACACATGCTGCTAACTACTTATGAATCTACCATTTTTCACCATATTCTAGCTCACACAAATTTGCCGATATATGCTCAAAAGGTGTCTTGAACATCTCGGAATCTTCATGGCTAACTTGTTAGCCAATGGTACTTCCAAAATGTATGGATGGCTTGGACTGACCATCACCAAGAACAACATGATTGACAGCTAGATCATGTAACTGGTGCCACCAAAAACACTCAAAAGTGAAGCCAATTATTGACAACTTTAAACAATCTGAATGGTTTAAGTGTTTTGGTTTATGGAGAAAGCACCGAGGGTTTTCTTTGCACAACAGTTGAGTGTGTAACTTGGTAAATGGTGAGCAGATGCAGTTAGGATAGATAGTGCAGGCACTGGCGAGATAGAGATATTCAAGATAAAATAAAATATAAAAAAAACAAGATACACAAAATAGAGATATCAGTGCCTGTCGATTCTTCAACCAATTTACCGTCTTCAAGGTCTCCTCCAACAATTCAAGATACTAACTACTACTTCTCTACACTCCACACTTAGACAAACCGAATTAACCCAGTATAAGAAATTAACTAAGGACTGAACCATCCCAAGAAACCAAGCAGAATGGGTCAGTGGCCATCAGTTTTAACTGGTTTAGCAATTCTCAAACCTAATGGTCAAGCTTCCAGGCCTCGTTGTTGAAGGATAAAGAAAGCAAGACTTGATGTGACAAAAAAATGGCCGGAAGATCGTCAGAAGCGGTTGCTATCGAACTTGGTCGTGTTTTTTCGCTTTCTTGTTTCAGTGGCACACTGTAGCTTGCTATCGAACTTGACAATAATGTTTTAGTACAAACCTAGCCAATTCATTAAATAAGGTCAAGCCAGCCTACTTACACAAAATGACATGTCTAATCAAGGAATATATATAAAGGACTTAAAATTCAACTCAAATGAACTGTGGTCATCGAGTTTAAATGGTTCCAAAATCATTGTTCGAGCCTTTTTGACCCAATAATTGATGCTTGAGTGAGATAAGACAAGATAAGACTTGAGAGTCTGACACATAAGCCAAGCAACACGCTTTGATGAAATGTCACTTGAGCAAGCAGGTATTAGGAATCGATCGTCTCGGGCAAGCGCTCGATTAAAGGTGAGCAATCGAAGGATGATGTTCAGTATGTTAGAGATGATGAAAATCATTCAAAAAGTGTCAATGTCGATGGAAAAAAATTGTATAAGATGAAAACGGAAAAGAAATTATGATTGTTAAGTAGGGTAAAAAAGGATTGATGGACTTATGTATATATCAATGATCGCAAAAATAATAAGGTTAAATACGAGTAAAATTAAGATGATCAAATATAAGTTATACTTGTAATAGGGAAATAAGAGAAAGAACGATTCGACACATTGTTAGCTTTTTCTATCAGGCTAAAAGATTCTTTAATTTTTATTATTTGGATAGTTTTAAAAATATTATTGAAACTATTAAAAGATATGATGAGAGATTAAAACTTCCAAGTTATTATGAGGTGTGAGTTTCATTATTAAAATTGGATTACACAAATGACTTATTGAAGGGCTATAAAGAATCATAGATAAAATATGATTGCTCTATATATAAATTGCTTGATAAATTTGCGGAAGAAATAGATAAATAAAATATTATCCAAGTTATAATCCACAATGGAAGTAACCACTTGTTAATTGGTAAGATTTATCATTTAAATCTTTTAGTCGTTTAATTATACTATGCTTCTAATTTTAATAGAAGAACTATGTAAGTCATAAGCCTTATCAATTTTATTATTTTTTTTATCTTAGATAAATTATTTGAAGCAAAGAAACAACACTTTATTAGACTCTACATGCGACTCCTTACATTGATCTAATATTGAAGAATATTAGAAATTTTTCTCATATTAAGAAGACTTTAGAAAGGATAAACTTTATCGTTGGATTTTTTTATATCATATCAGAGTTTTAAATATGATAAAAAAATTCATAGGTAATAAAGAATTGAAGAAATATAGTATTACTTGATTTGCAATTTTTTTTTATTATAGAGAACACAACCTAAGAAACATATTTACTTTGAAAAAATGGATGACAAGCGAATGGGCAAAATAAGCGAAAGGCAAGAGGGCCGTTGATATCATTTTAATATCTTCCTTTGAAATCTTATAGTTTATATTTTAAAGGTAATAAACCCTCTTATTTAAGTCCTGTAATTAGCAAATAATAAAAAGAAGCATATAATAAAATATATTTATAAGGATATGGATAAAAAAAATAATTTAAATTTTTTTAATGAAAATGAAGAAAAACATAAGAATATATTTATATTTTATGGTTTTATATTATATAGATTTTTCATTATATTTAGATAATAGCTTTTTTTCATTAAAAAATCTTATTTTTAGAATCTAATGGTTGGTAACATTCAATTATTTAAAGCAATGAGTTAGTGCATGCTTTTTCTCATAATAGATCTGTGAAGAAGTTAAATTATATTTTGGAAGATCATAAATTACTATTTTATCTTTTAAATGAGATTATATGGAGTTATAAGGACAAGGAATTCTTAGTTTAAAAAGTTAAAATAGATTTTGGAAGATCTCAAATTGATGTCTTACTTTTTAAATAAGATTAAATAGAGTTGTAGAAATTATGAATTCTTATATTTTACATTTATAAATAGGTGACAACTACATGTATAGATCTGTTTAAGTCTTAAGTATTCAAGTCTATAAGGCTAAGGTCTAAGAGTCATTCAAGATCTGTAAATATTTTTTAAAAAAATTTAATATAGTTTTTTTTTCACCTTAGTTTCTTTTTATTCTATTTGGTTTGATCTTGGGCTTGTAGTACCTTGTTACTATTATTTGAGAATGGATTACAGTTGCATGTGATCCCCCCCTTCTTCACAGAGTATTGGAGCTGCAAGGATAACAATCTATGTTTCAAGATCTCCCTAGTGAAATGAAAACCTTTTTTTACTATAGAATATTATAATCGAGTTAGTGAATTTAGTATTGAACTTTCCAATCAGTCTAACTATAAGATCTAGAAGACTTGTTTGGAGTCTTATCTCATAGAGTAAGATCTATAAGATATAGTTTATGGCAATGCAACAATAGCATCATATGCTGTAGATAGAGACGCCATGAAGAAATGAAAGATTTTAAATGCAAAGGCTGAATTTATAATAAAGAAATATATTTCTCATGATCTCTTTAATCACATTATTCATTGCAGATCAAGTTTAGAGATTTGGATCACTCTTGATGCATTACTCATAAAAAAAAAAATAAAAGACTCGGCTTGGGTTCAGTATTTAGAAAATGATTTAGCAAATACTATCTAAGGTGATTTCTTAGTTTCTTAATATTTTTTTAAGATTAAAAATTAATGTTCAGAGATATCACTCTTAGATCTAGATAAACTTATTTCTGATGTAGGCATGAAACATTATATTATTCATGATATTCAAAAAGAATATATTTCTTATGTTATATCTATTTAAGAATGAGTTCAACAACCATTCTCAGTAGAGTTAGAATTTTTTTTTGTTTCTTAAGAATCCTTAGCTCATCAAATGACGAGAGTTTCTATTTAGGGAGAGATGAAGATGCCCTTTTTACAAATAAGAAAAAAAGGAAATGCTAATGATAAAGAGAAGAAGAATTACACTGATAGCAAGCAAGAGTTTTTTTCGAATAATGGTGCAAATCAAAAGAAAATCAAATGTTATAAGTATGGCAAGTTAGGCCATATCAAGAAACATTATCATGTGAAGATTAAAGAAGAAAATATTATAAATAAAAAAAATTACTCTAATGCTATTGATGAAGATTGAGGCAAATGCTTTATGGATGAAACTACTGAGGTTATAACATATATCAATTTCAAACATGATTGAATTGTTGATTTATGATGTGATCAACATCTCACTAGTGATGGCATCAAATTCATCAATCTTTATCAATATGAAGGTAATTATGCAATTATCATAGCCAATAATATTGTTCACCAAGTGGAAAAGGAAGGCATCATCATGATCTCAGATAAGATAATAATTCTATTACATTGAAGAATGTATATCATGTTCCAGGTACGAAGAAAGTCTCTTCTCTGTTACAAATGTAGTTGATGCTAAAAAATATGTTCTTTTTTGTTCTAATGAAGTCAAGTTTATTCATAATATAAAATAATTAAATATATATGTTGTACATACTAGTAAAATGGTAAAAAATTTATATATTTTATCAGCATCAATCTCTTATATTGATAAGATGAGTACAAATAATAGTGCATCAATCTATCATGCTAGACTTGGTCATATAATTTTTCATAAATTAAAGATTATGATGTAGGAAAATTTAATGAATGGTCTTCCCAATCTTACTACTTATAATAGCAATGAAGTTTGTAAAGATTGTCAATATCATAAAGCACATAGGCAATCTTTTGATAGATCGCTTTTAAGATGTAAATTCTCCTTAGAGCTTATAAAGAGAGATCTAATGGGTCCTACTCAAACACCATCTCATTCAAGTTCTCATTATATGCTTCTCTTTATTGATAATTTTATAAGGTTCACTTGAGTTTATTTTGTGAAGGAAAAATCTGAATTTTTTTAAAATTTCAGAAGATTAAGTTAATAGTTGAAAGTGCTCTTGAAAGAAAAATTAAAAGATTATATACTAATAATGACGGAGAGTTCACTTCTGATAGATTCTTCTTTTTTTGCAAGGAGCATGGCATCAAAAGGGAACTTACATATGCAAATACACCGCAATAAAATGGTGTGGCTGAATGAAAGATTTGACATCTTACAAAGACTTGTAAGTGTTAGTTTCATATAAAGAATTTACCCAAAGCCTTATGGGCAGAAGATATGACATATGCAACTTATGTTATTAATCAAACTTTTTTTCATCTAATTAATCTAAAGTCTCCACATAAGCTAAATTTGGTGAAAAACCAAATGTTAAACATTTTAGAGTATTTGATTCTTCATGCTATATTCACATACGAGACTCAAAGAGAAGCAAGCTTGATGCTAAGGCTAAGAATGAGGTATCTCAAACACATAGGTTGAAAATGAAGAAAGGTTGAAAATGCATGGATCCACAAACACATAGGTATGAGGTATCTCAAGATGTTGTGTTTAATAAAGTTTCTTGTTATTATCCCTCGTAAGTAATTTTTAAAAAAAATATCAATCACAATAATGAAAGTGATATATGTTTAAAACCTATGATTAAATTTCATTTGTTATCTAATTCTCCTATGGATTTTGGTTCATCTTCTTCCTCATCTGTATCTATTCTTGTTATTTCTTCATCACCATTGATGGAGCAAAACGATAGGGGGAGTAATGCTATTCATGAAAAGGAAAGTCTAACATTGAGAAGATAAAAAAGAATAATTGTCAAACCAACACGTTACAGAGATAGATGGAGACAATGTAAGCATATGTCACTGTTTCTATTTTGAACCAATTAATGATCTTGAGCTTGTTTATTTTGATGAAGCAAAAGGTGTTAAGGTATGGAAAGATGACATGAATAACAAAAATGAATGCTCTTCATAAAAATAAAACTTGGGGTCTTATGTCAAAGCCTGCAAATGTAAATCTAATTAACTACAAATGGGTCTATAAGGCAAAACGTAAGTCGGAAGTATAGATTATTATAAGGCAATTATAAGGCAATACTTACTGTAATAGGATTTTCTTAAAAATATGGAGAAGATTATGAGGAAACCTTTAGTCTTGTGGTGAAGATGACATCTATTAGGATGGTGATTACTTTAGCAGCTAATCTTAAATGAAAGTTTTAACAACTTGATGTGAAAAATGTATACTTTTATGATGAAAAATGTAACCCATAGATATTTAGATGGAACAACCACAAGGGTATACTTTTATTTCCAAACTAAATTATGTTTGCAAGTTTAAGAAGACTCTCTATGGGTTAAGACAAGCTTCTAAAGTATAATATGAAAAAATTGCTCAATACTTTCATTTCTGCATTATTTTTCTTCTTATTCACATATTAACTTATTTATTAAAAATTAAGGAAGCCTACATATTATTGTTCTTCTATACGTGGATGATATGATTATCACCGATAATGATGAAATAAAGATTTTAAAGCTTCGTAGTGATCTTTCTCTCCGATTTGAAATGGAAATCTTGTGATAGCTTAATATTTTCTTGGTATAGAGGTGATAAATATAGAAAAAGGTATATTTATCTCTTAAATAAGCTATGCAAAGAAAATTGTTAAAAGGTTTAGAATTAATAAAAGTAAGAAGATTTCTATTCCCCTTAATGCAAATATAAAGTTAAGTTATAATGATAGGAAGATTCTTTTTGACCCTTTGATCTTTTCTTGCTCTTATTAGCAATTTCATATACTTAATAATTATAAGACAAGATATTACATTTTTAGTTGATATTGTAAGTCATTTTATGCAATCACCAAGGAAGTCACATCTTGATGCAGCAAGGAAAATTTTAAAATATGTAAATTTTACTATTGATTTGGGATTATTCTATAAGAAGGACATATATCTTGAATTACATAGTCATACAAATGCTAATTTAGGAGATGATTTGCATATCATGATATAGTAAAAAATAATAATTGATCTCTTTTTTAACAACCAAAGTAGAATATAAGGCTTCCTCACTTGCTGTAAAAAATGTATATGGTTAAGGCGTCTAATCGAGGATGTGCCATCAAATTAACAAATCAATTATTTTATGCGATGATAATCAAAGTTCCTTAAAATTGACTACAAATTGCAAGAACCAAGCATATTAAAATTGAAATTAATTTTTATTGGAAACGGTGCTTCTAGGAGTCATTTAAATCATGGAGATCAAAAGTAAAGATAATATAGTAGATATTTTTACCAAATCTCTTTTCAAAGGATCATTTGAAGATCTTCGAAGCAAGCTGGCACTTATCTCCAAAGATATATTTTAAGGAGGAGTATTCAAAAGTTAAAATATATTTTAAAAGGTCATAAATGAATATTTTACCTTTTAAATAAGATTAGATAGAACTATAGAGATAAAAAAACTCTTAGTTTAAAAAATTAAAATGTGTTCTGAAAGATTTCAAGATGTCTTACCTTTTAAATAATATTAAATAGAGTTATAGAGATTAGGAACTCTTGTATTTTACATCTATAAATATATGATATCTACACGTGTAAATCTATCTAAGCCTTAAGTATTCAAACCTATAGGGTTAAGTCTAAGCGTCGTTCAAGATATGTAAGTATTTTTTATTTTGAAAAGTTTAATATAATTTTTTTTTATTTAGTTTGATCTCAAAATAGTAATAACTTTTACATGTGATCTTTTCTTTTCTTTGCATGATCGTTATCAAATATTGCAATTACTAATAGGTTATTCGTTGTGACTTGGGTGCCATGTATCTTAACATGGTGTATTAAGCTTGCTGTGTTCTCTTTCGATTCTATCTTGAATGAGTTCAGTAAGCAGAGCTAAAAGTTGTCCTTCAAGTAGCTGCAGAGTTCAGTACCTACTCATTTGGAGGCTAGTTGGTTTGCAGTGGAGGATCGATCACAGGACGCAGAAGAATCCTCAGGAGCAGGGAACATATGCCTTCGATCTCAGAAACTTTGGACTCACATGTGAGTTGTTCTGCCTCTTCTTCAACCTCTTGCATCTTACTGCCTTTCAGCTGCTCGCAGTAGATTCGATTCTTTTCTGTAAAGTAAGATTATGTTATAAGCTCGGAGTACGTGCATGCCATGGCAGAATGCAGCAACGTAAACTAGAAACACACACAATAGAGAGAACCATTTGCAGATGAATCCATGATCCAATGGATGGTTTGGGTTTATAATAAGGGTAGAAGGCATAGGCCATCGGACTCCATGGTGTTGGGAAGCGTGCCTGTTCATGTCGAGATGCATCAAGCATGATTCTTCCTTGTTTGAAGCTCCCTTCGCTTCCTTGTGTGGATTGCTTGCGAATCGAGGCTTACTTGCTTTGTTTGCTTGCACCTGCAATCTGTGTTTGCTGCATTTGGAAATCGATGAGCAGAAGCCGGGGAAGAACTCCCCTGCTGGTAGCTGACGAGGGTACCGGGATGAGGCAACGAACAAAGAGAGAGAGAGAGAGAGAGAGAGAGAGAGAGAAATGTTGTTGATGATATCAGCCCCTCTGATTGATTTGAAAGGCCATGCTGCTAACATATGATTCTATTTAATTAGCTAAAATATATTAAGGATATAATTACATTCTGATTAGGATTCCTTAGAAGATATCCTTGATGAGAGTAACTCTTCTAATAACTTATCTTAGGTTTTCTGTTCTAACCTATAAACACACAGGACCTCTAGGGATGTATGAGAGAAGAAGAGATAATAGAGTACCGTTGACAATTTCTCTCTTAATCTCCTTATTACAGTTATTATAGCTTCTCTCCCAATCTCTCTATTATAGTTTCTCTCTTAATCTCATCTCTCTAACCATTAATCTAAGTGATCCTATGAAAGGATAGAAAGAGAAGAGAATGTGAGTCTAGTTCTCCTTGCAGATTGATTTCTGAGATCCGACGATGGTGTGTATATAGATCAGATAAAGTTTATTTCTCTAAACAATAATGAAAGGTACGTATCGTAATATTATTTAGATCCATCATTATTTGATTTCAGATTTTGACATAAATTTTTTTTTCCATTACAGATAGCATGATTATATATTTTATGCTAATAATTGGTATCAGAGCAATGATTTTTAAAATTAAATACTTTGGGATCTATTTGTTAGCATCTTTCGCTTGCGAAAAGATGTTGATCAGTTTTTTTTTATGATGCATGAATTATTCGTCGAGTATTATTGATCTACTTTTCTATCTGATTTGTCATATTGCTTATTGAGAGATGAAGGGTTTATTTTTGTTTCAATCGATTTACTGTCGGAGCATCGACATTGTTGAGGCGATGATGATTGCCTATCCTGTTATCAACATCCGCGGTGCAGCGTCACCATGTTTGCTGTAGCGAAGCATCACGACCGCACGTGGGCAGTGGTCGCTATGATCTGCTTGCAATAGGCAACTATACCACGTAGTGCATGCATCACATCAGCAATAGCGGCCGCTGGCAGTCGCCAAGCGACCAGTCGCGCGTCGTGGTGGCTGCTTATCACAGCACCCGCACATTGTCGATGGTCGCAAAGGCGACAGCCATGCGTGGACAACAATCACATGCAGATGCATCCCGCACTGCATGTGAAAGCAGCGACGGCACCGTGTGTGAACATGGTGGCCACAAAAGGTGGCGGTTGTACCCCGTGTGAAGTCAGTGGCCGCCCTCATGTGCAATGGTGGCGTCCGCCTACAGAGAGTGCTTGCGGAAGGGTGGTGGCTGCAGATGGCAACGGGCAATAACCGCTAGTGGGCTAGTTGCACCTAGGTGGCGACCGTGAGCAGGCACAAGCCGCGCCATGCGGTGGTTGCGAGCGGGCACAGGCCGCGCCGCGGCGGCGACAGCAACAGTCATGCGCAAGCAACAACTACACCGACGGTAGCCATAGCCACAGCTATGCATGCGTAGGTGATGATGGCGTATGCAAGATTAGTTTTTGGCAAAATTATAATCTTGCCCTTTTCTTGAGATTAGGGTTTTGCCAAATTATAACTTTGCCCTTCTATATTTTATTAACACTTTTAATATTTTGATACTTTTGCCCTTTAGAAATATCATAATTATATTTTATGTCATGTCAATAATATTACAAATTTGCCCTTAGATCAATTTTTATCTGATGACTTAATTGGGTTGATGTTTAGTCTAATTCTAGGCTAACCCAATTAAAAAAGGTTGAGTAGCATAATGGTTCTTTTATAATTTTCTCATATGAATTATTGACTATATTTTATAAAAACATAATTACTGATCATTATATATGAATTATTGATTACATTTTATAAATAAAATCTAATTATTGTTCTTGGATATTTATTTAGTTATTTATATATATATATTTGAAATTATAAAATCATAATTATCTTTCACATAAAAGCTTTTCATGATTTATGTGTTATCATGATTATAGTTATCATATGAGTTTTTTTTATGCTGATCAATATTCAATAATTATTATGGTTATTATTCTATTATTGAATTGCTTCAGCATGAATCATGATAAAGAAATTTGATGAATATTATTTATAATTTATCTTCCTAAGTTTTATCTGGCCAGTAGCTACCAAAGTAGCTTGGGATGATAGACTTATGGGATATGAATTACAATAAATGTCTTATCATTTATAGGATATTTTAGATTATATTTTATATTTTTGTATTAGTCATATAGCCACCAAAATAACCTAGACCAATAATCTATAAAATATATTATGGAATTGGTCCTAAGTGACATTAAAGGAAAATAATATTCATAATGACACACATAATAGGAGATTTAGATAATCTCAAAGGAAAATCTATTTTGAATAATTATGTGATAGGGTAGGATGATACTATTTAGATATCCTTACAGTTTAGTATTATATACCCAAAGGTAGTAACATTATTCCACAAGGATGGTGTCAGTCCTCTATAAATGATTATGTATGTGAACACTAGATATGTTAATATCGAAGAAAAAATATTGATGATATCAATAGTTTAACATTCATTAAAAAAACTCAAAGCATTAATATTATATTATTATAGTGGTACTTCCTTCATTGTATTTTTGTAAATGTTATTATATTTTCTGAAATAAATGGCTTGAGCATATGCAAGTTATATTGAATGAGTGAAACCTTAATTAGATTAATTAAAGAGAACACAAACTTAATTACTAAAAGTTCTATGGAATATATAATTAAGGTGACTTATCAAGAAAGGTCTGAAAGACTCAATTTGATGATACTTAGACTTCAGTACAGTTTACAACTAGCGCATGAGAATATTTAATAATTAATTTAAATTTTTTGATAAGTCATTAGTTGATATGAAAGAACTGACTAAAAATGATAATATTTGAGGAATTTAAGATTACGTCCTCAATATAATTAACAAAGTTGTAAGGTTAAGACTTAGAATATTTTGAGTTCTACTCAAGGAGTAGATAATAATAAAATAAGGATGAAGCATAAGTCACTTGAGTTTATAATTGCTATATAACTAATAAAAAAATTTCTTCATAATAAAGTGTTACTTATGTAACAAAGAAAGTTATATGAAGAAGAACTAAAAGATTTGATTTAAAATAAAAAAATTATAAATATAACTTTTATATAGTTCAAATCAAATATTACAGAAATTATTTTTCTAATACTTGGTGGATTAATTTGATGCTTCAACATATGTTACCAACAAATAGATTCATTTTAATAATTAAAAAAAGGGGTAAAACCAAAGGAGAATGAAATATTTATCATTGTAGGGAATCATCTTAAAGTGAAAGTGATAATAGTTTATATTTATTGCCTACATCTAAAGATGATTCATTTGATGAATCTTGAGGATCCATGCTATATTCTTATAATTATGGGAATTTAGTTTCTTTATCTAAAATTATTAGAATATTATTTCTCTTTTGGTGATTGTGAACTTAGTATGATCCAAGTTAACATTTGAATTTTGTATAATAGTCTATACATAATTAATATGAATCTTAAGTTTACAATGATCCTATACTTAAATATTAAAATGAAATATGATTTCATAAACTCCTTGAGATTATACTTATATCTGTAAGTCATTTCATATTTTTATCTCATTAAACAGAGGCATTTCTTACCATATAGATAACTTATTGAGATATAATTTTATATATATCTATTTCATGTAAAGTCTTAGGCCGTTGATTATTGAATCTCAGATTTTGATGATGAAGTCAATTGATAGATTATTTGATCTAATCTATATTATTGAGAAAAGCATGCAGGATTAACTACGATAGCAATGAAGACATAAAGTAAAAGCCGAAGTCAAGTACGATCGAATCATTGGGAGTTCGAGAGTCCGTCGAAAGTCCGAAGGTTCATCAAAAGTGCTATCAGAATTGACCGAGATTGAATTGGGGGCTTGCCGAAGGGTTTTCGAAAGTTCACGGAGCTCACCGAGAAAGATCGGAGATTGCCAAAGAAGACTCATCGGAACTCGCTAAGGTCTTCATAAAGTCCGGGAGCTTATCGGAAGTTTGCCGGAAGATGTCTGAGGGTTCATCGAAAGTCCATCGGAAGTTCATCAGAAGCTCATCAGAAGATGTCTTGATGTGCTAAATTAAGTGTTTGCTTAGAATATATCTTTAATTTCATAGTTACCATATAATTAGGGTTAAGATCAGGAAGTAATCCCATTAAACCTAGTAGGTGCCAATTGGGCCCGAGATTGAATTGGATTGGGCCGAATTTAAGGCTCATCCAAAATTGTTGGACCTTGTCTGGTGGCGACACTACCAGATTGGAGAGGTGGAACTACCCAGGGACCAGTTTCCTAGGTGCACTAGGCGGTGGTACCACCTAGGTCAGTAGTGGTACTGTCGGTAGTTATTAACTACCAAGCGATGATACCGCCTCACCACAGAGCCCAAGGATTTGCTCTAGTGGTAGCACTGCCAGACTGGGTAGTGCTACCACCAAACTAGGTGGTGGTACCACTAAATTGGGCGATGGTACCACCCAGTGTCAGGGTCAACTGGCGGTGGTACTGTTAGTACTCGAAAATTCGGGATATGACATTTTTTGGTTCCATTTTTGAAGACAACTAAGGCTATAAATATCCCTTACTTCTCAACTAGCTAAGCACATTGAGAAGTGATAAAAATTGAGTCAAAACTATAGCAAAATAGCATTAAAAAATTTGAGTGTTCACCTCCCAAATTCTTAAGTGTAAAAATTATGTAAAAGGGTGTGAGACACTTGTAAAGTTCTGTAAAATGGGTGTTTGATCCTTCCACTTCAAAAAAGATTGATAGTGGAAGCCGACAACCTCATCGGAGGAGATTTTAGAAGTAAACGTAGGTCATTTAACCAAACCATTATAAAATCACTGCATTCTTCTCTTGGTGCATAAATTTAATTTACTGCTTTTAATTTCTTACTTGGTTGTAATCTTTCGATTTACTCTTCTAGACTCTCTTATGAACTCTCTCAACTCAAATGGTTTTTCCAAAATCATCTTCGTTGGACAAAATTTCTCAATGCATAAAGTTTTTTGGAAACGTTTTAAGTCATCGATTTTTCTCCGCTACACTAATTTAACCACCCAAAACCCAGCCCCCCCCCCGGTTGTCCCTCTTAGTGTTGCTCTTGATCCTAACAGTTGGTATCAGAGGAAGGTCACTCTCATTCTTGTTTAAAACCTAAGAAAGATGGCATTTGCCTGCATGCAAGAGTGCCACTCTACCATACGTCCGCCTATGTTCAATGGGTCGGATTACACCTATTGGAAAACCCACATGAGAAATTTTCTTATTTCTATGGATTTTAAACTTTAGAACATTGTTAAAATGGCTTCCAAAAGTCTTCTCTTCCAATGAGCAATTGGAATGAGTCGGAGAAGAAGACTTTTGCTCTTAATGCCAAGGCTATAAATGCCTTGTTTTGCACCTTAGACAAAAATGAATATAATCATGTTTCAATTTACGAATTGGCTTTTGATATTTGGCATGCTCTTGAAATCACTCATGAAGGTACTAGTCGAGTGAAAGAGTCCAAAATCAATAATTTAGTGCATTCTTACGAGTTATTTCGGATGAAACCAAGTGACTCCATTGGAGACATGTACACTCAGTTTACGGATGTCGTCAATGGACTAAAAGCACTTGGGAAATTTTTTTCTAATTTCGAACTTGTAACTACAATTTTAAGATCCCTCCCAAAGAGTTGGGATCCTAAAGTTATGGCCATGCAAGAGGCCAAGGACTTAAAGAACTTTCCTCTCGAAGAACTAATTATGCCATTAATGACCTATGAGATAACTTGCAATGCTCATGATGACCTTGAGAATTCCCTTCCAAAGAACAGGAAGGATATGGCATTAAGAACATAAGAAGACCACTTGAAAGAAACTTCAAGTGATGAGGACTATGATGATGACCTTGCACTCTTCACACAAAAATTTAAAAAATTATAAGAAGAAATAAATTTAAAAATGACTCTAAAGTAAACTTGAACCCAAAAAGGAACAAGTAATATACTATGAATGCAAGAAGTCGGGGCATTTCAAAAGTGAATGCCCTCAAGCAAAGAAGAAGCAACCGAAGAAGAAGAAGGCACTAAAGGCAACATGGGATGATTCAAGTAGCTCCGAAGACAAAGAACCAAGCAACAAAGAGGTCGCCAACTTTACTTTAATGACTATCGAAGAAGAGGTAAGTAATTTATTTGATAAAAATTTAACTTTCGACGAGCTTTCAAATGCTTTTCATGAATTATTTGATGAGTGTAGAGTAATTAGTAAAAAGTTTAATTTATTGAAAAAGGAGCATGTTCTCTTAGTTGATAAATTTGAAAATCTTAAATACAACACTCCTTCTTTACCTCCATGCTCTAAGTGTGAACACTCAAAGGTAATTAAGAAGGAGAACTTGCTACTCAAAGAAACTTTAGATAAATTTAAGGTTAATAGCAAGTCTTTGGATATGATCCTTTCTAATAAGGGTTGTTGAATCTCAGATTTTGATGATGAAACTAATTGATTGTGTTTTATGGTTTAACTGCGTTTTGAGTTACGCAGGTCTACTATCGATCAGGATTAGACAATTGACGCTGGAGGAATTGACGTTGCGTCGGGTGGTCACGTTAGGATATTGGATGTCGAGTCGAAGGTTCGGTCGACAATCGGTAGAAGGCTTCGTACGTCGGGCATCGAGCTAAGAAGAGCGTGTTGTGCTAAGGATATCGGGGTTGCGAAGGTCAACTGTCGATTGGGCAACGGATCACAAGAGAGGACGGTGTGCCGAAGAATTGGATGAAGCACCGATAAGCCAATGACGTGTCGGGCAACAGAATGTCAATTCGTGTTGTAATAATTGTCTAGATCGAAGTAGAGTTTTTATTTATCTGTGTAGGATTAACTACAATAACGATGAATACGTAAAGTGAAACATGCTAGTCATATGTGCCCTGCAAGCCAATCACATGAGTGATGGCACTTGTGACTTGATATGCATTTTTTCTCTTTGCTTATTATTAGGCATTTTATCACTTTATCTTGCATGTTGCATATATTGTGATGTCCTTAGGTCTGTGCAATGGGAATCGGATCATGATGAGATCACGATAATGAGACTGATTTATCTTTAAACACAGATCCTAAATTATCCTGGTCATAAGTTACTCAAGAAGGACATCGAGATAACCGGATAGATTGGTGTGCTGTATACCTGTCTATATGATGGAGGTAGCTGGTCTCACAGCTACTCATGTGGGGACACTAAGGGTACAGTACAGGTGCTCCTTAGGGAATAAGTTCACTGATTGATCCGCCTACAGAATGCTAGATGGTTAATGATACCTCACGTCAGACAGCGATTCCGTAGTCCCAATAGTGTATCTGGTCCTTAGACTTGAGACACCAAGGATGTCCTATATGAGTACTCCACTCTTTGATACCGGACTTATAGGTTTAGAAAGTTCTAGATCTAGTACAGCTGGTTATTGGGAGTGGTAACCAAACTTAAGAGGGCTATTGAGTGTCAATAGAGGATCATCTGCTCTCAGTATCATAAGAGAAATATCTCATGTGTTCTTGCTCGAACAAATCCTTGGCCAAGGTTATTCAGATTGAGAGAGAAAGAGTTCTCGGGGAGAATCTGACAAGAGCAAGACTCGAGGAGAGACCGTATGAGCCTGACAGCACTATGCCCAGTATAGGATCTCTAGGATATTAGATGGATAAGGGACTATAGATACATGGTAACTGAGGATAAATAGGTCTAAAAGATTGGATTCCCTGTATCGCCTAGGGGCCACGGCGTAGTAGCCTAGCACGTCCATAGTCGATAAGTTGGGTGAATTATTATAGAGATAATAATTCACTAAGTCAGAAGGAGTTCTAACAAGTATGACTCACGGCCAGCTCGATATTGGGCCTAGAGGGTCACACATATATGGTAGGTGTTGCGACGAGTAGAGGTTCGGATATGAGATATCCGCTGAACCCCCTATCTTATTGGATATCCATTAAGTCCCTGAATTATTGGATCTTGAGATGAGATCCAATAATTGCTAATAAGAGATTATTAGGTAGAGACCCACTAATCCAAGAGGCTTGGATAATTGGATGGAGATCCAATACCCAATAGGGCAAAAGATCCATTAGGGTTTTCAGGGAGCCTCTATAAATAGGAGGGAACCAAAGTTCTATGGGTTGAGGGTTTCTTTTGGTAGCCACCTCCTGTTCTCCTCTCTCTAGAGAGAGAGGTGCATCGTTGTAATCCCTGCCGTGTGGATATCGCTAGAGAGGAGGACGCTTGACCTCCTTCATCCTCTCCCACAAATCTACAGGAATTCAGGGATATACGATCTCCCTAGGTATCTTCTTTTACACGTGTAGTTTTGTGGATTTGTTTTTGACGCACTGATCTTTGCACGACAACGGAAACTTTCTATAGGAAATCTGGGGTTTTATTTTCTGTTCATCCACTGCGCATGTGATGTTGCTCCCCTGAAGGATTTCCCAACAGTGGTATCAGAGCCAGGTTGTTCATGCGAAGATCGGATCTTAAACTACATGTGTTGTGTTTTGGATCTGCTTTTGACGCCAAAATCGTTGGCACAAAAGGGACAGGAAGGGTAGCAACTGTTTCTGCCCTTGCTGCGCTCATGCAGCGACCGTAAGGCTGCTTGTAGCCTTGCTGCCTACACAGGCAGCAGCCGCTGATCGATGGGTTGCTTGCTGTAGGCAGGCTATCTATGCCGACAGCCTGCGGCCTGGTGGAGCTATTGGCAAGGTCACTTTATATCTGCCTGGTGGAGCTATTATTGCATTAGATGCATGCTATTATGTTCCTTCTATTATCAAAAATATTATTTTTATTTTATGTTTGACAATTAGTGGATATAAATTAGTTTTAGAGAACAATGGTTGTTCAATAATATTAGATGATTGGATCATCACGCTAGGAACATTATATAATGATTTATTTATGATAGATATAGCTCCACATATCATGAGTGTAAGTGAGTCTAATAGAAAACAAGAAGAGGTGAACAATGCATATCTATGGCATTGTAGGCTAGGTCACATCCATGAGAGATAGATTCAAAAGTTTCTAAAAGATAGATATCTAGATCAATTTGACTATGAGTCATATGCGACATATGAACCTTGCCTTCGGGGAAAGATGACCAACTCTCCATTTAGTGAAACTGGAGAGAGAGCCATTGAGTTACTAGAACTCATACATAGTGATGTATGCGGTCCCATGTCGACTCATGCCATAGGTGGTTATTCCTACTTCATTACTTTCAATGATAATTTCTTATGATACGGACATGTGTACTTGATGAAGTACAAATCTGAAGCTTTTGAGAAATTCAAGGAATATAAAAATGAAGTGGAGGACCAAATTATAGGGAAATCCTCAAGGGGAGCGACATCACATACACAGCGGAAGAACAGAAAAACAAAACCCCAGATTTCCCATAGAACGTTTTCGTCGTCGTGCGAATATCGGTGCGTCAAAATAAATCCGCAAAAAACTGCATGTGTAAAAGAAAGTACCCAGGGAGATCGTATATCCCTGAATCCCTATAGATCTGTGGGAGAGTATGAAGGAGGTCAAGCGTCCTCCTCTCTAGCGGTATCCACATGACAGGGATTGTGACGATGCATCTCTCTCTCTAGGGAGAGGAGAACAGGAGGTGGCTACCAAAAGAAACCCCCAGCCTATAGAGCTTTGGTTCCCTCCTATTTATAGAGGCCCCCTGAAAACCCTAATGGATTTTTTGCCCTATTGGGTATTGGATCTCCATCCAATTACCCAAGCCTCTTGGATTAGTGGGTTTCTACCCAATAATCTCTTATTAGTAATTATTGGATCTCATCTCAAGATCCAATAATTCAGGGGCTTAATGGATATCCAATAAGATAGGAGGTTCAGCAGATATCTCATATCTAAACCTCTACTTATCGCAACACCTACCATATATATGTGATCCTCTAGGCCCAATATCGAGCTGGCCATGAGTCATACTTGTCAGAACTCCTTCTGACTTTGTGAATTATTATCTCTATAATAATTCACCCAACTCATCGACTACGGACGTACCAGGCCACTACGTCGCGGCCCCCAGGCGATACAGGGGAATCCAATCCTTTGGATCTATCTGTCCTCAGTTACCATATATCTATAGTTCCTCATCCATCTAATATCCTAGAGACTCTATACCGAGCATGGTGCTGTCAGGCCCACACAATCTCTTCTCGAGTCTTGCTCTTGTCGGATTCTCCTAGAGAACTCTTTCTCTCTCAATCCGAATAACCTTGGCTAAGGATTTGTTCGAGCAAGAACACATGGGATATTCCTCTCATGATACCGAGAGCGGATGATCCTCTATCGACACTCAATAGCCCTCATAAGGTTGGTTACCACTCCCAATGATCGACTATATTAGATCTGAAACTTTCGAAACCTATAAGTCTGGTATCAAAGAGTAGAGTACTCATACAAGACATCCTTGGTGTTTCAAGTCTAAGGACCAAATACACTATTGAGATTACAGAATCGTTATTTGACGTGAGGTATCAATAACCATCCAGTATTCCATAGGCGGATCAATCAGTGAACTCATTCTCCAATGAGCACTTGCACTATACCCTTAGTGTCCCCATATGAGTAGCTATGAGATCAGCTACCTCCATCATATGAACAGGTATACAGCACACCAGTCTATCCGGTTATCTCGATGTCCTTCTCGAGTAACCTATGACCAGGATAATTTAGGGTCTGTGTTTAAAGGTGAATTGGTCTCATTATCGTGATCTCATCACGATCCGATTCCTATTGCATAGATCCACGGACATCACAATATATGCAACACGCAAGATAAAGTGATAAAATGCCTAATAATAAGTAAAGAGATAAAGTGCATATCAAGTCACAAGTGCCATCACTTATGTGATTGGCTTGCAAAGCACATATGACTAGCACAAATAGGAAAGAGTATTAAAACCCTTCGATCAGATCGAGGAGGTGAGTACTTGAGTACAGAGTTCACCTAGTTCCTCAAAGACTATGGGATCTTATCCCAATGGACACCTCCTTATACACCACAGCTTAATGGTGTATCAGAAAAGAGGAATCGCACACTATTAGACATGGTGTGTTCCATGATGTGTTTCGCCAGCCTGCCTATCTCATTCTGGGGATAAGCCCTAGAGACCGCAGCTTACCTTCTGAATAGAATTCCAACCAAGTTAGTGATGTCTACTCCATATGAGATATGGAATGGGAAGATACCTAATCTTAAGATTGTTAAGATTTGGGGCTGCCCTGCCCACGTTAAGAGACACAACCCTGACAAGTTAGAATCTAGGACAGAACGGTGCAAGTTCGTGGGATACCCTAAGGAAACTTATGGGTATTATTTCTATCACCTTGAGGACCAAAAGATCTTTGTAGCCAAGAGAGCAGTGTTCCTTGAGAAGGAACACATTCTTGGTGAAGACAATGGGAGTCTGATAGAGTTGAGCGAGGTTGGAGAACCTAGCTCAAGCACCATTCCAGAATCTGTTCAGATACCTAACACACAAGTTCCAACTTTACGTAGGTCCGATAGAATATCTTATTCTTTTAAGAGATATGTGGGACATATCAGAGGAGAGGATGTTAAGGATATTGATCCTCAGACCTACGAGGAGGCTATTATGAGTATAGACTCTGGAAAATGACAAGAAGCCATGAATTCAGAAATGGATTCCATGTACTCCAACAAGGTTTGGAATCTAGTTGATGCACCCAAAGGTATTGTACCCATTGGTTACAAGTGAATCTTCAAAAAGAAGATTGGAGTAGATGGAAAGGTAGAGACCTATAAAGCAAGGCTAGTGGCTAAGGGGTATCGTCAAAGGTAAGGTGTTGACTATGATGAAACTTTCTCACTTGTAGCCATGCTAAAATCCATTCGAATTCTATTGGCTATTGTAGCACACTATGATTATGAGATCTGGTAAATAGACATCAAAATCGCATTCTTCAATGGCAACCTCGAGGAGGAGGTGTATATGATATAGCCTGAGGGATTTATGTCCAGGGATAATCCAATAAGGTGTGCAAGTTGCTTAGGTCCATTTATGGATTGAAGCAAGCTTCTCGAAGTTGGAACATAAGATTTGATGAGGCGATCAGATCTTATGACTTCGTTAAGAATGAAGATGAACCTTGTGTGTACAGGAAATTAAGTGGGAGCACTATCACCTTTTTGGTATTATATGTGGATGACATCCTGCTTATTGAGAATGATGTAGGAATGCTCTCCACAGTAAAAACTTAGTTATCTAGGCACTTCTCCATGAAGGACTTAAGGGAAGCATCCTGCATATTGGGGATACGGATCTATAGAGATAGATCCAAGAGGATCCTTGGCTTGTCCCAATCCAGATACATCGACACCATTGTCAAAAGGTTTGGCATGGAAAATTCCAAGAGGTGGTCTCATACCAATGAGACATGGAATATCACTTTCTAGGAGTATGTCCCCAAAGACTCTAAAGAAAGGGCACACATGGATATGATGTCATATGCATCAGCGATAGGATATATCACATATGCTATGCTATGTACCAGGCCTGATATAGCGCATACTCTGAGTGTCATGATCAGATATCAGGTAGATCCAGGCTTGGAGCACTGGAAAGTAATAAAAAGTATCCTTAAGTACTTGAGAAGGATTAAGGATCTTTTATTGGTATATGGAGGTAGTAGCCTTAAATTGTGACAAATATGGGGCGATTACTCAAATAAGAGAACCCGGGTCTCATCAGAAGTATTCTGAGGAGGTTCCAACTCATTAGAGAGATCGTGGCCCGAAAAGATGTAGCAATGGAAAGAGTTCCATCCGAAGATAATATTGCAGATCCACTGACAAAGCCATTGACTCAGATTGTCTTTGAGCGTCACAGAGGTCTGATGGGGATCAGACATGTTGGTAATTGGCTTTAGGTCAAGTGGGAGATTGCTAGTCATATGTGCCCTGCAAGCCAATCACATGAGTGATGACACTTGTGACTTGATATGCATTTTTTCTCTTTACTTATTATTAGGTGTTTTATCACTTTATCTTCCGTGTTGCATATATTGTGATATCCTTGGATCTGTGCAATGGGAATCGGATCGTGATGAGATCACGATAATGTGACCGATTCACCTTTAAACATAGACTCTAAATTATCCTGGTCATAGGTCACTCTAGAAGGACATCAAGATAATTAGATAGACTGATGTAGTGTATACCCATCCATATGATGGAGGTAGTTGGTCTCATAGCTACTTGTGTTGGGACACTAAGGGTACAGTGCAGGTGCTCATTGGAGAATGAGTTCACTGATTGATCCGCCTACGGAATGCTGGATGGTTAATGATACCTCACGTCAGACAATGATTCCGTAGTCCCAGTAGTGTATCTGGTCCTTAGACTTGAGACATCAAGGATGTTCTGTATGAGTACTCCACTCTTTGATACCGGACTTATAGGTTTAGAAAGTTTCAGATCTAGTACAATCAGTTATTGGGAGTGGTTGCCAACCTTACGAGGGCTATTGAGTGTCAATAGAGGATCATCTACTCTCGATATCATGAGAGAAATATCCCATGTATTCTTGCTCGAACAAATCCTTAGCCAAGGTTATTCGGATTGAGAGAGAAAGAGTTCTCTAGGAGAATTCGACAAGAGCAAGACTCAAGGAGAGACTGTATGGGCCTAACAGCACCATGCCTGGTATAGGGTGTCTGGGATATTGGATGAATGAGGGACTATAGATACATAGTAACTGAGGACAAAAAGGTCGAAAGGATTGGATTCCCTTATATCGCCTAGGGGCCGCGGCGTAGTGGCCTGGTACGTCCGTAGTCGATGAGTTGGGTAAATTATTATAGAGATAATAATTCACTAAGTCAGAAGGAGTTCTGACAAGTATAACTCATGACCAGCTCGATATTGGGTCTAGAGAGTCATACACATATGGTAGGTATTGCGACGAGTAGAGGTTCGAATATGAGATATCCGTTGAACCCCTTATCTTATTGGATATTCATTAAGCCCCTGAATTATTGGATCTTGAGATGAGATCCAATAATTGCTAATAAGAGATTATTAGGTAGAGACCCACTAATCCAAGAGGCTTGGGTAATTGGATAGAGATCCAATACCCAATAGGGCAAAAGATCTATTAGGGTTTTCAGGGGGCCTCTATAAATAGGAGGGAACCAAATCTCTATAGGCTGAGGGTTTCTTTTGGTAGCCACCTCCTGTTCTCCTCTCCCTAGAGAGAGAGGTGCATCGTTACAATCCCTACCGTGTGGATACCGCTAGAGAGGAGAACGCTTGACCTCTTTCATCCTCTCCCACAGATCTGCAAGAATTCAAGGATATACGATCTCCCTAGGTATCTTCTAGACACCCTCTTAACACGTGCAATTTTACGGATTTGTTTTTGACGCACCGATCTTCACACGATGACGGAAACTTTCTACGAGAAATCTGGGGTTTTGGTTTCTATTCATCCACTGCGCATGTAATGTAGCTCCCCTGAAGGATTTTGCAACAAAACAAAGTGCTGGAAGACAAGTGTGATGGATCATTGGGAGTTCGAGAGTTCGACGGAAGTCCGAAGATTCGTTGGGAGTGCTACCGGTACTGGCCGAGAACGAGTAGGGAGCTTGCCGAAGGGTTTTCGGAAGTTCGCCGGAAGGTTCGTCGAAAGTTCACGGAGCTTGCCAAGAAAGATCAGAGCTTGCCAAAGAAGCTCGTTGGAACTCGCCAAGATCATTGTGAAGTCCAAGAGCTTGCCGGGAGTCCATAGAATGGTTTTCGAGGGTTCGTCGGAAGACCATCGGAAGTTCGCCGGAAGCTCGTCGGAAGAAGTCTTGACTTGTAGGACTTTGTAATAGCTTAGGAAATATCTTTAATTTCATAGTTAGCACATTAATTTGGGTTAGAATTAGGTGTTAATGCTATAACCCAAGTAGAGGCCAATTGGGCCTTGTTTTGGATCGGTTTGGGTCGAGTTTAAGGCCCAAACCAGTGTGTTAAAAAGGCCCGAGTGGTGGCACTACCCAGTGGCCGAGAGCTAGGCGGTGGCACTACCTAGAGCCAGTAAGCCCAAGCAATGGCATGGCCAGGCTAGAAGATTGCACCACCCGTACATTGTCAGTGTCAAACACTAACAGGCTGTGGCACAGCCACTAACAGGCAGTGGCACCGCCAACACCGACAAAAATGAAAGTTATTCAAATTTGGGCTCCAAATTTGAATCGTCTTGAGGCCTATAAATACTCCTCTCATTCATGGTTAAAAGGGTGTCTAGAACTGAGAAAGAAAAAGGAAAAACTCTCTTGAAATAGTATCAAAATCTTTCCTCTAAGCTTTGAGTGTGTTCTAGTCCAAGAGAGGGGTAAGAGGCCTTGTAAGGGTTATCTCCTAAGATCGTCAAAAGGAGAGGTGCTGTAAGGGAGTTCATCCTCACCCGTTGGAAGGAGGATAGCTAATGGAAAGCCGGTGGCCTCAAGCAAAGAGGAATCGGGAGTGGACATAGGTCGAATGACCGAACCACTATAAAAATGGTTTGCGTTTATGTTCATACATTTACATTACTACAAACTATCTTCACTTTGATGCTCTACTTCTTTGTCTCCTTCTTACATATTCCTTCAAGTTAAAATGCAATCGAAACGGTTTCAAATGAAACTTTGCTTTCAATAGTATGAAGTTTTTCGAATGTTTTTTAAATCGTCGAAAGTTTATCGTTCTTAACCACTGCACTAATTCAAACCCCCCCCTTAGTGCTGCTCGATCCCTAACAATTGGTATTAGAGCCTCATTATTTCTTATTCGGATTTGCACCCGAGAGAAATGGCTCTTCATGGCTTTTAAGAGGGCTTTTCGATTGTTCATCACCGTTTTTTAACGGTTCAGACTACACATATTAGAAAACTTGAATGAGAGTTTTTTTTATTTCTCTAGATTTAAACTTATGGAATATTATTGAAAATAGCTGTCAACTTTCCTCTAAACCGATGAACGAATGGTCGGACTTAGAGAAGAAATCATTTTCTTTAAATGCAAAGGCTATGAATGCCTTATTTTGTGCTTTAGACAAAATGAGTTAAATCGGATTTCTATGTGCGAAACAGCTTTTGATATTTGGCGGACACTTGAAATCACATATGAGGGAACTAGTAGAGTTAAAAACTTGAAATTAAACCTCTTATTGCATGATTTTGAGCTATTCCGAATGACACCAAGCGAGACTATAGGCAACATGTACACCCGTTTCACGGATGTTGTCAATAGTCTAAAAGCTCTTGGTAAATGTTTTTTGGATTTTGAACTCGTAAGCAAGATCTTAAGATCCCTTCCAAAAAGGTGGGATCCTAAAGTAACCATAATACAAGAGACTAAAGATTTAAATAATTTACCTATTGAAGAACTAATTGGCTCACTAATGACATATGAAATGAGCCTCCTAGAACATTTTGAACTCATTGAACACTTGAACCACCTTCCAAAGAACAGAAAGGATTTGGAACTTCGGACAAATGAATACCACTTGAGTGATGACTCAAGTGATGAGGACAATGAGAACTTTGAACTTCGAACACTAAATCTTAATAAGTTCATTAAATAAAAATCTAAAATAAATAATGAACTTGAATGGAAGAAGAGGCCAAAGAAGAGGAAGGCCCTCAAGGACTAATCGAGAACATCCAAAGGCGAAATAGCAAATTGTGCTTTCAAGGGCTTCGACTACAAGGTAAGCAACTTAACTCCCTTGACTTATTTTGAAATTACATGATCCTTTCATGAGTTGTTTGATATAGTTGATAGGAATTTTTTTTATGCTTTTTCTTTCTAGTAATTTTTTAAAATTAAAAATATGAATGATGATTGTATTGTGATAATGTTTGTACACCTAATAGGATTAATCCATGCATGTGTATCCTGATGTTTTACATTGTCTCTAAACATGATGTTTGATGATTTTATATCATGCATGAGTTTTTTAAGTGATTTGATTTGAAAACTTCTATCTTGGATTAATGGGTCTTAACCTTTTTTATGATGAAATTTTTAAATGATACATGTCTTCATGAAATCAATTATAAGACCAAAAGATCTAACCCATAAATTTTTCAAATAAAAGGAATATGGTTTTGATGTTGCCTTATATTATATTTGGACTTGATGGATTTCATGATGGAAATTATTTTTTAGATTTATAAAATGATACATGATTTTAGCAAAAATTGAGCATTGATCATCTTGTTATAACAAATGAATGAAAGAATTAAAATGATTTTGATGATGCATTATGAAAACATGCTTAATGATTGTATCATACTTGATGATTTGAAATCACATATTTTGAAATAATATATTCAAAATGAATCCATGAATCTTGATGATTTTCGTATTACTTTTTGGCTTTAAACTTGATACATATCTTTCATGCAAAAAGGACTTGAGCATGCTTACATATGAAAATCAATCTATATTGCTCTCAATAAATTTTTCGAATAAAAGTTCTTAATGTTGATTTCTGACTTATATAATAATGCATACAATGATTTATTTTACAAAATTTATCTTTCACTCTTGAATATGATATTAGTTTTAATTAAAGGCAAAGACATAGTTATTTTAAGTAAATCATAAAAGGGAAATGCATGATCTTGGAAATTTTTCTATCTCTAAAGTTTTTAGTTTTGATGAATCCATGTGAATCTTTTGAATCGAATCTTTTGGAAAATGCCACATGCTTTATGTGATTCCACTTAATGATCTTTATGACGAAATTTTCCTTTCCATCTTGAATGTTAACATTTCCTTTTAAGGCAAAAGACATGCTTATATGATGAAACATATAAAAAGAAATTATATTTACTATATTATTGAGATTAATGATTTTATGATATCTTATGAATCTCATAAATTATGAAAATGATTTTGATGATTTGTTTATGAGTTCGGAGTTGATTCAAACTTGAATGAGCTTTATCACAATCCAAGTCTTGATATCTTGATATTTGATACTTGGAATTCCTATACATGAATCAAGTGGTTTTGCACTCAATGAATTACTTATCGACATTTACGATTGTGATATATTTTATCCTTCAAATGTGATCTTATTGGCTTGAAATACTTTTTGAAATTTTTGACATGATTTTTCTTTGCCTTGATGTAAGAGAAATTTACTTTATGATGAATCATTACTAAAAGGATTTGTCAAATGAATCATATCCCTCTTGATTTTCTTGAGCTTTGATTTCATAACTTTCATGACCTAGAAATGACATGATTACTTTAGCTTGTTTTCATGAATTCTTTGCATCTATGACTTGAATGCATCATGAAATGATTGAAATATTGATTGATGTAATTTTTTATATATCATTGTATTTCCTCCCTTCTTTTCAATGTTCACTAAAGGGGGAGAGAAAATATGCTAGGTTAAATGATAAATTACAATTCAAGACTTGATTGTCATGATTATTTTTTGTCATGTTAACTTGAATGTTAAATTCATATTCATGACTTGAATTTTGGTGATTGAAAATTGATGAAATTTGCTTTATGATGAATCATTGAATCATAATTTTGATACTTCCTAAATGGAATAATTATACTCTTCCATAATTTTACTTTTTCAGCAAAATTGTTTGCATTTTTGTTACAAATTATCATTGAATCTCATGCAAGATTATTTGAAGTATTAATCCTCCATTTCTTTTTGGCAATTATAAAGGGGAGAAAAAATTGCTAGCTTGGCATATCACAATGATGCAAACTTGCTATCTTGCTTGCCTATAAAAGAGGAAAAGAACTTACTATCTTGAAATATCAAAAATTGCTATCTTGCAAATTCAAGAAAAGCAAAGTACAAACTTGCACAAGAAACAAGTGTTGAATTGTCATGATTACACTTGCCATAATTGAATGTTGTATGATGTGTAATGAATATCTAGATTGATAGCTAGTGTGTTATAAAACTTGCATATCTTTTAAACTAGCTATCATGCAACTTCTCCTTTTTGTTGATGACATAGGGGAAGAAGTAGATTGATGACTTCATACATTGAATTGAATATTTTATATATTTACATGATGGTTTGATATTTTTCTTATAACTTGTGATGAATGTTGTTTGGATTTGGGTTAATCCAAGTGTTCTATCAATGACATATTGATAGGGGGAGTTTGGTTAAACTCCGTGGAGTTATGGTTAACTCCGTTAGTCATCAATTAGTTATTATCATAAAAAAGGAGGAGATTGTTGAATCTCAGATTTTGATGATAAAACTAATTGATTGTGTTTTGTGATCTAACTGCGTTTTGAGTTATGCAAGTCTACTATCGATTAGGATTAGACAGTTGATGCTAGAGGAATTGACGTTGCGTCGGGTGATCACGTCATGATATTGGATGTCGAGCCGGAGGTTCGATCGATAATCGGTAGAAGGCTTCGTATGTTGGGCATCGGGCCAAGAAGAACGTGTTGCGCCAAGGATATTGGGGTTACGGAGGTCAACCGTCGATTAGGCAATGGATCGCAAGAGAGGATGGTGTGTCGAAGAATCAGACGAAGCATCGATAAGCCAATGATGTGCCGGGCTATAGAATGTCAATTTGCGTTGTAATAATTATCTAGATCGAAGTAGAGATTTTGTTTGTGTGTGTGCAGGATTAATTATGATAACGATGAAGACGTAAAGCGGAACAAAGTGCCAGAAGATAAGTGTGATGGATCGTTGGGAGTTCGAGAGTTCAACGGAAGTCTAAAGATTCGTTGGGAGTGTTGTAAGAACTGACCGAGAATGAGTAGGGAGCTTGCTGAAGGGTTTTTGGAAGTTCACCGGAAGGTTCATCGGAAGTTCATGGAGCTTTCCAAAAAAGCTCATTGGAACTCGCCAAGATCATCGTGAAGTCCAAGGGCTTGCCGGGAGTCCACAGAATGGTTTCCGAGGGTTCGTCGGAAGACCGCCGGAAGTTCACTAGAAGCTCGTCGGAAGAAGTCTTGACTTATCGAACTTTGTAATAGCTTAGGAAATGTCTTAAATTTCATAGTTAATATATTAATTTGGGTTAGGATTATGTGTTAATCCTATAACCCAAGTAGGGACTAATTGGGCCTTGTTTTGGACCGATTTGGGCCAAGTTTAAGGCCCAAACTAGTGTGATAAAAAGGCCCGGGCGATGGCATCGCCTAGGCTAGGGCGGTGGCACCACCCAGAGCCAACAAGCCCAGGCGGTGGCATCGCCAGCACCGAGAAAAATGAAAGTGATTCAAATTTAGGCTCCAAATTTGAATCCTCTTGAGGCCTATAAATACCTCTCTCATTCATAGTTGAAAGAGTGTTTAGAACTGAGAAAGAAAAATGGAAAACTCTCTTGAAATAGTGTCAAAATCTTCTCTCTAAGCTTTGAGTGTGTTCTAGTCCAAGAGAGGGGTAAGAGACCTTGTAAGGGTTATCTCCTAAGCCTGTCAAAAGGAGAGGTGCTGTAAGAGAGTTTATCCTCGTCCGTTGGAATGAGGATAGCTAGTGGAAAGTCGGTGGCCTCAAGCAAAGAGGAATCGGAAGTGAATGTAGGTCGGATGATCGAACCACTGTAAAAATGATTTGTGTTTATGTTCATGCATTTACATTACTGCAAACCATCTTCATTTTGATGCTCTACTTCTTTGTCTCCTTCTTACGTATTCCTTCAAGTTAAAATGCAATCGAAACAGTTTCAAACGAAACGTTGCTTTTAATAGTACGAAGTTTTCTGAACGTTTTTTAAATCGTCGAAAGTTTATCGTTCTTAACTGCTACACTAATTCACCCCCCCCTCCTCTCCTTAGTGCCACTCGATCCCTAACAAGGGTCACATTCATAAGGGGAGTGAAATCAGATTTATGAGTTGATCTCACCGAAATCCAACCACTTTCATTAAAGGACCTACATTGCATATATCACCTCACACAAAGTGCAACTTTTGTTGCAAACTTGGACATGTTGCTTACAAATGTCCGTTTAAGAAACTTAGTCCACATAAGTTGATATGGGTTCACAAAGAAACCATAAGAAATTCAATGCAAAATGACAAAATAAGTAGGTCAATTTTTGAGGCACCCAAGATCAAATGGGTACCTAAAAACCATCCTCTTTTGTAGACACATTCACCATCACAAGCTAAGAGCAAGAGATGGTACCTTAATAGTGGATGCTCCTTGCCTATGTTAGTAATTATAATTTTAAGCTATTTCAAATAGATGTTAAAAGTCTTTCTTAAATGATTTTATTTCCGAAGAAGTATATATTGAACAACCACCTAAATTCGAGAACTCTCTTTTTCCTAATTATGTGTTTAAATTAACTAAGGCTCTCTGTGGATTAAAATAAGCCTCAAGGGCTTGGTATAAGAGGCTTAGCTCTTTTCTTATTCAAAATAATTTTTTTAAAGACAAGGTTGATACTACATTATTTATTAAAAAATTTTAAAAATAATTTTTTTATTGTTCAAATTTATGTTGATGATATTATCTTTTTTGGTTCTACAAACGAATCATTATGTGAATCATTTACCAAGTGTATGAGCCAAGAGTTTGAAATGAGTTTAATGGGTGAACTAACCTTCTTTTTAGGATTACAAATTAAACAACTTAGTGATGGTATATTTCTTAGTCAAACCAAATATGCATTAGAATTGTTAAAATAGTTTAATATGGATAGTTCAAAGACCATAAACACTCTTATAAGTACCTCCACTAAGTTAGACATGGACGAAAGTAAAGAAAGTTTTGATCAAAATACATATAGTGAAATGATAGGTAGTTTACTTTACCTCACTATAATTAGATCGGATATCATGTTTAGTGTAGGACTTTGTGCTAGATTTCAAGCTAATCCTAAGTTATCTCATTTTAAAGCTGTTAAAAGAATTCTTAGATACTTTAAAGGAATACCTAACCTAGGATTATGGTATCTAAAATCTGATAACTTTGACTTAATAGCTTATACAGATGCGGATTTTGTCGGATGTAGAATAGATAGAAAAAACACATCCAAAATATATCAAATTTTAGAACATGCACTTGTTTCTTGATCTTCCAAGAAATAAAACTTGATTGCACTATCCACGGTCGAAGCCGAATACATAGCCGCTATTGGGAAATCCAAGGGGTGACATCTCATGTATAGCAGAAAAACAGAAAATAAAAATTTTAGATTTTCATGAAAGGTTCCATCGTCGTGCAAAGATCGTGCGTCAACAACAAATCTGCGAATCCGAAAATTATGTGTGTAAAAAGAAAGTACCTAGGGAGATCGTATATCTATGAATTCCTGCAGATTTGTGGGGTGGATGAAGGAGGTCAAGCGTCCTCCTCTCTAGCGGTATCCACATGGTAGGGACTACAACGATGCTCCTCTATAGAGAGAGGAGAACAAAAGATGGTTACCAAGAAAAACCCCAGCCTATGAGTCTTTGGTTCTCTCCTATTTATAGAGGCCCTTGTCAACTCTAATGGATCTAGCTCTATTGGGTATTGGATCTCTATCCAATTACCTAAGCCTTTTATATTAATGGGTCTCTACCTAATAATCTAGCTCTTATTGGATCTCATCCATGAAATTCAATAATACAATGGCTTATTGGCTTTCCAATAAGATAGGGGCTTCGGCGGATATCTCAAATCCAAACCTCTACTTGTCGTAATACCTACCAATATGTGTGTGACCTTCTAGGCCCAATATTAAGCTAGTTGTAAGTCATACTTGTCAGAACTCCTTTTGACTTAGTGAATCATTATCTCCATAATAATTCACTTGACTCATCGACTGTGGATGTACTAGGCCACTACGCCGCAGTCCTTAAACGATACAGAGGAATCCAATTCTGTGGACCTATATGTCCTTAGTTACCATATGTCTATAGTCCCTCATCCATCTAATATCCCAGAGACCGTATATTGGGCATGGTGCTGTCAAGCACATACGGTTTCCAATCGAGTCTCGCTCTAATTGGATTCTCCTGGAGAACTCTTTCTCTCTCAATCTGAATGACCTTGGCTAGGAATTTGCCTGAGCAAGAATACATGGGATATTCCTCTCATGATACTAAGAGTGGATGATCCTCTATTTGCTAGTCATATGTGCCCTGCAAGCCAATCACATGAGTGATGGTACTTGTGACTTGATATGTACTTTTTCTCTTTACTTATTATTAGGCATTTTATCACTTTATCTTGTGTGTTGCATATATTATGATGTCCTTGGATCTGTGCAATGGGAATCAGATCGTGATGAGATCACGATAATGAGACTGATTTACCTTTAAACATAGACCCTGAATTATCCTGGTCATATGTTACTCGAGAAGGACATCGAGATAACCGGATAGACTAGTGTGCTGTATACCCATTCATATGATGGAGGTAGCTAGTCTCATAGCTACTCATATGGGGACACTAAGGGTACAGTGCAGGTGCTCATTGGGGAATGAGTTCATCGATTGATCCGCCTACAGAATGTTGGATGGTTATTGATACCTCACGTCAGACAGCGATTCCATAGTCCCAATAGTGTATCTGGTCCTTAGACTTGAGACACCAAGGATGTCCTGTATGAGTACTCCACTCTTTGATACCGAACTTATAGGTTTAGAAAGTTTCAGATCTAATACAACCGGTTATTTGGAGTGGTAGCCAACCTTACGAGGGCTATTGAGTGTCAATAGAGGATCATTCGCTCTCGGTATCATGAGAAAAATATCCCATGTGTTCTTGCTCAAACAAATCCTTGGCCAAGGTTATTCGGAATTGAGAGAAAAAGAGTTCTCCATGAAAATCCGACAAAAGCAAGACTCGAGGAGAGACCGTATGGGCCTGATAGCACCATGCCCGGTATAGTGTCTCTGGGATATTGGATGGATAAGGGACTATAGATACATGGTAACTGAGGACAGATAGGTCCAAAGGATTGGATTCCACTATATCATCTCAAATTTTGTGGCGTAGTGGCCTAGCATGCGTCATGATCGATGAGTTGGGTGAATTATTATAGATATAATAATTCACTAAGTCAGGAGGAGTTCTGACAAGTATGACTCACGGCCAGCTCGATATTGGGCCTAGAGGGTCACACACATATGGTAGGTGTTGCGACGAGTAGAGGTTCGGATATGAGATATCCGCTGAACCCCTATCTTATTGGATATCTATTAAGCTCCTGAATTATTGGATCCTGAGATGAGATCCAATAATTACTAATAAGAGATTATTGGGTAGAGACCCACTAATCCAAGAGGCTTGGGTAATTGGATGGAGATCCAATACCCAATAGGGCAAAAGATCTATTAGGGTTTTCAGGGGGCCTCTATAAATAGGAGGGAACCAAAGCTCTATAGGCTGGGGGTTTTCTTTTAGTAGCCACCTCCTGTTCTCCTCTCCCTAGAGAGAAAGGTGCATCGTTACAATTCCTGCCGTGTGGATACTACTAGAGAGGAGGACGCTTGGCCTCCTTTATCCTCTCTCACGGATCTACAGGAATTCTAGGATATACGATCTCCCAATGTATCTTCTTTTACACGTGCAGTTTTGTGAATTTGTTTTTGACGTACCGATCTTCGCACGATGACGGAAACTTTCTACGGAAAATCTGGGGTTTTGTTTTCTATTCTTCCGCTGCGTATGTGATGTCGCTCCTCTGAATGATTTCCCAACACTATTAACACTCAAGTGCCTTCGTAAGGTTGGCTACCATTCTCAAGAACCGGCTGTACTAGATTTAGAACTTTATAACCTGTAAGTTCGACATCAAAGAATGGAGTGCTTGTTAGAAAATCCAGGGGGTGACATCTTATGCACAGCGAAAGAACATAAAAACAAAATATCCTAGATTTCCATGAAAGATTTCATCGTCGTGCAAAGATCGGTGTGTCAAAAACAAATCTGTGAATCCGAAAACTATATGTGTAAAAAGAAAGTACCTAAGGAGATCGTATATTTCTGAATCCTTACAGATCTATAAGAATAGATGAAAGAGTTCAAATGTCCTCTCTAACGATAATCCATATAGTAGGGACTACAAAGATGCTTCTCTCTTGTAGAGAGGAGAATAGAAAGTGGCTACCAAGAAAAACCCGAGCCTATGGGCCTTTGGTTCTCTCCTATTTTTAGAGGCTCCTTGTCAACTTAATGTTAATGGATCTTGCCCTATTAGATATTAGATCTCCATCTAATTATCCAAGCCCCTTGGATTAGTGGGTCTCTACCCAATAATCTCTTATTAGCTCTTATTGGATCTCATCTTAGGATCCAATAATTCAGGGGCTTAATGGATATCCAATAAGTTAAGGGCTCCAGCAGATATCTCATATCTGAACCTCTACTCGTCACGACACCTACCATATGTGTATGATCCTCTAGGCCCAATATCGAGCTGGTCGTGAGTCATACTTGTCAAAACTCCTTCTGACTTAGTGAATTATTATCTCCATAATAATTCACCCGACTCATCGATTGCGGACGTACTAGGCTACTACGCCACAGTCCCCAGATGATACAAGGGAATCTAATCCTTTGGACTAATCTATCCTCAGTTACCATATATCTATAGTCCCTCATTCATCTAATATCCCAGAGACTCCATACCGGGCATGGTGCTGTCAGTGTCATACGGTCTCTCCTCGAGTCTTATTCTAATCGGATTCTCCCGGAGAACTCTTTCTCTCTCAATCCGAATAACCTTGGCCAAGGATTTGTTTGAGTAAGAATATATGAGATATTTCTCTTATGATACCAAGAGCAAATGATCCTCTATTGACACTTAATAGCGCTCGTAAGGTTTACCACTCCCAATAACCAATTATACTAGATCTAGAACTTCCAAACCTATAAGTCTAGTATCAAAGAGTGGAGTAATTATATAGGACATCCTTGATGTCTCAAGTCTAAGGACCAGATACACTATTGGGACTACAAAATCGCTATCTGACATGAGGTATCAATAATCATCCAGCATTCCGTAAGCAGATCAATCAGTGAACTCATTCTCTAATAAGCACTTGTATTGTATCCTTAGTGCCTCCACATGAGTAGCTATGAGACCAGCTACCTTCATCATATGGATGGGTATACAGCACACGAGTCTATCCGATTATCTCGATGTCCCTCTCGAGTAACCTATGATCAGGATTATTTAGGGTATGCGTTTAAAGGTGTATCGGTCTTATTATCATGATCTCATCATGATCCGATTCCCATTGCACAGATCTAAGGACATCATAATATACATCCAGATAATGTGAGAAAATGTCAATAAACATAAGCAAAGATATTGATACAACGTGTTACAGGTATCATCACTCATGTGATTAGCTTGTAGGGCACCTATAATTAGTAGTACTCATATAAGGCATCTTTAGTGTCTCAAGTCTAAGGACCAGAAACACTACTGGGACTATAGAATCGCTATCTAACGTGAGGTATCAATAATCATCTAGCATTCTATAAGTGGATCAATCAGTGAACTTATTCTCCAATGAGCACTTGTACTGTATCTTTACTGTCCCCACACGAGTAGCTATGAGACTAGCCACCTCCATCATATTGATGGATATATAGCACACCAATCTCTCTAGTTATCTCGATGTTCCTCTTGAGTAACCTATGATCGGGATTATTTAGGGTCTATGTTTAAAAGTGAATCGATCTCATTATCATAATCTCATCATGATCCGATTTTCATTACACAGATCCAAGGATATCACAATATACATATGAATAATATGAGAAAATATCAATAATCATAAGCAACGAGATTGACGCAACATGTTACAGGTGCCATCACTCACGTGATTGGCTTGTAGGGCACATATAACTAGCAACCGTAAGTGCATATTGTGCACAAGTTATTTGGATGAAAAATATATTAGAAGATTATGAAATTTATTTAAAAAATATTCCTATAAAATGTGATAATACAAGTGCTATATGTTTGACTAAAAACCTTATTCAACACTAGAACTAATCATATTGACATTAGGCATCACTTCATACGAGATCATATCAATAGCAATGATGTAACTCTAGAATTTGTTAATACAAAATACCAATTAGCGGATATCTTTACAAAACCCTTAAATGAAAAATAATTTGATTTTATTAGAAAGGAATTATCATGTTAAATTGTCCTATTGCATGAGTTTGTCTCTTTTCTGAATTTTTTTAGTATCATCTTTTCGGTTTTCATAAACTTATTTTAATCCTTCACCTATCTTGGTATCATCTTTTGTCAATTTCATATTTCTTAGTGTCATCTTTTTGATTTCATAGACGAAGCTCTCATTTTTATCTTCCTCCAATCTCGGATTGATACTCTTGACTTATCGATTGATGATTCATGTTTAATGACTTTTTGAATTAGAATCATATCCATTTAATGACTCTGAGAATTTGATTATATCGATTTTATCCTCCCTCAATTTCCGTTGGCGTGAATGAATGACTTTCATAATTTACTTTTCATATTTTTATATCATGAAATTTGAAGTTTGATCAATTCATGATAACTTAAACAAATTACTTTCATGACACATGGAACTATTCTTTTATGCATATTTTTATGTCATGAACTCTATATGAAAAGAAGAAGCTCTCAAAAAAAAAATTATTAGCTTGAATGCTCTCTTGAAATCAATTCAGATTTCATTCATTTCTCTAAATGTAAATTTAAAGATTTCTTAACTCTTGTGTAAATTTTATGTCATGAGCTTTTATGAATTTTTCATGATTTAAATGGTTGTTTTCCACTTCATGAATTTTTCATGGAAATGCCGAGTTAGCTCTTATCATGAGTCTCTTTCTACGGCATAAATTTTCTATCATTCGAACAAATGCCTCTTGAACTTTTCATGACTTTCAATATCTCAATTCTTCTTGAACGGACATTCATGACTCTTTATGAATTTTGTGCTTGAATGATCTCTTTTCTATCTCACAAATTTTACTTGGTGGAAATACAAAATTTTCTTATGAATTTTACTTGTTGAAAATTCATGTATGAATGGCTTTCTTGTATGAATTCTTTTTAAGACATGAGCTCTTGATGTATCTATCTTTTCTACTTTATGAATTTTTGCTTCGATGATCTATCTTTTCTACGTTATGAATCTCTTTCTATGGCATGAATTTTCAATAACATGAATGAATTCAATTTCATTAAGTCTTCTTGATGGAATTGTGGTTTTATCCATTTCCTCTTGGCACTTTCACAAAAATTCTATCAATGACCCATTTCCTTTTTGTTGATAACAAAGGGGGAGAAATGTGGCAAATTGATAACAATGGCATGATTTGTATATCATGAAATGCTTTGTAAAATGCCTTGAAAATTGATAACATGAATTGTATCGTAAAACAATTACAATGTTATGTATCACAAAATGGATGAAATGAATCATATGTATCGCAAATTTTTGAAATGTATCGTATGCATCGAAATGAATCATGTATGCTTAAAATGAAAATTTTCTATGATCGTTATCATATTATGCTTATTTATCCTAAATAAATTTGGTATCTTACTTTGATACGATAAGCTCTCATTTGGTTTCATTTTTATATCATTGAATAATATATTGTCAATTGATATCATGCCTTGAAATGGTGAATTTTTATTTGATATCATTTGATTCTTACTAAATTTTAAAATTAAAGTTGATATCATTTGTTAAGATGATGATTGCCTATCATAATTCGACATTGGACTTGAAAATGGATGTCATACCTTGACATCATTTTCATATTATGAAAAATATGAAGTATCATATTTTGGGATGAAAAATCATACTTGTTGAGCATGTCGATAAATTTGAATGTATGAAACTTATCGGTTTTGGCTTGAATTCAAAGGGTTGAATTCAAGTGTTTCTTTTCTCAAATATGATATATAGATAGGGAGAGTTAAGGTTAACTCCATCATCAGTTGATGTCATCATCAAAAAGGGGGAGATTGTTGAATTTTGGATTTTGAATTTTGGATTTTGATGATAAAGTCAATTGATAGATTATTTGATCTAATCCATATTATTGAGAAAAATATACATGATTAACTATTATAGCAATGAAGACATAAAGCAAAGTGTCAAAGTCAAGTACGATCAAATTGTTGGAAGTTCGAGAGTCCGCCAAAAGTCCAAAGGTTCATCGGAAGTGCTGTCGAAATTAGCCGAGAATGAATCGGGGGCTTACCAAAGGGTTTTCGAAAGTTCACAAAAAGGTTCGTCAGAAGTTTACGAAGCTCATCAAGAAAGATCAAAGCTTGCTAAGGTCGTTGTAAAGTTTGAGAGCCTGCCAAAAGTCTGTCGGAAGATGTCCAAGGGTTCGTCGAAAGTCTGTCGGAAGTTCGTTGGAAGCTCGCTGGAAGATGTCTTGATGTGTCAGATTAAGTGTTTGCTTAGAATATATCTTTAATTTTATAGTTAGCACAATTAGAGTTAAGATCGAAAAGTAATCCCATTAACCCTGGTAGGGGCCAACTATGTCACGCCCCTCCTGAAATTATCGTATTCCAGGATGGTGTGACCCTGTCTTAAAATCCATAACATTAAAATTTATCACAATCCAATCCCAGGATCCACAGTGACATTCGAGGATTCAGAGAAACATTCAAATATCATTCATATGCTTAACACCTATGCAGTTTATAATCATACATCCCATCACTCAAACAGTTATGAAAACCCAAATCAACTTAATAAAATATTAACCACACTTATAAGTCTTCAAGCATAAGAAGTTATACAATCAAAACTCCAACCATTTACCATAAATTCATATCATCATACCCTGAACTCAACATTCCAAAATTCCAACCATGCGAGATCTTTAAAAGCTTTTATATAATACATCAATTTAGATTCATCGACAATATTTCATTACATACAAAACATATTTATATAACAATAACATAATAACCCACAAAGACTTGCCACAATATGAATAGCATTTCACTACCTTACCTTAATTTAAACATCTAAGTGAGTGACAAGCTAACCTTAAAAAGGGTTATATAAAAACGGAGTGAGCTACAAAGTTCAGTAAGTGGAAAAACATATCCAAAATAATGAATGATAGTTTCAAACAAACTTGGTATCAAAATACAAGGTAGAAATACAAGAATTTATAGGTATCAGCTCATTAGATACAGAATCGCAGATGTCATCTCATTCAAAACATATTTGATTCGTAAGAAATGGAGCAGAAAGTAATTGTGGTATATCAGATGACGTAAATAGTATTTCGAAGCTTATCAAATGACACATAGGACATTACAGAGCATATCAATGGGGCACAGGACATTTCAGAGCATATCAATGATGTATGAAATGTTTTGAAGCATATCAACAACATATGAAATATTTCGGAACCTATCAATAACATATGAACTGTTTTGGAGCATATCAAGGGCAAATGAAATATTTCGAAACATAATAAAGATGTATGAAATTTTTTGAAGCATATCAAGAGCAGAGGGAACATTTCAGAACATATCAGTAACATATGAATGGTTTCATTGTATATCAAAGGCAAATGAAATATTTCGAAATATATCAAAGACGTATGAAATGTTTTGAAGCATATCAAGAATAAATGAACCATTTCGGAACATATCAATATCGTATGAATGGTTTCAAAGCATACCAAAAGTAAAAGAAATATTTTGGAACATATCAATAACGTATGAACGGTTTCGGAGCATATCAAGAGCAAATAAAACATTTCAGAGCATATCAAATGGCATATGAGATATCTCAGAGCATATCAGAAGAATAAATAAGTAATAGAAGTTCAAATACTATATCTAACGTATATTCATTTCATTCCTATCCAAAGCGCACATATAAACACATAAGCAATGCTCTGGATAATATGTCAGAAACACAGAGGGTATAGTGAGATCTCAAACAAAATCTCCCACGTTTGGGAGCATCATACATCCACGTTTGGATGAAGCCAGAGGGGGCCGGTAGAGCATCGCGGGCTCTAAGCATATACCCTTTATCATTTCTAGCAAAGGTCCAAATAATCCCTTTACCATTTCTGGCAAAGGTCCAAATAATCCCACAGACATCAAAGTACAAAAGGACAGTGTGAACAATAAAATTGGCATATATCGGAAGCACATGCGGAATAATGAAATGTACATGTGCCTTTATGAAACAATACAATGCAAACATAATCTTTCACAAATTCAATCGAATTTAAAAGGAAAATAAAAGCAAGAGTATACAAGTATTTGAAGCAATAATATAAAGCTCAATCGAAGAAAGAATTCTAGCTGGATTCAATTTTCAAAGAGATGAAATATGAATAGGCAAAATCACATGATTGAGTGGTATCATATCAAAAACACAGAGGGCACAGTGGGATCTCAAACAGAATATGGTCCATTCAGAGCATGGACCCAAATAGAAATCAGAGCATCGCGGCAGGCTCTAAGCATATACCATTTATCATTTCTGGCAAAGGTCCAGACAATCCCACAGCCACCAAAGTACAAAAGGACAAGTGAGCAATAAAGTTGGCATATCGGAAGCACATGCGGATCAACGAAACGTACATGTGCCTGTACAAGTCAATACGATGCAAACATAATCTTTCACAATTGCATTTAAATTTGAAAGGAAATAAAAACAAGAGCATACAGGATTCAAAGCAATAATATCAAGCTCAGTCAAAGAAAGGATTATAGCTGAAATCAATTTTTCAGAGGAATAAACAAGAATAGGCAGAATCAACCATAGTAGAATTTGAGAGCCACATTGCATAAATTATTCAGATAACAAATTATGCTTCGATTTACTCAAGAAAGATGTCATTAGAAAACTAAATCAGTCTACTTTCAGATAAAATAAATTTCATACAAATTGAAGTTCTGTATAGGGATTTATAACCAAAACAAAGTAGAAGGATCAGAATCTTGATAATTTTCTAGCTTCAAACATTTTCATTCCAAACAATAGAGATATCATATTTCAAGGTTAGAATAATTCAAATTTTTCATATCAAAGACAAACATAAATATTTGAATTACAATAAAAAGGAGTGGAACGTCTTTTGAATATTTCGATCCAACAAAATTGTAAGCCCAAATCTTTCTACCTTTCCTCCTCCTCTTCGGACGTCGTATTCTTCACCTATTTCTTTCTTTCTCTTAGCTACAGCTCGTGCAGAATACAGGAGGGCACAGTCACCTCCTTTCACATTCTCTTTTTCCCAACCATAGTTGCCGCAGTCGTAGCCGCAACCACAGTCCCTGCCGCAGTTGTCATAGCCGCAGCCACAGTCTTTTCTTCTTCCCCCGTTCCTCTTCCTCTCCACTTTCTTTACTTCTTCTTTCCCGACCGCAGCTGCAGCCTCTTCTTCCCCTCTCTTCTTTCTCTTTCTCTTCTTCCTTTCTCTATTTCTTTCCCAGCTATAGCTGCAGTCACTGCCACAGCCCTCGTTCCTCTTCCCTTCCTCCTCTTTTCCCTCTTCTTCTCCTCCTCTTCTTCCCTTTATCTTCTTCTTTCCCAGCTGCAGCTACCACAGTCGCAGCCACAGCCGCAGCCCTCATTCCTCTTCCCTTCATCCTCTTTTCCCTCTTCTTCTCCTCCTCTTCTTCCCTTTTTCTTCTTCTTTCCTAGCTTTAGCAGCCCACACGATCATAACCACACCCCTGCAGCACTCTTTCCTCTCTTCTTTTTCTTCCCTCTCTTCTCCCTCTCTCTGCTTCTTCTTCCTTCCTCTTCTTTCCCAGTTGCAGCGCCACAAGGCCCACAGCCCTCTTCTTCCTCTCCTCCTCTTCTTCTTTCTCACCATAGCTTCCACAACCATGCACCACACCTTCCTTCTCTCCTCATCTCTTTTTCTCCTCTCCTTCTTCCCCTTCGCTTCTTTTCTTCTCCCTCTCTTTCCCTTCTCCTCCACCGACGCACAGCACCTCCTCTGTTTCGTCATGCAAGAAACAGGGGTGCAACAACCCCAGCCCTCCTTCCTCCCTCTTCTTCTTCCCTCTCTTCTCCCTCTTCTTCTCTTCCTTTTCCCTTCTTCTCCACAGCACAGCCCCCTCTCCTCTTCTCTCCGTCTTCTTCTCTTCTTTCCTTTTCCTCCCCTTCTCCCCTTCGACTCACCTCCTCTATTTTTCGTCATGCAAGGAACAGAGGCGTGCATGAGGAAAGAGGCGGTGGGATAACCATCACTATTTTTTCTTTTTTTTAATGCAACTTAATAGTTTTATCCCTGAAATTTTAATATTTACAAATAGGTCCTCAAATTTTTACACATAGATCCTTACTAAAGAAATTTTAGTCTTCTAAATTGATCATGCCTCAATCAATGAAAAGATGAAGATAAACTTTTTTCGGTTCCTCATTTAGCTCCCAAATAGTTTCGTCAATAGAATAATACTTTCAAATCACTTTGACTAGAGGAATATATTTGTTCTTTATTTGGATCATTAGAGATGCATACTCTATCTTTAAATCTTAATAGGCCATTCTTTGAAATTTAAAAAATTAGTTTCAATCTTTTTTTCTACTTTATTCCTCAAGTATACTAAATGTGCATCTCATTATTGTCCTCTTTCTTGATCTTCAATTGATAGTGATCCAATCTCATATCAATCTTGAAAAATACTTATACACCTTGTAATTTTCCAAACAAGTCATCAATTTCGGGTAATGAATACCTGTTCTTTTTTTTCCACCTGATTCAATTGTCTATAATCAATACAAAACCTCAATGTTCCATTCCTTCTCCTTAACTAATAACACCGAAGTACCTCATGGTAAAACACTACGCCAAATAAAACCTTTATTCTAATCGTCATTGTATTTGCTTCTTTATTTCCACTAACTCGAGTGGTGTCATTCTATATGGAGGCTTAGATATAGAGAATTGTCTCAAGGACCAAATCAAAAGTGAATTCACTCTCTTGATCTGGAGGTAATCTGAGCAAATCATCTTGAAATACACCAAGGAACTCTCTAACTATTAAAATTTTATCTAAATTAGTTTCTTGATCTAATTTGCTCCTTCACACATTCGAAATAGCAAAAATAATCCTTCTGCATAAAACTAGAAGCTGAAGCTAATATCAAGCAAAAAGGTAAATCATGCCTAATACTCTCAAAATAAAAGATGAGCTGATCTCGTATGCAAAAAGTGATCCTTTTGTATAACAATCTATATTGGCATGATAAGAAGATAATTGATACATGCCAAGTATAATATCAAAATTCCAAATCTCTAGGAGAATCAAATAAGTAAGAAGTTCATGTTCTCCAATAGAAATCAGACGAGATGACCAGATCAGGTTTGTTCTCCATGAATCCCTAACAATCGCAGTTACATATAGCATATGTTCCAGTGGTTTAAGTTGAATGCTCAAGTGATAAACAAAATATTACAAAGTAGAATAGAGATTGGAACCATGGTCAAACAAAATTTTGGCATTCTTTCAAAAACATGAATAATACTTTCGACCACCAATTTAGAAGCTCTAAAATCATGTTCAGAATTAGCATGCACTCTAGCATGAGCTGATGATCTGGGAGATAATGGTTCTCTCTTCTTCTTATTCAAAATGTAATCTTTTGATTCATGATTCAATCTCCCACAAGCTAACAGACTCTAGTCACTCGAAAACATAAACTTATTTCATGATTTAAACCATATTTTGCATATGCTTAAGTCCTCTATAGTGCCTTCCCTTTCCAAATCTAGATGTATTAACCCTCTTATTATCACATTCTAATTCATTTCCTCTATTCTTTTTGGTTGATAAACTTGTCCTTGCTATTCCAGCTCTTGATCTTCGAAAATTCTTTTTATTGTTTTCCACCAATGCTCGATCTCTCCTTTAAACATAAAGGTGACAAAAGAAATTTTATGATTCATCCAGGTAATTTAAGACATCAAATATTTTCTCCATTAGTATTAAACATTATTCTACCACTAATGGATCAGGTTCACCATGGAAACAAAAAGACTGAGCTCCTTAAATTATTTCATTCCCAGTCTATTCTAATTTGATGTCCCCAATCGACTCTTTCATCCTACTCAATTACTCAAAAGAAGATGAAGCAAAAGGACTAAATGTCCTCAACATCTTAGAATACTAAAAATATCAAAGAAAAATTTCATCGATCTCTATATAATTTACTAAATCTCAATATACTTTACATATCAAACATATCAATATCTCTATGATCCTCAAATCATGCTCTGATACCATCTTTGTCATGCCCCTCCTGAAATTATCGTATTCCAAGATGGTGTGACCCTATCTTAAAATCCATAACATTAAAATTTATCACAATCCAATCCTAGGATCTACAATGACATTTGAGGATTCAAAGAAACATTTAAATATCATTCATATGGTTAACACTTGTGTAGTTTATAATTATACATCTCATTACTCAAATAGTTATGAAAATCCAAACCAACTTAACAAAATATTAACCACACTTATAAGTCTTCAAGCATAAGAAGTTATATAATTAAAACTCTAACCATTTACCATAAATTCATATTATCAGACCCTGAACTCAACATTCCAAAATTCCAATCATGCGAGGTCTTTAAAAGCTTTTACATAATACATTAATTTAGATTCATCGACAACATTTTATTACATATAAAATATACTTATACAACAATAACATAACAACCCACAAAGACTTGCCATAATCTGAATAGCTTTCCACTACCTTAGCTCAATTTGAACATCTCAGTGAGTGACAAACTAACGTAAAAAAGGGTTATACAACAACGGAGTGAGCTACAAAGCTCAGCAAGTGAGAAAACATATCCAAAACAAGGAATGATAGTTTCAAATAAACTTGGTATCAAAATAAAAGATAGAAATATAAGAATTCATAGGTATCAGCTCATTAGATACAGAATCGCAGATGTCATTTCATTCAAAACATATTTGATTCGTAACAAATGGAGCAGAGAGTAATTGTGGCATATCAGATTACGTAAATAGTATTTTAGAGCTTACCAAATGACACATAGGACATTACAGAGCATATCAATGGGGCACAAGATATTTCAGAGTACATCAATGATGTATAAAATGTTTTGGAGCATATCAACAACATATAAAATATTTTAGAACCTATCAATAACGTATGAACTATTTTGGAACATATCAAGGGCAAATAAAATATTTCAGAACATTTCATAGTAAAGACGTATGAAATGTTTCAAAGCATATTAAGAGCAGAGGGAACATTTCATAACATATCAGTGATGTATGAATAGTTTTGGAGCATATCAAAGGCAAATAAAACATTTCAGAATATATCAAAGACGTATGAAATGTTTTGAAGCATATCAAGAACAAATGAACCTTTTCAGAACATATCAATAATGTATGAATGGTTTCGGAGCATACCAAAAGTAAAGAAAACATTTTAGAACATATCAATGATGTATGAATGGTTTCGGAATATATCAAGAGCAAATAAAATATTTCAGAGCATATCAAATGGCATATGAGATATCTCAGAGCATATCAGAAGAATAAATAAGTAATAAAAGCTCAAATGCCATATCTGACGTTCATTCATTTCATTCTCATCCAAAGCGCACATATAAACACATAAGCAATGCTTTGGATAACATATCAGAAACACAGAGGGTGTAGTGGGATCTCAAACAGAATCTTCCACGTTTGGGAGCATTATACATCCACGTGTGGATGAAGCTAGAGGGGGCCAGTAGAGCATCGCGGGCTCTAAGCATATACCCTTTACCATTCTGGCAAAGGTCCAAATAATCCCTTTACCATTTCTGACAAAAGTCCAAATAATCCCACAAACACTAGAGTACAAAAGGATAGTGTGAACAATAAAACTGGCATATATCAGAAGCACATGTGGAACAATGAAATGTACATGCGTCTTTATGAAACAATACGATACAAATATAATTTTTCACAAATTCAATCGAATTTGAAAGGAAAATAAAAGCAAGAGTATACAAGGATTTGAAGCAATAATATAAAGCTCAATCAAAGAAAGAATTCTAGCTGGATTCAATTTCCAAAGAGATGAAACATGAAATGGCAAAATCACATGATTGAGTGGTATCATATCAAAAACACAGAGGGCGCAGTGGGATCTCAAACAAAATATAGTCCATTTAGAGCATGGACCAGACAGAAATCAAAGCATCATGAGATCTAAGCATATATCCTTTATCATTTCTGGCAAAGGTCCAGACAATCCTACTGCCACCAGAGTACAAAAGGACAGGTGAGCAATAAAGTTGGCACATCAGAAGCACATGCGGATCAACGAAACGTACATATGCCTTTATAAGTCAATACGACGCAAACATAATCTTTCACAATTGCATTCAAATTTGAAATGAAATAAAAGCAAGAGCATACAGGATTCAAAGCAATAATATCAAGCTCAGTCAAAAAAAGGATTATAGTCAAATTCAATTTTCCAAAAGAATAAACAAGAATAGACAAAATCAACCAAAGCTTGATTTTTGACAGAATTTAAGGGCCACATTGCATGAATTGTTCGGATAACCAATTATGCTCCAATTTACTCAAGAAAGATATCACTAGAAAGCTAAATCAGTCTACTTTTAGATAAAATAAGTTACATATAAATTGGAGTTCTGTATAGGGATTTATAGTTAAAACAAAATCGAAGGATCATAATCTTGATAATTTTTCAGCTTCAAATATTTTCATTTCGAGGTATCACATTTCAAGACTAGAATAATTCAAATTTCTTATATCAAAGATAAATACAAATATTTAAATTACAATAGAAAGGAGTGAAACATTTGTCGTTCGAATATTTCGATTCAACAAAATTGTAAACCCAAATCATTTTATGTTTCCTCGATCTCCTCTCCCTATGCCGTATTCTTCACTTATCTTCTTTCTTCCTCTTAACTACAGCTCGTGTGGAATGCAGGAGCGCACAGTCACCTGCTTTCACTTTCTCTTTTTCCCAACCACAACTGCCGCAGCCTCAGTCCCTTCCACTGTGCTATTTCCGCTCCTCTCTCAGCCATAGCCTATTCTTCCTCCCTTGCTCCTCTTCCTCTCTTTCTCCTCTTCCTTCCTCTTCTTCCTTCCCGGCCACAGCTGCCACAACCGTAGCCTCTAATTCCCTTCTCTTCTCTCTTTTTCTTCTTCCTTTCTCTATTTCTATCCCAGCTATAGCTGCAGTCACTGCCGCAGCCCTTGGTCCTCTTCCCTTCCTCCTCTTTTCCCTCTTCTTCTCCTCTTTTTTTTTTCTTCTTTCCCAGCTGCAGCTGCCATAGTCACAGCCACAGCCGCAGCCCTCGTTCCTCTTCCCTTCATCCTCTTTTCCCTCTTCTTCTCCTCCTCTTATTCCCTTTTTCTTCTTCTTTCCCAGCTGTAGCTGCCACAATCGTAGCCACGGCTGCAGCCCTCTCTCTCTCTTCTTCTTCCCTCTCTTTTCCCTCTCCTTCTTCTTCTTCCTTCCTCTTCTTTCCTAGCTGCAAGCCCCACACGATGCAGACCACACCTCTTCTTCCTCTCCTCTTCTTCTTTCTCAGCCACAGTTGCCACAACCGCAGCCACAACCTTCCTTCCCTCCTCATCTCTTCTTCTCCTCTCCTTCCCCTTCGCTTCTTTTCTTCTTCCTCTCTTTCCCTTCTCCTCCACCGATGCACAGCACCTCCTCTGTTTCGTCATGCAAGAAACATGGGTGCAGCAACCCCAGCCCTCCTTCCTCCCTCTTCTTCTTCCCTCTCTTCTCCCTCTTCTTCTCTTCCTTTTCCATTCTTCTCCACAACACAGCCCCCTCTCCTCTTCTCTCCTTCTTCTTCTCTTCTTTCCTTTTCCTCCCCTTCTCCCCTTCGACTCACCTCCTTTGTTTTTCGTCATGCAAGGAACAGAGGTGTGCATGAGGAAAGAGGCGGTGGGATAACTATCGCTATTTTTTTTTTAAATATAACTTAATAATTTTATCCTGAAATTTTAATATTTACAAATAGGTCCTCAAATTTTTACACATAGATCCTTACATAAATTCTAAAAACGAGGGATATTACAAACTGAGCCTAAGATTGAACTAGATTGGGCTAGATTCAAAGCCCATCCAAAGTTGTTGGACCTTATCTGGCGATGAAACCATCAGACTGTGGTAATGGAACTGCCCAGGGACTAATTTCCCAGGTGCACTAGGTGTTGGTACCACCCAAGTCAACGATGATACTATCGGAAGTTATTAACTGTTAGGTAATGGTACCGCTTGTTAGACGATGGTACCACCTTACCACAGAGCTCGAGGCTCTACTCTAGCGATAGTATCGTCAGATTAGGCGATGGTACCATCCAATGTCAGGGTCAATTGGTGATGGTACCACTAGTGATAGGTGGTGGTACTGCTACTACCCGAAAATTCAAGATGTGACCTTTTTTACTCTATTTTTTAAGCCAACTGAGGCTATAAATACCCCTTACTTCTCAGCTGGCTAAGCCCATTGAGAAGTAATAAAAACTGAGTCAAAACAATCGTAAAATAACCTTGAAAAGTTTAAGTGTTCACCACCCGAATTTCCAAGTGTAAAAATTCTATAAAAGAGTGTGAGCTACTTGTAAAGTTATGTAAAATGAGTGTTTGATCATTCTCCTTCAAGAAGGATTGATAGTAGAAGCCGACAACCTCATTGGAGGAGGTTTCACAAGTGGATGTAGGTCATTTGACCGAATCACTATAAAATCATTGTATTCTTCTCTTGGTGTGTAAATTTAATTTAGTGCTTTTAATTTCTTACTTAGCTACAATCTTTTGATTTACTATTCTCTACTCTCTTAACTCAAACCGTTTTTCCAAAATCATCTTTATCAGATAAAATTTCTCAATGCATAAAGTTTTTTAGAAATGTTTTAAGTTATCGATTTTTATTCGTTGCACTAATTTACACCCTACCCTCCCTCTCTTGGTGTCGCTCTTGATTCTAATAGTTGACACTCTTGAAGTGTGCATAAATGAGGTCGAAAGACACTTAGATACGAAAGTTAAAATCATCATATCTGATAGGGGTGATGAATTTTATAGTATTTATGATGAATCCAATTATAATTCTAATTCTTTTACTTGATTTTTCGAAAAGCAAGGTATATGTATTCAATATGATTTACTAGATGTGTCACAGTAGAATATGATTGCTGAAAGATATAATTATACGCTTATAAATATGATTACGAGCATGATGGGTTATTCTTTTGTACCTAATTTAATGTAAGAAAAAGCTCTAAGAATAATTATGTATATCTTGAATGGGGTTCCTAGTAAGTAAATTGTATGACTTCTTTTGAGTTATGGAATGATAGAAAACCTAACTTAAGATATTTACATATTTGAGATTGTCCTATAGAAATAAGGATCTTCAACTCATATAAAAGAAAATTTAACTTAATAACTATTTTTTAATATTTTATTATTTATTAAGAAAGTTCAAAAGAATACATATCTTATTGCTCTAATCATAGTATCAGAATAATTAAATATGATAATATAAGATTCCTATAAAATAGTAAATTAGTGGGAGTAAAAATCTCAAAATTTAATTTTAATATAGAGGATATACATATTGATACTCCTTTATTATTCGAGAGATTGTTGTTACTCAAATCATTAAATGATTTGATAAATGTAAACAACAAAATAACATTACTAAATTTTCATATTATATTGATGTCATTATTAATGGTCTTGTAGAATAATCACAAATGACAGCTTTGGAAATATCTCAATAGGAAAGAAATTCTATCATTTATGATTATTATGTAGTATATCTACAAGAATTATATTATGATATAGGAATCAGAATGGATTCTTTAATATTTTTATAGGTCATGAAAAGTAATAATTCTAAAAAATAATATAATATAATAAAAGAAAAATTAAAATCAATAACCAGAATGGTGTCTATGAATTCGTCGAATTATTCAATAATTGTAAAAGAGTCTATTATCTAAATATGACTCAAAAGACAATATCGAATGATATCTTGGTTAGAGATTTAGTTTTTAATATGATTAAAGATTTTACTTATAAAGAATGTATCGATCATAATGAGACATTTAGTTTTTTAAATAAATTTGTTAATAATCAATATGACATTAGTGACTCATTATGAGTTTTAACTACATCATAATGATATAAAAATAAATTTTTGATTAAAGATCTAGTTTCATATGGATTACTCTAAATGACTCGCAGAGAAAATAAAAAATATATAAAATTTAGTATATAAATTCAAGAATCTATTTATAATCTTAAATAAGCTTCTAGACAACGATATATAGAGTTTTTTGATATCATTGATTCCTTCAGATTTAAGAAAAATACTGATGATCAGTATTTATATCTGAAGAATAATGAAAGCAAGTTTATCATATTGGTTATATATATAGATAATAGTTTGTATTGCCAATAGTGATCTTGGTCTATTATATTAAATCAAGAAATTATCGTTGAGAATTTTAATATAGTTGATATGAATGAGACATCTTATATTATTAGTATTGATATACTCAAGGATATGTCTTAATAATTATTAAGACTATCCCAGAAATGATATATTAACCGAGTCTTGAAAAGATTTAATATATAACTTTGTTCAACAAATCATAAAAGTAGAATTTTAATCAAAAGTGAATGTTTTAAAATAACTTAAAAAGAATCAGATAAAGAGAATATTCTTTATATATGTGCAGTTGAAAGTCTATGCTTAAGCCTATGTCAGAACAGATATCAGTTTTTGTAGTTAAAATACTTGATAGATATTTGAGTTATCTAGAAGTGAAATATTAAAGGATTGTAAAGAAAAGTAATAAGATATCTAGAAGCAACGAAGGATTATATGCTCACATGTATAAAATTATATCAACTTGAAATGATGTTGTTTTTTCATATGTTGATTCTATGAATTGCCTCAATAATAGGAAGTTCACCTTATAGTTAATATCTATATCAATTAGAGGGATAATTTATTATTATATATTAATAATAAAATTTAATTTTGTGGTATGCTTTGAGGCCACTAATCAAACTTTATAACTATGAAATTTTATTTCAGGACTTAGTGTGGTCAGACTCAATTACTAGGTTACTGAAGATATTTTGTGACATTGCAATAGTTTTCTTCTCTAAGAATGGTATGTATTATTGTATCTCTATACATTATGGTAGAAAGTACTTGATGGTTAGAAAAGACGAGTCCATAAACATTTAATGTCAATTAATTTCTTAAGTTCTATTGTATCGATTACTGATCTATTAACTTAGGACTTACAACTTAAAGTGTTTTGAAAGAATATATTCTTATGATTGGGATTGTGAGCAACCTATAAAGGATATGGTGATACATATTTGAGTAGACATTATAATTGATATTTTTACTTACGTACTTAAAGGTATTTGTTTCTGTTATCGTGTTCATAGTTATGTATGTACATATTATGATTGAATATAATGATATGATTATCTCGACAAGACAAATTACATGAGTCATTTTGGACTACATTAGGAAAGGCTAACAGTGTTATGGTACATAGAATGAAGTATGACATTGATGACATACAATCGCTATGACTTATATTGCTAGTCAAACTTAATATAATATTATTGTATTCATTAGACTTATTAGCCTATTTTTAAAATTTGCACCCGTGTAAATAGTTTTAAAATTTCATAATTCAATTATGTAAAATTATTTTCAAATAAATTTTATGTATTTATTTTGATTTTGAATCATTTTGTATCTTATCAATTAATAGGTCAAGTGAAAGAATGTTAGAATATGTGACCCTTTTTAATTAGATAAAATATATTAAGGATATGATTGAATTCTGATTATGGTTATTGGCTAATAGTAAGAAAGTCCAATTAAAGTATGATTCATTAAGTGATGCCCTTTATGAGAGGAACTCTCCTAATAACGTATTTTAAATCCTCTACTCTCGCCTATAAATAGATAGGACATCTAGGGATGCATAAGAGAAGAAAAGATAAGAGAGTAGTATCTCAAATAAGAGATTGCAATTGAGAGATTACAGTATTTCTCTCAATCTCTCTATTATAGTTATTATAGTTATTATAGTTTCTCTCTCAATATCTCTATTACAGTTTCTCTCTTAATCTTCCTAACCATCAATCTAAGTGGTCCTGTGAGAGAAGAAGAAGAGAGAAGAAGGTGACTCTAGTTCTCATTGTAGATTGATATTTCAGTTCCAACGATGGTGTGTATATAGATCAGATAAAGTTTATTTCTCTAAACAATAATAAAAGATGCAATATTATTTAGATCCATTATTATTTAATTTTAGATTTTGACATAAAAAATTATAGTATAATTATAAATTTTATGCAAACAAATCATTGATGAATGCATAATATGAGTCGATGATGCTAAGGTGAAGAAACCGTGATACGATTCACAAGAGTGATATCATTTATGTGCATGCATGATTATTTATTGCTTGCCGTTTGCAGGTGTGGCCTACTGAATCTCCACAGGCGCTGCCATGGTCTTTTTGACATATATTAGAAGTCGCGCAAGAGGTTGGGAAGCAAGAAGGGGGATGAAGCTTCCCTCTATAAATACATTGTCTTCCCCACCTCTTCTTGCTTCAAAGCAATCTCAATTTTCCTGTTGTCTTACTTTGTCCTCTCTCCCTTCCTCTCTTTCCTTCGAACAGAGTAGGGCATTCCAGAGGAAGGGAGGGTGGAGACGCCCGATCAGGATCCAGAAACCTGTTGCGTTATTCCAAGCATCGATCAAGAATCCAAACTTCGTTCCGTCTTTTTGGTGGTGTAAGCAAGAAAGCGATAAGAAAGGAAGCTTTTTTGTTGGAGGTAAGGGGAGGAGGGAACAGGGGAAGAACAGGGAAGGCGGAGATGAAGGAGGTGTGGACCTCCCTGGTCTCGATCATGGGCGTGTTCGCCTTTTTCCAGAGCATTCTCCACGTGGTGTTACCGCCGGAGCTGCTGTTCGCGGCGGCGAAGCTGTTCCACCGTCTGTTCCGCTGCTTCTCCACGTATTGTTACTTTGACATCACGGAGATGGACGGCGTGAACACCAATGAGCTGTACCACGCGGTGCAGCTATACCTCAGCCGGTCGGCCTCCATGGCGGCCTCCCGGCTGAGCCTCTCCCGCGGCCTCAACTCCTCCGCCTTCACCTTCGGCCTCGCCAGCAACGACCGCCTCGTGGACAGCTTCCGCGGCGCCAGCGCCACCTGGGAACACGCCGTCTCGCAGCGCCAGCCGCAGGCCATCTCCTGGCAGCCACTCCCGGAGGAGAAGCGCAGCTTCACCCTCCGGATCAAGAAGAAGGACAAACCCCTCCTCCTCCCGGCATACCTCGACCACATCATGGAGGCCGCCACCGAGATCCGCCGCCGGAACCAGGACCGGCTACTGTACACCAATTCCCGCGGCGGCTCCATAGAGTCCCGCGGCTTCCCGTGGGAGTCCGTCCCCTTCAAGCATCCCAGCACCTTCGACACCCTCGCCATGGATCCCGCGAGGAAGGAGCTCATCATGGCCGACCTCAACGACTTCGCTCAAGGGAAGGCCTTCTACGAGAAGACCGGCCGGGCGTGGAAGCGCGGATACCTGCTCTACGGCCCGCCCGGCACCGGCAAGTCCAGCATGATCGCTGCCATGGCCAATTACCTCGGCTATGACATCTACGACCTCGAGCTCACCGAGGTGAAAACCAACTCCAAGCTCCGGAAGCTCCTGATGAAGACCACCTCCAAGTCGATGATTGTCATCGAAGACATCGACTGCTCCGTCAATCTCACCAACAGGAGCTCCAAGAAGCCGGCCCCACCGTGCGAGCCGCCATCGGACCTGAGACCCACCGGCGGGACGGAGGACGGCGGTGCCGACGACAGGACAATAACCCTGTCGGGGCTGCTCAACTTCACCGACGGGCTGTGGTCTTGCTGCGGCAGCGAGAGGATCTTCGTGTTCACCACCAACCACATCGAGAAGCTCGACCCGGCGCTGGTGCGTTCGGGGAGGATGGACATGCACGTGTTCATGAGCTACTGCTCGTTCCAGGCGCTGAAGATCCTCATGAAGAACTACCTAGGATGGGAAGACGACGAGCAGAGCGACGAGCTGATGAGGGAGTTGGCGGAGGTGGTGGACGATGCCGAGATAACTCCGGCGGATGTCAGTGAGATACTGATAAAGAACCAGAGGCGGGAGAGGCGCGAGGCGGCGGCGGAGCTGCTGGAGGCTCTGAAGGCCCGCGTCGAGAGGAGGAGGAAGGAGAGGAAGAGGAGTTTGAGCGAGCAGGTGGTGGAGGAGTTGGAAGAGCAGGAGAAGAGGGCATTGGAGAGCCCCAAGGAGAGTACTGGTCAATTGATGCACAGTTGCAATGCAAAAGAAGACAAGGGAGCAGAGGAAGATTGATGGACTCCATTAATCTCAACATGTGATCCATGCTTCACATCTTTCTCTCCAATTGCCAGGTAAAAGAAGACAAGGAGGAAGAAGAGGGGGGTGGTTTGATGAGTTCCATTGTTCTCCCAACACTTTATCTATGCTCTACTGCTACTGTGCTTCACATCTTGCTATATATCCAATGCCCAAAGCAACTACTGCTACCATATGCATGAGTCTTCCATTCTTTTGATCTTGATGAGCTTTTGAGGAACAGTAGATCCTCCATTGACTTCTTAAGTTGACAGGAAAAAAGATACGTTGACATATGTCAGATATTTTGGAAGCACTTGGACTTCTTATTGCTTTGATTTATTATAACCGTTGTAGTAGATGTTTTTGTGTTGGAATCATATGACATAATGATAGGGTTACTCTTTTATGATTGGATTGGATGATCAAGATTTGAGACACGAACCCTCTTATCTGTATGATAGAATTATGTATATCTATTTTATTCGTGATGGTTTTTGATAAAATTTAATTCATGTCTGAATGTATTATTGTATTTGAAAGAAAAAAAAAGTATCTACTCTTCTTCACGTGATTTAAGAAGATATGTAATTTTTTGTTTTATAATATAAACAACAAATAAATCATAAGTCTTAATTATTTAGAATTAGGGATATGGATTTTTTATCATCGAGATACATAAAAAGTTATATGTTTGATTAAATTTAAAATATTAAATTTTTATTTATAGTCTTTATTAATCCTTTTTTATCTCTTCTTTTATCATTGATATTAATTATTTCACTTCTTTTAATTATTATATCCATAGGTCTCCTAATCCCATATCCTTGTCCTCTTAAATAATTTTCTCTTATTTTATTTTCTATTGAAGTGATAGCTAATTATTCATAAATAAAAGTATTTTTTTCTTTTTATCTTTCCTAGTAACTTTACACATTTATCTCAAAATTTTTATCTCGGTAATATAAATTTTTTATATGTTGTTAAAAAAAATTTACCTTACCTTACAATCCCTTTCTAAATTAAAAAAAATCGTTAGAATTAAATAGTAAATTAGATGTTTGATAAAGTAAAAGCATCTTTGCAATTTATTTCATACAAATCCTATAAAGCCTTAGAAGAAAACAAAGTATCACATAAAAGAAATATTAAAAAGTAAAAGAAAAATCACAATGAGAGAAGGCTTATGTCGATGTGAAATGTTTGATAGTAACTACAAGTCATAATGTCTTAATTATTCGATGTTGGCTTTTATATTGCATGTAAGATCAAAAAGATTAAATTGATTTCAAGAGTGATGCAACCACGAAAAAAAAAGAAAAAAAAGTTTGATGATAACGATAAATCATAATGTCTTAATTATTCATTTATGAATTGATTTGAGAGTAATGAGATCACCAAAAAAAAAAACAACAAAAAGGTTGACGGTAACAATAAGCCGTACTATCTTAATTATTTGTTATGTTACATGTAAGATCGAAAAGATTAAATTGATTTCATGAGGAATGGGATCTCGAAAGAAGACAAAGAAACAAAATAGCTCATGAAAGCCAAGCACGAAAACAGCCACAGTCTTGCTTGGCACAAAGTACAGCATGGCATGAACACGCCACGTGCTCTCAGGCTAACAAAGCTTGCCGACATACTCCAAAGTCCAGCGTTGCCATTTATGAGCTCCTTCGAGTACAATGTAAACATTTATCTAAATAAGGTCAAAGAACACATAGAAAGCTAAATGGTAAGAAGAGAGGAGGGGACAAAAAGATTTAGGATGCTTGTTCTTCTTCTTTTTTTTCCTAACATGATGATGTTGCTTGACTAACATATTAACGAATTTTTTCTTGCTTATGCTCGAACTTAAATGTTCAAACCTCAATTTTTATAAATATTTCAATATGATTACTATTTCAAAGTAATTAAGGCTCTTCGTGTAGAGCTCGATCAATCTAATATATTATGTAAGTATAAACTAGAGAAGAAAATATTCCTTAAGATACTTCTGAGAAGGTGTTACGTATGATTCAAAATCTGAAACTTTATTTTCAATCTTTGTCATTAAATCTCTTACTAACATGGGTGCTAGATCAGTTTTGACAAACTTATATTACACGAGTTATCGGAAGGAAACATCCATGAAGCAAGTGAGGTCGACTTAGACTGCATGACATGGATCGACAGTCAATTCTGATACTATTTTGAAACTTATATTTATCTCAACACTAAGATAAACACAGATATTAAGAAAAAAAATAATCTATTACAATTTGAGTCTTGGGATCTATCCATATGGCAACTATGTTCTTTGGGTTTGGATAAGTCCTGCATAAGAGATGAAACCATATCTTGTATACACATTAAATTCCCTACACCTAACAAGTTTGAGACAAAGGAGACATGTTTTCCACCATGAGAAGTGTCGGTTGTTGGATAGATTTCGATGTATGTAATCCAGTGAGGCATTCGTTGTACAAGTTATCATTTATGTCTTCTTCTTCTTCTTCTTCTTCTTCTCTCTTTCTCTCTCTCTCTCTCTCTCTCTCTCTCTCTCTCTCTCTCTCTCTCTCTCTCTCTCTCTCTCTCTCTCTCTCTCTCTCTCTTGCTTTAAACTCTAAAACTTCATCCCACGAATTCTTAATATAAATGTGCCTCACTTGCTTTAAATTTAGTGTTAAAAACTTTATTCGATGAATTTTAAATGTGCTAAGTACTTTGGTTGATAAATCTATTTTTATCATTTATCCTTTTTTTTAAAAAAAATCATAGTGTGTAACTCTTAAAAGCGAGAGATAATGATGATGATGATGATGATGATGATGATGATGATAATAATGATAGCGATTATGTGATGTTCATTGTTGATAATTAACTTGATTCACAGAGGTTAGCTAATGGTGGCCTTCTTCACAAAAAGAAGCATGATTCTACCATCACCTTTTGTTGACAGTCTCTTCTTCCTATCTCATTATTGATTGCTTTGTCTATCTATCCTTTTGCAAAACTATTATTTGTTACTCTCACTAGCAAGCTGCAAATTCATTGTGAAGGTTTGTAAGAAGACCAATTTAATTCTTTTGAATTTGTTTTGATATAAAGTTATATTTCAAGGGTGTGAAATGAAGAAAGATCTACATCTAGTTTTCATTTCATGATTTCTCTTACCTTGCTATTCTCAAAATAAATTAATACTAAATAAACTTTACCATTTCATACGGTTCTTGCAATAAAATAGAAAAACAAATATAATTTAGTTTAACATTATACATATGATAAATTTTAGAATTATAAGTATATCATTAAATATTTTTACATCTATAATATTTTTCTTAATATCCTTATCAATAGTATTTCCCATGTCATTTTTATCTTTAATTTTTTTATATACCAAATTCTAAATATATTACTTTTTAACTATTTAGTATCTTATAAGTAAATAATATTTATTCTTCTTCTGATCATTGTGTCTATTAATTCTAAATTATTTTATGAAAGTATGTTGTTCTCATATTTCAAGTTGTTAACATAATCATTTATTTTTAAACAAACTTTTTTACTCCTATTGTTCCAAAACAAGGAGAGAACTTTTACTTGATATTACATCCAAGCACCAATATGATAGGTCATTTTTAAATAATTTAATATTTTTAATTCGGGATACCTAAGTAGTGAAAGTATCTTACTCACCTTCGAACGATAACCTAGCTCTATATTGAAATCAGTTAAGATCTATATTATTCGATATAATCTTATACTAGTTGTCAATGACATAATACAACCTTTCACCATTTTCATTCAAGCTTGGGATTGGCATTGACAATATTAATCTTCGTTAGATGTTACTTACTTATTTGTTAAAGTTTTTAATTAGCATTATTAACCTTTAAGTCATTGTTATGCTGATAAAAAAATCTATAGTTAATGTCTGAATATTCAAAGTATTTCATATACTATAGTAAAATTTATAACTACAAATATCTTATTTTTTAACTATTATTTTTTAACATTAAGAATAAAAAAAAGGAGCAACATAATCATCATATATTCCAAAGCCCAATTAAGATGATGCATTTGAGGCACTTCAAACTATTTCATTCTACTTTCTTTTTAACTTCTGCTACTAGGGATGAACTCTTATCAATATTTTTAGTTATGCTTACCCTTACTTACATTCTAAATTAAATACATTTTCGATGCATATTTTTTATTAAATTTTTTTTAAATCAAAATTTTATTTCAAAAGCACTAATTCACCCCTTCTTAGTGTCTTTACAATCCTAACAAAGTTCTCATATATGACTTCTTCTTCTTCTCTCTCTCTCTCTCTCTCTCTCTCTCTCTCTCTCTCTCTCTCTCTCTTTCTCCACCTCACTTGTTTTAATGTCTAAAACTTCATCCAACAAATTCTTAATATAAATGTAACTTGCTTGCTTTAAATTTAGGGTTAAAAACTTTATTCAATGAATTTTAAATGTGCTAACTAATTTGGTTGATAAATCTATTTTTATCATTTATCCTTAAAAAAAATTATCATAGTGTGTAACTCTTGAGAGCGAGAATGCTACTGTAGTAAGAGAATGCTAAAAATTTATGGCTCAAATAAGAATGCTACTGTGGTAAGAGAAGAGCCAGAGAAAGTCCTAAAAATATTTTTACTAAAAATTATAAATAAAAATTAAATATATTTAACTTAGTGAATTAATATTTTTTTTATCACATAGTTCAATGATGATAAAAGATACATTTAGTCAGTTGCGGATAATTGAGACATAACAACTTTGCTATTGTTGCATTAGTTTAAACTAAATAATGTTTAATTAACCTTATTCATTATAGATATTAATAAAAGTGATTTATATGGAGGGTGTTAATATTCAAAGTATACCTTTACTATATTTAAATTTGTAAGCAAAAATATCTTATTTTCCAACTTTTACAATGGCAAGCATATAAAAACTCCTATTATTTTTTTGACCATTAAAAAACAAAAGCAGCGATATAGTCATACTTTATATGTTTGACAACCCAATTAAGCTGATGGATTTGAGGCACTCCAAACTGTCTCATTCCCACTTTACACTTCGTTTCTAACTCTTGGGACCAGCTTTCTATGTGCCATCACTTGAGAGTGAAAGGAAAGCTGCTCCTCCTCAGCTCCATCATGGAAAGGTGTGTTGGCTTGCAAGGGATGAGTTTCCCACATGCTTGGCTGACATAGTTTAGCTTGAATCTCTCATTCTTTCTGTTCCATTTCTCCTCCCCATGATATGACTACAAGCCACTGATAGTGGCATTTGTTTAGCTGGTGGTTGATTCTTGGGCATATGATTCAAGATTTAGCTGACAGAGATGTCTGCACATTTTGAGGCCATCATGCCCTCACTTTTAAAGATGCATATCAGAGAAAGAAGGATCTTAATTCTTTGAGCAGGGACATGAAAGTGACCATGCACTTGTCTTGTGCTAACAGATTCAAGGAGCTAAAAAAGTCCTCAACATCTAGGGTTAAAGTTTCTGTCTTGTGGCGACTGGATACACAGACTTGTTGCCAAAGCTTGGCCTTTGGCAGCATGACTCACTCGCCTCACTCATTTCGGTTCCCCAATTGGCTTGTAAACTTTCAGCCATCTCAGCTTCTTGACTAGTGATAGGGATAACATTTATCCTTTCACTTAAATTATGATAGAGATAATGTTCGATGTCTCATCGAAAACTAATATATGAAGTTAACTCGACAGAAATGATAAAATAGGATGATCGAATTTGCCATGTCATGATAAATGATAATAAAAAATATATTTTTTGAATCATTAATGATCCATAGGATATTTCTCTAACCGTAATAGTAGGATATTAAGGTATGAATAGAAAATTTATTGACGATGATATAGATTTTTTTTTTTAATTTAGCTTTGATGTATTAACTTAGCGTTAGAGAAATCATACCAATAATGTATCTGATAATAAACTTTTTTTAAGGAGTGATTGTAAAATTTTGTCTCAACATTGGTATCATTGATGACCTTTCATCAAGATACATGTGAGACCATTTATGCCGTATAATCTTTTTATAAGATATTTAACATGAATCTCAACGTAGCTTAAAAACTCATATATATATATGTTACAGTTTTATAGGTCTAAATAAAAGAACTAATTCTTGTGATTGTATTGAACCAGAAGAGGAGAATCTTCCACATTTGCAGTGCACCACCAAGTCTTCCCCACTCTCACTGCATCGATGAAAGTCTTATATGTTGCAAGATACATCTCTTTTTTTCTAAGCTGAATCAGGTAATCAATGGAAGGAGTCAGGTGCAGCCAGACTCAAGTTGCATCCCTGAACATGCTTCACATGATCTGCCTCTGTTCATCACGTGGAATTATATACACCGTTCGGAATGCAACTCACAGCGCAGATCGACAAGTGTTGCAAATAAAGGTTTCCAGCCTGCAGTCAGCAGAGTTCAGAGAGAGAGAGAGAGAGAGAGAGAGAGAGAGAGAGAGAGAGATCCTCGTCTCACGTAGGAAACACATACATTGCAGAATCCCTGCTGCTGCCGCTGGTAGTGGAGGTGGTAAAGTGAGACAGAGGAAATTGTGATGGTACATGATGACAGCCTGAGCAGATTCTTCTGTCCTTTTATGTCACAGAGATGATGATGGGAATCACTCACAGCTGCAGAATTTATTGCTGGGGATGGTGGCAATACTTGTAGCAGCCACAGCATACTTATCCTGAGCAATAGTTCCCTCCTGCTGCTACTGCCAACCTGCTGTGAACAACGCAACCAGAGCACCACTCCCCAACCCATAAGAGGACAAGCTTGATGATCCTCTTCTTCCTCACAGCTATTCTGGACATCACCAAAACCAAACTCATAAGAGGACAAGCCTGAAAAGTTCCAAACTCAAGGCACTGTTTGGAAGGCATGGTGGGTTGACTCCTCTCCCTCAAAGTTCTTTACTATCACCAAAACTTGACCTCATAAGAGGACAAGCTTGAGATGTTGCAAGCCATGGCCAATGCATTCTGTGTTTGGAGAGGTATGGTACACATGATAGGAGGCTAGTACTCTTCCTCAGCTAATCAAATGCCTCCTGAACAACAGTTCTTTTCTGCTCTTCGGAGCAGCACAATGCCAGAGCTCATTGAAGTATTCCAAATCAAGGTGGGGGCTGTGATTCAATCACAGCTAAACAAATGTTTGCAAGGTGGCAGGACATTTTAAAAATCAAGATAATTTTATCATACCACAGTTTAGTCTCATATCCAAAGTTTGAGGTGACTTTAATTGTCTTATAATAATTAAATAAGTCTATTATTATAAATTTAAATTTAATTATTTTAGACCGATGATTCAAGCTTCACAAGTTAATAGATTAATTATTTTGTTAAATCAAATGATTATAAGTGATATCAAAGTTAACATTATGTTAAATAAAAAATGATTACTCTGAATGCGATAAAGAGCACATCATAAGATTATCATTATATTAAGTCTCATATATTTTATATTAAGATTTGATTTTTCGATTATGATGGACTTCGATGATGATGTCAAACGATCGAGTGAAGAAGATTATAATACCTTGTGTTATAATTGTTGAAAAATTATGAATAGGCATCTCAAGCATAGCAAAAAACAAAAACAAGATTAGATTTTTCATTCTTAAGTACTTGATCATTATGTGATGATTAGTTTACGAAAAAATCATAAATATGAAGAACCACATATATTATGTTAGAAACATTACCTAGGGAGATCATATATCCTTAGAATTTTCAAATCTGATGAAGATGATGAAGGAGCACTAGCGTACACCACTCTAGTGGTAATCTACACAGCGTACATAATGACAATGCTCCTCAAATCGTCGTGGGATCTTCCTCTCCACGCACACTACAAGAATGCCGGAGCCAAGGAGGAGGAGAGGAGGCTGAAGAGAATAGGAGGGGTGCCTTCCAATAGCTCTAGCCTATGAACTAAGAAGTTCCTCTTATTTATAGAGGTGCATGAAGTTTATCCTTAATAGATCCTATTTACATTGGATCTCTATACAATTATCCAATTGGATCTCATCCAATTATCCAATTGAATCTCTATCTAATCATCCAATTGGATCTTATCCATAGGATCTAAACTAGGGACTACGTAGATATTCATATCCTCACCTTTGCTCGTCGCAACATCCACCTAATGTATGTGACCCTCTAGGCCCAATACCGAATTGGTTGTGAGTCGCTCGCTTCAGAACTCCTTCTGACTCAGAACTCCTAATATAATGAATTATTATCTCCATAATAATTCACTCGACTCATCGACTATGGACGTACTAGGCCACTACGCCATAGTCCTCAGACGGTATAGAAGGATCTAATCCATTAGACCTGTTTGTCCTCAGTTATCATATATCTATAGTCCCTCATCCAAGTAATATCCCAAAGACCGTATATTGGGCATAGTAATGTCAAGCCCATATAGAATCTTGTTCGAGTCTCGCTCTAATTGGATTCTCCGAAGACTCCTCTCTCAATCCAAATGACCATGGCCAGGGATTTTGCTTGAGCGAGCACACGCGGGATATTCTACTTACGATACTGAGAGTGGATGATCCCTCTATTGACACTTAATTACCTTCGTAAGGTTGGTTACCATTTTTGAGAACCGATTGTATCAGATCTGGAGCTTTCCAAACTTGTAAGTCCAGCGTCAAATAATAGAGTACTCATATAAGGCATTTTTGGTGTCTCAAGTCTAAGGACCAGATATACAACTGGGACTACAGAATCACTATCTAACTTAGGTATCATTAATCATCCAACATTCCATAAATGGATCAATCAGTGAACTCATTCTCTAATGAGCAACTGCATTGTACCTCTAGTGTACCCACACAAGTGATTATGAGATCAGTCGCCTCCATTATATAGACGAATATACAATGCACAAGTCTATCCAATTATCTCGATGTCCTTTTCGAGTAACCTATGACCAGGATGATTTAGGATCTATGTTTAAAGATATATCAATCTCATTATTGTGATCTCATCATGATCCGATTCTCATTGCACAGATCTAAGGACATCACAATATTCATCCAAGTAATGTGACAAAATATTAGTAATAATAAGCAAAGAGATTGACGCAACATGTCACAGGTGCCATCACTCACATGATTAGCTTGTAGGGCACCTATAACTAACAATCTCTCACTTGATCTAAAGCCAATCACCTAGGTGTCTGATCCCCATCAGACCTCTATGACACTCAAATACAATTTGAGTGAATGGCTTTGTCAATGGATCTCTAATGTTATCTTCGGATGAAACTCTTTCCACTGCTATATCTCCATGGGTCACGATCTCTCTGATCAGGTAGAACACTTTTGATGAGACCCGAGTTCCCTAGCTTGATCGATCACCTCGTTATTGTCGCCATATATGGGAATCAGTTTCACATTGCTCGATACGATTCCCAAATCCTTAATGAACTTCTTTATCCACACATTCTGTTTTGCTGCTTCTGCCATAGTAATGTATTCTACCTCTATGGTCGGGTCAGCAATAGTATCTTGCTTGGAACTCTTCCAACTTACTATTGTTCCATTCAGGGTAAATACACATCCTGAATTCGACTTACTATCGTCGATATCAGACTAGAAACTCGAGTCCGTGTAGCCCTCAATCTAGAGACTACCTCCTCCGTATACCAATAAAAGATCCTTAGTCCTTCTTAAGTACTTAAGGATATACTTTACTACTTTTTAGTACTCCAAGCTTGGATTTGCCTGATACCTGCTTGTGACACTTAGAGCATGCGCTATATTAGACTTGGTACATAGCATAGTATATATGATAGATCCTATCACAAAGGCATAGGGTATCTTATCCATATTTGTTATTTCTCCAAGATTTGGATCTATAGAGATAGATATAGAGATAGACTGGGACAAGCCAAACATCCTCTTGTATCTATCTCTATAGATCCAAATCCCCAAAACATAGGATGCTTCCCTTAAGTTCTTCATGGAAAAAGTGTCTAGATAACCAAGCCTTTACTGTAGAGAGCATTCCTACATCATTTCCAATGATTAAGATGTCATCCACATATAACATCAAGAAAGTGATAGCAGTCCCACTTATCTTCCTATATACACATAGCTTATCTTCGTTCTTAATGAAGTCATAAGATCTAATCACCTCATCAAATCTTATATTCCAACTTCGGAAAGTCTGCTTTAGTCCATAAATGGACTTAAGCAATCTGCATACCTTATTTGGACTCTACTTGGACATGAATCTCTTAGGCTAGATCATATACATCTCCTCTTCGAGGTTGTCATTGAGGAATGTAGTTTTCACGTCCATTTGCCAGATCTCATAGTCATAATATATTGCAATAACCAATAAAATTCGGATGGATTTCAGTATAACTATGGATATAAAGGTTTCGTCATAGTCAACACATTGTCTTTAATAATACTCCTTAGCCACTAGCCTTGTCTTATAGATCTTCATCTTTCCATCTACTCCGATCTTCTTTTTGAAGATCCATTTGTAGCCGATGGGTACGATACCCTCAGGTGCATCAACAAAGTTCCAAACCTTATTGGAGTACATGGATTCTATCTCAGAATTTATGGCTTCTTACCACTTCCTAAAGTCTATGCTTATAATAGCCTCCTCGTAGGTCTGAGGATCAATATCCTGAGTATCCTCTCCATTGATATGTCTCACATATCTCTCAGGAGTGTGTGACACTCTACTAAACCTGTGAAAATTTGGAACTTGTGTGTAAAGTACTTGAACAGACTCGGTCTCAAGAATGGTACTTGAGCTAGGTTCTCCAACCTCGCTCAACTCTATTATACTCTCAAGAATATGTTCCTTCTTAAGAAACACTGCTCTCTTGACAAAAAAGATCTTTTGGTCCTCGGTTGATAGAAATAATACTCACAAGTTTCCTTGGGGTATCCCACGAACTTACATCATTCCGTTCTAGATTCCAACTTATCGGGGTTATGTCTTTTAACGTGGGCAGGGTAGCCCCAAATCTTAACAACCTTAAAATTGGGCTTCTTCCTTTTCCATATCTCATATAGTGTAGACACTACCTACTTAGATGGAACTCTGTTCAGAAAGTAAGCTATGGTATTTAGGGCATATCCCCAAAATGAGATGGGTAGGTCGGCTAAACTTATCATGGACCATACCATATCTAATAGTGTGTGATTTCTCCTTTCTGATACACCATTGAGTTATGGTGTATAAGGAGATGTCCATTGGGACAAAATCCCATGGTCCTTGAGGAATTGAGTGAACTTCGTACTCAAGTATTCTCCTCCTCCATCTGATCGAAGAGTTTTAATACTCTTTCTAGTCCACTTTCTCTTGGACATACTTACATTCATAATATGTAGAGTAGTGTTTAGTATAAATAAATCATTATGCAATATCTCTCTAGTGATGATCTCATAATCCTTAATAATTGAACAACTATTGTTCTCAAAAACCACTTTATAACCATTTAATGTTAAATATAAAATAGAAATAACGTTTTTGATAATAAAGGGAATAAAATAACATGCATCTAATGCAATAGTAGTTCCATCAGACAAATGTAAAGTGATCTTGCCGATAGCAATAATAATAACTCTTGCTCTGTTGTTTATCTTGAGATCAATCTCGCCTCTCACCAATCTCCTAGGCCTTGTCAGAACCTGCAATGAATTATAGATATGATAAGCACTACCGGTATCTGATACCCATGTATTATCACAATAATCTAACACATGAAGACTAATCATGAATGTACTTGAAGCTTCTCTAAGCTTTTGTTTCGCCTTTTCTGTAAGATACTCCTTGTAGTTCCTTTTCCAATGCCCATCTTGATCGTAGTAGAAGTACTGACCTTTATCCTTTGTTGGGTTAATTTTGGTAACCTTTGTCTTACCCCATTTGCCCTTACCCCATTTGCTCTTACCCTTGCCCTTTTTAAGGGTCTTCCCATCCTTCCTTTTTCTTTTGGTCTCACTAATGTAGAGAACTAATTTCTCTTTTTTGATTTTGCTCTCTGCCTCCCTCAACATATTGAAGAGCTCAGAGAGAGTCACCTCAAGTTTGTTTATATTAAAATTCATAATGAACTAGGAAAAGAAATTTGGTAGGGACTAAAGTATAAGATCAATGCACAAGTTATCATCTAGGACCATTCCTAGACCTGTGAGTTTCTTAATCCACTCTATCATCTTTAGGACATGATTTTGAACTAATGCCCCCTCAGTCATCCTGGTGCAGAAGAGACTCTTGGATATCTCATATCGTTGAGTTCTTCCCTGCTCCTTAAATAGTTTGCGGAGATGTAAGAGTATAGATCTAGCATCTATGTTTTCATGTTGTCTTTGTAACTCATGAGACATAGAGGCCAACATGTAACACTAAGTGAGAGTGGAATCATTTATATACTTCACATATTAGGCAAACTCTTCCTGAGGTACTCTTACCTTAGGTTGGGGTATGACCATATCCAGGACATATGCGATTTTTTTCATTGTGAGAACTATTCTCAAGTTACAAAGCTAATTTGCAAAATTTGGACTAGTGAGACAGTTGACAATAAGTATGTCATGTAGAGGGTCTGATAGCAATATGTTTCTGATAAACAGAAGATATAACATAAGTAAATAACACGCAGATTTCATAGGAAAAATAAACAATCAAGATATTGACTTCTATCTTGATGTGCTCTCATTATTTTTCTAGTGAGTCATGCGACACTTTTAACACATGAAACGAAAGTCTCCGGCAGACTTCTAGTGGGGATCGAGATCTAATCGGCATCTTAGTGTGACCTCGAGGGATGACCAATCACATTAAGCCCAAAAAGGTATGCAACTCTTGCAAATCACAACTCTTTATGATTCCCGTCATGTTCGACCTCCGAACCATCATGGCTTCAAGGGACTTGACCAAGGTCCACAATACCATACAATACCGATGTTTTGAGAGTTGGTCGGTATAGTATGATACCATGTACCAAGTGGTACGCTATTAAGCGGTACATATAATTTAGGCGTAATTTTCTCTGAAAATACCTAAAAATAAAAAAAAGGTTAGGATAGGATTTTTAAGTTAGAAATAAATATAGTAATAGTATAAGTTTAGCAAAATCAATGTAAATTGGATAAGAATAGTATCACATATCTTTTTCGGACTTTGAGAATTAGTCTTGTGTAATGTTCGTATTTCAATCCATTCCAGATTGTCCTTCTATAAATATTGAAATATCTATAAAAAAATTATTTGAATTGTTAGACTATTTTATTATAATATAAATTTTAAATTTTAAATAAATTAAATAACCACATATATAGATATACTTGATTGTTAATTCTACCACCAAAATGAACGACGGGCCTCCACGGGTGATGGATCGGGATCCTCGATCCTATACATCTGTATATCAATATGATATATTTATTGGACCCACTCATGAAATTGATCCCACAGCATAGTATATCGATACATCGTATGCCATTGGTGCATCAATGTGGTGATGATCGTAGGTTGATCGTCATGAATCACATTTGTTCGAGACAGCTCTTGAGGCATATATTGGTGAATGTCAGAGCTTCTACTTTCGCTATTGATCTGCTGCTCTGTATCATGCTGTTGCTCGGATACATATGACCAACTATCACCATACTACTGTTGGCTATATGATTCTTCATAATAAGACGGTTGTGAATACAATGAGCTTTATTCTGTGTTTACATCATGTAAGCTCTGTCGCATCTACTCAAATTCATCCACTGCTTTCCCCTTCCCCTTCCCCTTCCGCATATAAACTTGACCAGAACCTTGTTAAGTTCTATGATCTGAATCTTGGGTGGCATGTGTAAAATATTGCTTATCGGTCCATGCACCACCCTCAAGTTGTATAGACAAGACCAATGACTGCCCGGCATCATCGCCATCATCTATCGAGGCACTATTGCCCATGTTACTGTCATGTCTCTGGACCGAACGAGTTGTTGAATGTGATTGTGAAGGTGTCTTGTCACATGACTCGATTCTTTCCAATAATATAACTGATGCTATTGCCTTCCCCTTTACCTTTGCACATTGGGTGGACGACTATGGATATTAGGTGTCTGTAGTTTCTCGAGCAATTTGACTTGATGTACTCCTGCCATGTTGTGGTCGAGGGGGACTTTTCACTTGTTGAGGTTATACTTCTTCTTCTTCTTCTATTGCCTCAGTGATAAAACATGAAGGACGCTAAGGATCTTCTGCCTCATCAAGTAGAGGATCATTTTGGTTCTCTGCTACTTCAACCCAATCTAACATCAGCTCTGAATCTTCGCTGTAGAATTAAAGGTCGATAGGATCAATATCTGGTTCCTTTGGCTCCTTATCCAACTTAGCACATCGCCACTTTAGTCACATGTTATAATGGACATATACCAATTTCTCTAATCATCTATATGAGAGTTTGTTGCGGACCTTCATATGAATCGATGTAAATGTTGACCAATTACGTTCACAATCACTAAATGTTGTCGTCTGTGAAAGTATACGAATGATAACCTTCCTTAAATGTGGCGCATCCCCTCCAAATTGTAGCCATCACTCGATTGTAAAAAAATATAAATAAAATTTTATTAGCATAATAAATATTTAACATCAAATATAATTGATAATTGATAATCAATATATGTAACTTTTCCTCACCAGAATCCATAGTGTAACAACACGATACAGCTACAACATCGGAGAATGAACCAACTATTTTTCAAAATAATCGACCCGCCATAAGAGCATCGGTAGTCTTTGGCAAGAGCCGATATATAACATTTCATAGTACTATTAGTAAATCATTTTATATTCCGAGAGCATACCGATATTGAATTGCCGGGTTTAGATAATACGCTACATGACATAATTTTGTTAGTATAATTTTTTATTATATAAAAAAATAAATTAATTTATTTTGAATATAAATTTACCTGCATTATGGATATCTTGATCCATAAGAACTTCAGTTCGACGATCAATGATCCGTACATATTAATTGACTTTAAAATCATCTTTGAATGCTTTCCTGACTTCCTCTCTTGCTAAATGCAGCATATATTTCAGATACGACATATATGGACGCTTGTCCATATCAACCTTTTGGAGAATAATATAAAGTGGTTCCACACCTTTTATGATTTCTGCCGTGGTCTCCCAAAATCTAGAGGAAAAAAATGAACTTTTCTATTTTCTTTCCATTGCTCAATCTTAAATATCTTGAATCAGACCATTCTTGTGAGGTGATCATTCCCTTCAAGATATACCTTTTTTATTGTAATGACTTTAATGCAATATAATTGGTAGCAAATCGAGTGACCCTAGGTCGAAGTATTTCACCGTTTATATATTTTTGCATTAAAACATGGACCCAATAATGATTATATATAAACTTTGTAATCGATTGTATTCGAGCTACACAATTCTTTACTACATCCAGCTCACCAATATCCTTCAGTATTAGATCTATGCAATGAGCTACACATGGGGTCCAAAATATTTTTTTTTCATTAATCATAAACTGACTTTCTTGAAATTTGCTTCATTGTCGGTTATTATTTGGACAACATATTATGGTCTGATCTCCTCTACTATAGTATCCATCAAACATTCAATATAGTTTGCATCTTGGATTTTTTCAGAAGCATTAACAAATTTATAAAAAATCATTCTTCTATTGCAATAAACAAGAAAGTTGATGATACTCATTATTGTTGGTCTTGTTTATCTGTCACACATCAGTGTCACCCCATATTCGTCCTATTACCTCTTGAAGGATTTGATCTAATCTTTCAGTTCTGCCACCTCCTCATTTAAGTGCATACCATAAATCTCTTTTAGTGTCGGAGCTTAGATCCCCATGCCAAACTTTTGAATAGAGGAAATCATGCTTTGATAATATGGGCCTTGGGCTGTCTTAGTTGGAATCCTATGGAAATTGAACCATTTTGAAATTACCTTCCTAATATCCCACTTCTTTTCCTTTATGTATGCATCGTCAATCCATATCTATTTCGCTGTTTGTGGGGGATAGACTTACGGATCAACATCGATAATATCTAATGTAGATATCCTACCAAGACCCTTCATAAAATCATAGAGTCCACCATATCTTATGCTACTAGTTTGGCCTAACTTAGGAGGAGCAGTTGGGTGCCTCATGCTAGCCGACCTCTGGATTCCACTACCACTATCATGCTTCAATTATGAGTCAGGTCGTCGATCTCTCATTGCTTCATCGACTATATACTGATACTCCAATAATGCACGAATCCCAAATGTGAGATCTGGATCGGCTTCATCGTCGCAACCCTCATACTGATCATAAACTGGTTCCTGTATAACCCTGTCATATTCTTCTTCAACTCTTGCCTTCTTTTTTGATACATCTTCCTTTGCTTGTTGTAGTTTGTTTTGAAAAAATTTACAAATCTTCGTCAAAACCTTCTTGCATTTTGCAACATCAGGATGCCTACAAGCCAAATGTATCTTCACCCTAGTTATTCCTCTACCCTTGCCAATATAGTCATAATAAATACATTGCCAATGATGGCAGTTCCTATCTATCTTTCTAACATGAGCCCAAGCGTCATCATGTAGCTGTTCCTTTGGTGTCATGATCCTACCAAATTTAAATTAAATAAGATATAAAGAATACATATATTGAATTGATCGTATATCGATCAAAAATCACTAATCATAGCATTAAATAATTTTAATAAAACCTAACTAATCCTATTTTACTATCATAAATATACAAAATACATATAAGAAATATTAAATATATAATTTTGATCCAATATGGATCAAAATATGATAAAATCATCATTAGATACACTAATCACCTAATTAATATAGTTAATTATCCACTAATTATTTTTCTTTCAACACTATAAATATGTAAAACAGTATTAAAGACATTAAATTAACCTAAAATTATTAAATTATTATTAAAATAACTAATCATAGTATTAAATAACTTTAATAAAACATAATTAATCTTGTTTTATGATCATAAATATGTAAAATATATACAAGAAACATTAAATACATAATTTTGATATCAAATTACGATGAAATCATCATTAGATACACTAATCACCTAATTAACATAGTTAATTACCCATTAATTACTTTTCTTTCAACACTATAAATATGTCAAAGACCCTAATAGGTATTAAAGACATTAAATTGACTTAAAATTAATCAAATTTTGATTAAATTATCATTAAAATGACTAATTATATTATTAAATAAATTTAATAAAACCTAATTAAACCTATTTTACTATCATAAATATGTCAAACATATAAAAGAAGCATTAGATACATAATTTTGATCCAATATAGTTTAAATTATGATTAAAATCATCATTAGATACACTAATTATATGATTAACATAGTTAATTATCAATTAATTACTTCTTTTTCAATACTATAAACATGTTAAATACCCTAATAGATATTAAAGACATTAAATTGACATAAAATCGATCAAATTTAGATTAAATCATCGTTAAAATGACTAATCGTAACATTAAATAACTTTAATAAAACATAATTAAACCTATTTACCATCATAAATATCTTTTAATATTTAATATACATGAAATATCAATATTTGACCTATTAAGCTTCTAATTTTAAATTCATCAATATTAAACACATTAATCATAATATTAAAGATCTTAATTACTCTCTAACTAAAGAAAGAGAATACATACCTCTTGATTGGAAAGTTCTTCCTCTTAATCTTCCCAAATTAGTCTCGATTCAATTCATAAATTAATATTTTGTAAAGTTTAGAAGAGCGCAAATGTGAGAAAAAAAGAGTTTGAGATTGTATGAGAGAGTAAAAGAGTGAAATAGAGTGAAATAAAGGGGAATGAGAGTTTAAAAACATATGAGAAAGGGCTCCAACGGTCAATTTGACCATTGGAGCACTATTACCAATTTGTAATGATCGATTTCGACCATTACTGAGCTGTGTCAGACAGTAATGATCGAAATCAACTGTTACCAAGCTGTGACGGATGGTAATGGTTGAAATCGATCGTTACCGAGCTATGTCGGGCGGTAATAGTCAAAATTTTGATCATTACCGCCCAATATAACCTCGTATCATCTGATACGGGGGATATTAAGTGTTCCGCCTGGTAGCGGGTAGTTCGCATATCAGTAACCTATCGGACCGGTGTGTACTGCCTATACCAAGTGGTATCATTTGAAATTATATACTTTAGACCCGACCAATCATGATGTCCAGTTAAGTCATTACCATCGTTACAAGATAAGTCTGATTCGATGATATACTCTCGAGGGACTTGATCAAAGTATACCATATTCTCAAGTCACCAATGATATCTCTATGTCGTAGGCAAGATAGTGAAACAGAAAATAGGTGAGTCTCGAGGGACTCGACCAACTCAACCTACGTCAAGAATCAATTCCTACCTATAATGATTGAAGGCCTCGTGGGTCAATCTAATTGTCTCACACTTACCAACTTAATATTATCATAGAAGGGGATTTAGGTTTGGTCTCGTGTTATAATGTGTTACACACATATATATTTAATATATATTTATATCATTTACAAATATATATATACTTGTCGAGTAGGTGTATAGTAATCACATGCACAAGCACACCAGATGATCATAGACCTCATCCTAATATGATTAGGCTCGAGCCAATAGGCCTAATCACTTACATCAGGATCTATGTATATATCGGTGCATCTCTATACCCGGTGAATATCCATCTCATCATCGTCCGATATGCCTGTACCTCGGTGCATCTCCATGCATCGTGATCGTCTGAATCAGCCTCAAGGGTCCTGCTGCCATCTCTAAACTTCCATCATGCCTCTTTATATAATTACAACATAATTACAAGCACACAGGCCTGACAATCAATGAAAAAATAAAGGCTCACAAGCTCCAATAATAATAATCACATATACATATCACATAGTCCATGATCATCTTCCCACATCACACATCACATGTATATATCATGTAGGATTACTAGATAAGTAATAATAGTTAATTAAACTATTTAATTAACTAATTTTTTGGAATCAGAAACATATAGAAAATTTTTTGAATTATCAAAGGTATTTCGATAATTCTGATAGGATATACATGAAATTTTTGAAATTCATAGGGGTAATACTGTTTGTTTCCCTAAACCAACCTAGCTCAATCGGCGGTTGTAACTCTTGCAGCCGCTGCCTGGCAGGCGACAGTGCGACATTACTCACGCGTGGGCGATTATCACCGCACGTGTGGTAGTGTGCCTTACGAAGGCGGTGGCCTTTGCGTCGCCGCCTCGCGCACACTGCCCCTACGTGCAAGCGATGGGCAACCGCCAAGCAGTTGGCACCTCGCATTGTCGCCTCACGCAGGCAACAGTGCAACTGCCATGGGATGGCGACCGCTAGTCGGCGTCGCCTTGCCGGTAGTCGACTTGCGTAGCCTGCCTTGCATGCACAGGCAACTGCCACTTTGTGCAGGAGGTCGCAATCTTTGCGATCGCTACCTTGCGTGTGCAAGTAGTTGCTGCCTTGTGCAGGCGGCCACAACCATTGTTGTCACCTTGCGTAGGTGGTTGCTACATACAAGGCAACCAGTGCGGGAGCCTTGTGCGCTCGCGGGCGCAAGCAGCTCGCTTGCGGGCGCCTTGCCCACTGATGCTGCCTCGACGGACAAGCGATTCCTCCGCAACTTTTGTGTGCACACCACCTTCGATCGATCCACCGAGCAGTAATAGTTGCTGCCTCTTTTTCCTTCATTTACATCAATAAATTTAACGCATAATGATTACTCTAAAACATCTTTCATTAGCAAGATAAGGTATTTTTTGGATCTAAAAACTACGTCAAACACAGCAAGAATGTATAAAATAATTCTATGCGATTAAACGCAATACATGCAGTTTATAAGCCAATCATCACATGATGTACCTGGCTCTGATACCATTATTGGGAAATTACGAATAAACATCTCATGCACAATGAAAAATAAAAGCAAGTCCAGATTTCTCATAGTTAAGTACTTGGTCATTATGTAACGATTAGTGTGTAGAAAAATTACAAATCCGAAGAACCGCACATATCATATTAGAAGCATTACCTAGGGAGATCGTATATCCTTAGAATTTCCATATCCGATGAAGAGGATGAAGGAGCACTAGCATACTCCTCTCTAGCGGTAATCCATACAGTGCACGCAGCAACAACGCTCCTTAAATCACTATAGGATCTCCCTCTCCATGCACACCACAAGGCTCCCGGAGCCAAAGAGGAGAAGAGGAGGGTGAGGAGAATATGAGGTACGACTTCCAATAGCTCTAGCCTATGAACCAAGAAGTTCCTCATCTTTATAAAGATGCATGAAGCTTATCCTTAATAGATCTTATTCACATTGGATCTCAATCCAATTATCCAATTGGATCTCATTTAATCATCCAATTGGATCTCTATCCAATTGGATCCCTATCAATCATCCAATTGGATCTCATCCAATTATCCAATTGGATCTTATCCACAGGATCCAAACTAGGGGATCCGCAGATATCTTATATCCGTACCTCTACTCATCACAACATCCACCTAATGTGTGTGACCCTCTAGGCCCAATATCGAATTAGCCATGAGTCGCTCCCGTCAGAACTCCTTCTGATATAGTGAATTATTATCTCTATAATAATTCACTCAACTTATCGATATGGACGTACTAGGCTACTACGCCATAGTCCCTAGACGGCATAGGGGGATCTAATCCATCGGACCTGTTTGTCCTCAGTTACCATATATCTATAGTCCTTCATCCAAGTAATATCTCAGAGACCGTATATTAGGCATAGTAATGTCAAGCACATACGGAATCCTATTTGAATCTCGCTCTAATCGGATTCTCCTATAGAACTTCTTCTCCCTCAATCCGAACTACCCTGGCCAGGGATTTTGCCTGAGCGAGCACACGTGGGATATTCCTCTCATGATACCGAGAGTGGATGATCCTCTATTGACACTCAATTACTTCATAAGGTTGGCTACCGTTCCCAAGAATCGACTATACTAGATCTGGAGCTTTTTAAACCTATAAGTCCGACGTCAAAGAATGGAGCACTCATACAAGACATCTTTGGTATCTCAAGTCTAAGGACCAAACATATCTGGGACTACGGAATCACTGTTTGACGTTAGGTATCATTAACCATCCAACATTCCGTAAGCAGATCAATCAGTGAACACATTCTCTAATGAGCACCTGTACTGTATCTCTAGTGTCCCCACATAAGTGACTATGAGACCAATCACATCCATCACATAGACGAGTATACAGCGCACCAACCTATCCGGTTATCTCGATGTCCTTTTCGAGTAACCTATGACTAGGATGATTTAGGATATGTATTTAAGGGTATATCAGTCTCATTATCTTGATCTCATCACGATCCGATTCCCATTGCACAGATCCAAGGACATCACAATATTCATCCAGATAATGTGAGAAAATATAAGTAATAATAAACAAAGAGATTGACGCAGCGTGTCACATATGCCATCATTCACGTGATTGGTTTATAGGGGATCTATGACTAACAATAATCTAACGAATACTATTATGAATTTGATCTAAACATATTAAGTTAGTAGTTTAGACTAATTATAATATCTTGTATTATATTTTAATGAGTTCTACTACTAATTTGGTCCAAACATGTTAGGTTACTATTTTAAACTAAAAATATATATATAATGAATCAATTATCCTATCGAATCCCATTGTGATTTTTTATCACAAATAATAATTTTCTTTTCAACGAAACAATCAAAGAAAAGTTTCAAAAAGGCAAATGGATATGCATTTGAACAGTGTTATGGACCGGAAACTCAGGGTTGAGGCCACAACCATGAGAGCCTGTTGGGAGACAGCAGTTCAATGGAGTTCTCATCATCAATCCAATCCTTGGCCACGTGTATCATGTTCTTCTTGTTCCCATGAACTCATCTCATGATTCCAAGAGGATTCTTTCTTCACATACTGTTGATGACTTCTGGGTATCCAATGCTTGTTCAACACATGATTGGCATATCTTAATATGAAACCATCAATTTCACCAGTTCTTTTTTCTTTGGCAGTAGGTAATGAGAACAAATTCTGCTCAGAATGCTACCTTGAGATAGGCATGTCCGCCATCTGGTTGAAGCTGCCAAAAGCCAAGATTCTGCTAGGGATGGCAGCTTGAGATGTGTAATTGGCACTCTTGACAGTCTATATTAGGTTGTTTGATTCGTTTTTTTTTTGTATATGTACATGATTTTGTAAAAAAGTTGAAACCTACATTTAATGCATTTCCATAATGATATATTTAATGCACTATATATATAATACTTAAATTAAAGTTGGACTAAAGGCCAAGCACATTGAGACTCTACTTTGAGCACTGAGTTCCATGCAGTTCAAAGCTTTTGAAATAAATTAGTAACTCAAATAAAATAATATCATGGTATCTGAGTATATTATAAGTTCTGAACTTAATTCCACCACTTTGATTTCATCCATTAAATTTGTGCAATGACTATTGATCCTTTGGATTGCACAATGATATTGTGTTTATGCAATAACATTTGTTTTTTAACTACTGTCATCACAATGGGATCAGAGTAGAAAATAAGTTTAAATTTAAATTATTAATATATTTAATGCACTATATGTACTTTTTCTGATCTATTTAATATTAAGGAAATTCAAACAAAGGGCTCAGAGTCAAGCGTGGGAAGATGGTGTTGGCTAGCTAAGTAGCAGGTAAATTGAAAAGTTCAGAGGGCAACAACCATGAGTCAATTTCTAACCTAATTCATTTGAATGTGGATAAATCATAGGTTGAGCCAAAGGGGGCAATGCTAGAAAAGATTTTGAAACCAAGTCCTGGGTTGAGGCAAACCATGGGTATTTCATAAGGGGGACTTCCAAGAACCATCAGCAAAACACTAGCTCACCTACACTGTTTCAAGTTATGGGATAGGGAGCCCTTGTCGCTTTCGATTAGCGACAAGTAACTGATGAACTCTAATCTAAGTAACTGATGAACTCTTTCACCCATAAGGCTATGGTAATTTATAAATCCCCTCAATCGCTTAGCTTAGTGATTGAAAGAATATGTACACCTCACTAGGTACTCATTGTAGATCCTAGAAGAGAAAAATAATTCTATTTTGGGTCATATTACTTCGAGTATCCTTGATAAGTTGGTTGACTAATCCTAATTTACTTTTGTTCTCGGTAGAAACATTCATGATAATATTTTGATTTCTAATGAGTTGACTCATGGCTCATTTAAATCTAGGAGTAAATTGCCTCTTGCCCTACTTAAGCTTGATGTATCCAAGCCTATGACAGGGTGGCTTGGTTTGCCATTTTAACACCTTCATTAGAATTATTTTCTTAAGCTTTTCATGGATTGGGTTGTGGCTTGTATTTCTTCCTCGAATTTTTCCTGTCTGATTAATGGCATTGAATCTAGTTGGTTCTATAGTTAACGTGGCATTTGTTAGAAAGATCTAATTTCACCATTTCTATTTATTCTTGTCTAGCAGAATTCGAGCAATATAATAAGATAAAGATTAAGGACAAGATGTTCCTCACTTTAATATTAATGGCGTAAAGGTCTCACACTTTATGTTTACTGATGATTTGCTGTTTGCGTTTAGAGGCAACCCTAAAACTTATAATATAGCCTTTGGACTATACTTGAGAAGTATGATGCTTTAATGAACCTTTCCGTTAATAGTGTTAGGAAAAAAAAATTGTTAATGCGGAATAATACTTCTACCTCTTTGTATATCAAAATGGGTCCCTTATCAAAAATACCAACTTGATATTAAAAGCAAGTATTAACCAGAACAATATTATCAGCAGAATAACTGATCAATCACAAGTGAGACCGAATTTTAACGTGAAAACTCAATGCGGGAAAAATCACGGGACCGTAGTCCACTTCAAACTTTCACTATCACCAATAATGATAACAGGTTTACAATATGTCTTCTCTAAAATAACAAGAGGATCATAATAACATCAAGATCAGATATCTTGGCTGAACAATAGTGCATCGTCATTATATGATGGATCTCATTTAAGAAAAATTTTAGATCTCATCAAGTAAACATAGCAGGAAAATACCTTAGAAAGGATAAATCGTAAATCGGCACCGTTAGGATTGTAGAGTTTACTACAAGGATTCTCCACGTCAAATCTGGGTCAAAACTGACGAAGTTTGGTCACCAATCGTCAAGCAGAAAATTCAGAATCCTAATTTTCTTCTTTCCTCTTTTCTCTCTTCCCTTTCTCTTACTGTGCCGCACGCTGCACGTCGCACGCCGCTGGCTGCACCTTTTTCCTTGCTGTTTTATTTCCTCAACTGTACTGTTTAAAAGAAACCCTATCTAATTAATTAACTGATTTGGGCTCGGGCCCAATTATCTGGTCCAAGCCCACCTATGGGCTGGACTCAATAATTCTCCCCCTCTAGCTCATATGGTGGGCTGTACTAAGCCCGCTCTTTGTCTACAAGCTTCAAGCTTCTCCTTAGATAAAGACTTTGTTAACATGTCTGATCTATTCTCATTGGTATGCACCTTTTCCGGCTGTAATTCTTTTATCTCAAGCACATCACGAATCCAATGGTATCTCACATCAATATGCTTGGATCTAGAATGATATGTTGAATTCTTGGAGAGGTGAATGACATTCTGACTATCATAGTAAATAATATATTTTTCTTGTTTCAAGCCCAATTCCTGTAGAAACTTTTTTCATTCATAAAGCTTCCTTACAGGCTTCAGTAATAGCTATGTATTCTGTTTCTGTGGTTGATAGAGCAACACATTTCTGTAACTTAGATTGCCAAGATACTGTTCCCCCTATAAATATCATCAAGAACCCCGAAATGAACTTCCTAGAATCAGTATCACCAGCCATGTCTGCATCTATGTACCCTTCTAACACAGGTTCACCACTACCAAAACATAAACACAACCTGGAAGTACCTCTTAGATATCTTAATATCCATTTTACTACTGCCCAATATTCTTTTCCAGGATTAGAGAGAAATCGACTAACAACTCCAACTGCATAAGCTATATCTGGCCTAGTACAAACCATAGCATACATCAAACTGCCCACTGCATATGAGTAAAGCACTTTGGACATTTCTTCTTTTTCTTTCTCACTTGTCGGACATTGTTCTGAGCTGAGCTTAAAATGACCTACAAGTGGAGAACAAACTGCTTTGGCTTTACTCATATTGAATCTTTCAAGAACCTTCTCAACGTAGGTCTCTTGAGATAGCCATATCTTTCCTTTCTTCCTATCACGAAGAATCTTCATGCCAAGTATTTGTTTCACCGATCCCAAGTCTTTCATAGCAAAAGACTTACTTAACTCTCTTTTAAGTTTTTCAATTTTATCAGCATCATGACCAATAATCAGCATATCATCAACATATAGCAGGAGAATAATGAAATCATCATCTGAAAACTTCTTTGTAAACACACAATGATCAGATGTGGTTCTATTATACCCTTGGCTTATCATAAAGGAATCAAACTTCTTGTACCACTATCTGGGTGCCTGTTTGAGACCATATAAACTTTTTCTTAGCTTACACACTAGATTTTCTTTTCCCTTGACTTTGAAGCCTTCTGGTTACTCCATGTAAATTTCTTCTTCTAGATCACCATGAAGAAATGCAGTTTTCACATCAAGTTGTTTAACTTCTAAATCCAAGTGGGCAGCTAAACTAAGAACAACTCGGATAGATGACATTTTCACCACAGGAGAAAATATTTCTTCAAAGTCAATACCTTTCTTCTGACTGAATCCCTTCACAACTAGTCGTGCCTTGTATCTTTGTTGTGAGCTATTATTTTCAGTCTTCAATCTATAAACCCATTTATTCTTGAGAGCTTTCTTCTCTTTAGGCAACTTTACCAAGTTATAGGTGTGGTTCTCAAGCAATGATTTCATCTCTTCTTGCATGGCTTTAACCCACTCATTCTTGTGCTCATGTAGAATAGCTTCCTGGTAAGTTTCTAGCTCTCCCCCATCAGTAAGCATAACATACTCATGCGGAGGATATCTTGTAGATGGTTGTCGCTCTCTTATAGATCTTCTCAATGGAATCTCAACTGGTGGTGGAGGTGCTTGCTCAGTTGGTTCAACTTCATCAACTGTAGGAGTATCATCACTAACATTCTCACCACATTCTTCTTCTTCATCTCCCCCATGATCATCATGAACTACAGGTGGAGGAACTGAACCCAAACTCCAAGGAATATAAACAGAGGTTTCTGGCTTCTCACCATTATCAAACAATTGGTCTTCAAGAAACACAACATCCCTACTTCTAATAATCTTCTTGTTCACTGGATCCCATAATCTGTACCCAAACTCTTCATGACCATATCCCAAGAAAATACATGCCTTTGCCTTATTATCAAGCTTGGATCTCTCATCTTTGGGAATATGTTCAAATGCTTTACACCCAAAGACTCTCAAATGATTATAAGATATATTTTTTCCTTTCCATACTCTCTCTAGAACATCACCTTACAGAGGAACCGATGGAGAAAGATTTATCAGGTCAACTATAGTTCTCATAGCCTCCCCCCAAAATGACTTAGATAACTTGGCGTGGGAAAGCATACACCTAATCCTTTCTTTAATAGTCCTGTTCATCCTTTCTGCCACACTGTTTTGCTGAGGAGTTTTTGGAACTGTTTTCTCAAGCCTGATACCATGAAACCTGCAATTCTCAAAGGACCCCTGACTCGCCACCATTATCTGCTCGAACACTCTTTAGCTTTACGCTTTCTCTTTCAACACTGACATGAAATTCTTTGAAGACATCGAGTACCTGATCTTTAGATTTCAAAGCAAAAGCCCAAACTTTTCTAGAATGATCATTAATAAAAGTAACAAAATAAAGAGCACCTCCAAGAGTTCTAATTTGCATAGTACAGACATTAGTATGAACTAAATTAATAATATTTGTTCTTCTAGATGGCGGATAAGTATGAAATGTAACTCTATGTGTTTTTTCAGCTAAGCAATGATCATAAGATTTAAGAGATCTACCTTGCAACTCTGGTAAGAACTGCTTTCTAGCAAGAGTTTGAAGTCCCTTCTTGCTGATATGACCAAGCCTCTTATGCCAAAGATCTATACTTTCACCCTTTTGAATTGTCAAAAATCTAGAAAAACTTGTTAATGCGGAATAATACTTTTTCCTCTTTGTGTATCAAAATGGGTTCCTCATAAAAAATACCAACTTGATATTAAAAGCAAGTATTAACCAGAATAATATTATCAGTAGAATAACTGATCGATCACAGGTGAGACCGAATTTTAATATGGAAAACCCAATACGGGAAAACCACAGGACCGTAGTTCACTTCAAACTTCCACTATCACCAATAATGATAACAGGTTTACAATATGTCTTCTCTAAAGGATCACAATAACATTAAGATAAGATATCTTGACCGAAGAATAGTGCATCATATAGATCTCATTTAAAAAAAGTTTTACATTTCATCAAGTAAACATAGCAGGAAAGCACCTTAGAAAAGATAAACCATAAATCGACACCATTAGGATTGTAGAGTTTACTGCAAGGATTCTACACGTCAAATCTAGGTCAAAACTAACGAAGTTTAATCACCAATTGTTAAGCAGAAAACTCAGAATCCTAATTTTCTTTTTTCCTTTTTCTCTTTATCCTTTCTCTGACTGTGCCGCACCACGCCGCTCGCTGCACCTTTTTCCTTTTGTTTCCTCAACTGCACTGTTTAAAAGAAATTTAATCTAATTAATTAATTAATTTGGGCTCGAGCTCAATTATCGGGTTCAAGCCGGGCTGCACTCAACAAATAGGAGGAAATACGATATTTATTTTTACCACGTTAGCTGTGCTGCTAAGGAACATAGAATATGTCTGCATTTGTATGTACAGGAAGGGCAATAGTCTCTGTTGTGCCTAGGGGCTTGTATCTCTTACCGCAGGCTTAGTGAGATATATCAAATTATGCTTATGGACAAGGCCTTTAATAGAGTGTAGGGATGGTTAAAAGGTCTCCTTTCTCAAGTGGGAAAGGTTACACTTATTAATTTGTTCCTTAATGCGATTTCTATGCATATTCTTCTGAACTCTAGGATCTCGAAGAAAATCATTAAAAGAATGAAGAGAGTGTTTGGTAACATTTTCTAGAACACTGAGAAGAATAAGAAAAGGAACCTTAATATGATTTCTATGCATATTCTTATGAACTCGATCTTGAAGAAAATCATTAAGAGAATGAAGAGAGTGTTTAGGAACATTTTCCAGAACACTGAGGAGAATAAGAAGAAGAACCTTAATATGATTTCTATGCGTATTCTTATAAACTCTAGGATCTCGAAGAAAATCATTAAGAGAATGAAGAGAGTGTTTAGAAAAATCAAGGAGAAGAAGAAGAAAACCAGATAAGATAGAATAATACTATTACTAGCTCTACGTGAGAAGAGGGTTTTGAGATTAGAAGCCTACAGGTTGCTAGATAAGCAATCTGTGTAAGCGTATTTGTCCACTTCTGAATAATGTCGATGTCTTATGGGTTAGAATTCTAAGGGTTAAATATGATGGATTGAAACCTTGAGAGGATGAAAGGATGTATAAATATTCTTGGAGTTAGAGAAACTTGTGTCAGTTGATAAGAGGGGAACAGGATGGCTTCAAAAAATGCATTGATACGAGTGCTGGAACCAATCTTTGGAATTAGGTTTGGGTTGATATTATTCCTTTTAGTTATTGACTTATTTTGATTAACATTGATTGTGCTAATATTTATTTTACTATTTCAGATCTTATAGTTTTGAATAACTGGAATATTAATGTGTTCAAGACTTATTTTCACTCTTATTTAGTACGTAGGATCCGAATGATTGATTCACTTGTCAAGATGTCCTGATATCGGGTTTGGGCCTCAACTCTAGACAGGATTATTATTAACTAAAAGGGCCTATCATCTATTGAGAGAGAGGTCCTAACTCATCAATGAAGATTGATCTGGTTGAAAGGCATTGTGGAGCATGAAAGTTTATGCTACAGTAAAATCGTTCCTATGAAAAATGGTGCAGCATAGGTTCTCTACCTCTGATTATATTGTTAGGACCATATGGTCCCAAACGTTGTTATGTCAAAGTTTGCAAATGTTGTCTCGAGTCCACCAGGCATTTTTTTTTTCCAGTGTAGGATAGCTAATCTACTATGGGAAAAACTAGTTGAGTATTTCTAATGGACGTAAGTGATATGAATGAGTGTTATGCAGGTTGTTGGCTGGAAGGAAAACAAAGATATAATAACATTAGCAGAGAGGTATCCTTAGCATTGGTGACGAATACTTTATGGCCACTGTAGATAAATAGGAATGACCATCGCTACCGCAACCACCAACCAACATGAAGATCCTCTTTAGGAAGCTGGTTGCCATGAGGGTTTCTCATAAACCTAAGGGGCCACCTAGGCAAAGGCCTGTAGAAACTCTAGTGCTAACTGAGGATTACAGGTATACCATTGAGTGCCACGGTTCGTTTAATGCTGAGAACTTTGATACACGACTAGGCTACATCATCAAGGATGGTCATGGAACTTGGATAGCAGCAGAGAGTGCAGCGTGAGTCGGAGAAGCCGGTGTGTGCAGGAGAAAAGGCCATTAGCATTGGAAAAGGACGAAAGACGAAGGTTGGAGGAATGCAAGTGTTGGAGATCCCGACAGAGCGATATTTTTGTGGATGCTGATTAAGTTATAATATTGTTCCTCTCCTTTTCAGAAAAAAAAAAAAACAATAATAAGTCACAACAAGATGTGGTGCAATTCAAGGGAGATAAATGGAACACAACATGAGATTTAGTCATCAAATACAGATTGTTTACTCAGCAATGCAAAACTGAGAAGGAACAGCTCCCCCTTACTTCAATGCATCCTCCTCCAAGCTCTTCTTCCTGCAGTATCTCAGCTGAAGGGAGACCTGCCTCTCCATCCGCAACTGCCGGTAGAAGTTCTCGATGAACCTGTCTGCTCTCTGGTTGATGTCATCGTCGGACGACGCACCGCTGAGTGACCTCGACGCCTCCGACCCGGGGCTCGTCGTCCTCGACGCCGGTGAGCTCAACAAGCTTACCGTCCTCGAGAGCGATGACGACGACCCGGCCTCGTAGCCGTCATCGTCGGTGCAGTCGAGCAGGCTTGGTCGGGCGGTGAAGCTCAGCTGGCGAGACACCAGCGGCGATCTCTTGAGGGAGGAGGCCATCCATCTGGTGGCATCAAAAGACAGCAAGAACCTTACCTTCTGAATTGCCCTCCTGAGAAGGCTTAGAAGTGGAATTCTCTTCCTGTCAGCCATGAAGCTGTGTGACAAGGAACGGAAGATGCTGGTTGGTGGCTTATCTTATAAGATAGAGAGAGAGGAGAGTGGGAGAGAGGTGGATATCCGCAAATCTGTATTGGGTGTCAAGAACCTGCCAGGTTGGTGAGGGAAGACAGGAGGATAGAGGAGAATTCTATGGTAACTGTCCCCCAAGAAGAAAGATATGTTCCACGAAGTGTGATGGGAAGGCTAAAAGCAATTTGCTTTGGGAGCAAGCAATGTGGTTTAGAAGTCTAAGAGACAAAAAGGCAATGCATGTTCCTATCAAACAATAGTACAGTATAACATATTAGATTGCACAGTGATCTCAACTCATATTATCGATATATATTGTTTATATGAAACATTTTTGTCGAATATGATAACTTTAGTGCATCAAAGCTTATGGACGAAGTCAGCTGAAAAGATTGATAATGTGCACGACAGATTCTCCCAATTGAATAATCTGCTTGGACCAGCTTGACCATTCAACAAGCTCCACATTCACTATTTTATTCACATAAGTTAGAGTATTTTCTTTATTATGAAAAGCTATGCTAATCCATATATTTTCTCAAGACACTAAAAATTAGTTACTTGAGTGGGCTATAAGAGTTGGATGGAATCATTGATATATTAATTTATTGAATCTGAATCATTAATCCAAAATGCTATGTATGTTGATCCCTTATAAATCAATTCAATTATTCTTTTACTTCTCATATGATACTTATGTTGGATGTTACATTGTTTAGAACATCATATAAGATAAAACACTCTCTAAGATATTACAACATTGTTGTTGTCATTAGTACTTATATTTGTTCCTGTGTCTCCTTGGAGTTTTCTGCAGCATATGTTCTGAGTTCTTGAATTAGCACAACATCAAAGGAAGGTTAATTTCTGGTTCTGACTAGGGTTTAATTTAGAATATGATGATATTAAATGATTTATTTGTGATTTTTATTTGTTGGCATTCTTTTCCTGGCAAATCAGTCATGAGATTGCAGTTTAATCACTGCAAAAGTGGTTTTCCTGGCAATCAGCATTCCATGAAGACTTTATAAGTTCAATCAAAGCCTCAAAACATATTCCTAAAAATTATTATGAGATCTTTAGTTGACTTATCTCCATCATCTTAATTGTTCCTACAAACACAAGGAAGAAGGGAACTTGTTTGAAAGAAAAATCACAATGTTAAGAGCCTTTGATAGAACCAATCCTATGATGCCTTGTATTAGTTGGAGAGAGAGAGAGAGAGAAAAGATGGATGTTTAGGAAGGAAAGTAATGTCCTGTCTATGATCAAAAGGAATTGCACCAAAGCACATCTTGTGCTGTCACAGCCCCCAAGAAAGATCTAAGCAACACCTCCTACTATGGATAAGGCTTAGCAAGTTATTTATCTTCTCACACACCTACCTCATACCTTCCTAGAATCCACAAACTTTTCTTAGATTCTCTACTATTTACTTTGTTGATTGTCTTTCCAAGGACTTGGAATTGTGATGTGATATGTTGACAACTTAGGTGATTTCTATATGCATAAAAAAAAAAGGTTCCTCTTTGATGTGCTCACTTGTATTAAAGGAATTTGGCTTTTGTGAGCCAAGTTAAAAAGAAAAACAAGCCAAGCTTACATTATTTTAACAAATATAGAATTATGTTGCTACATAGAAAGTTCATTTCACAACCAAAGTGAACAATCTTAGCTCTGAGCACTAGTAATTAGCTTTGCATGCAAGTCACCCTAGTACATGGATGGAGGTTTCTACCTTGAATGCTAGCACAAACTCAAACCCATTAAGCTCCCACACTTGTTCATCCCCTGTGCCTCTCTCTCAGGTGGCTTTGATGAGGTGAGACAGCTTCTAGCAGAATCCAAACACTAGGCAACGTCAAGGAGAAGACACAGACATCTCTCTTCCCTGTCCTTCTCCTTCCTCTGCCTTTTTTCATTTACCCTACTTTATGTACTTAATTCTCTCACCATAAGAGTGTTGGTCCATGCAAGGGTTACTCACTTTTGCTGCAAGAAAAGCTATGGCAATCCTACTTTATTCCTTGACAAAACATATGTGGAAGTAGAAACTAATACTAGACCCAATGTGGTCAGGAAATCTAACTGAATCAGATTTTAAATATTAGAAATAGTTACAAAAACGAAACCAAGAATATAATTGGACTGTTGTCCTAAGATAAAATCTCATCCTCGTACAAGATGATATCAAAAATGTCCTAACATATGATATGAAAAGTCTCTTTCTCGTATGAGCATGAAGGGATGATTCAATGAGATTATAAAAAATGATGATCTTATTACTTTATATGGATGATTAAAAAAATGATTATAGTCTTGACGATCCAAATACCTAAGAAATATTGCATAACGATAGAAACATCAAAATATTATGAAAAAGGAAAAAAAAGAAGGAAAAATAATGAAAAAAAGTGATGAGAAATTTTAATTTTCTCTCTCTTTACCCTAACAATGTAAATTCCCATCCACTGGTCCAAGAGAATATGTGCTTTAGGGCAGACTTGTTTGAATGACAAAAATTAGCAGACAAGCTGTGTTAGCTTTAGCTATTAGCTTTTTGATAGTGATTGAGATGCAAATGGTCATTTTGAACTGGGGCAGCTTCCTGTTGACTTTGCATGCAATTAACTATCATTAAATTTCATGGAAGGGATGGAGTGTGTGGTATGATCATCTTGCGTTGGACACATTTCTCATGTTAGGAATACATCTATTCATGTTAGTCTTTTCTACCAACCATGTAGATCCTTGGTGACTACTTTTTGGCATTTGACCAAGTAGGAATTCTCCAGCCATAATCTGATGCTGGTGAGTGTGATCAGTATGTCCATATTAAGATCTAAAAATCAGAAATTCTGAATATATATATATATAGTATCATCTCACTTTGTGTTATATAGCAATACATCTCTCAAACAGTGACATTTTCCATTGTTTATTACTTCTATTACTTTTAAGGATAGTTCAGAAAATCAAATAAATCAGTACATATTGATTGATATTTATTATTTCGAATAAGAACTGATAATGGAACCATTTCATCCTATCTAATATAAAATTATCTTTTATATTTCTTTAAATATCTTCAGCTTGCTAAATAGTTATAAATAGCGAATCTCTTCACTCTGCTCTCTTCTTCTCCATTTCTTCTTATTTTCCTTCTCCTCCTCTCCTCTTCCTGCCTTCTCGCCCCCTTTTGCTTTATATTAATTGATTTACTAGTACATCAGTACATATAAGACTTGTATCGATCTGCCTAGGATCGACCCAAACTCGATCTTAAGATTTTGAAACATGCTTTCTAAGACATTAAAAGTAATTTGGTTAAAAATTTATCACTAGTACTGAGGTATCTTATGAATCCTACACATACATTTGTATCCTTGAAAAGATTAGAAGAGGAGAGGGTATTAAGAACAAAATTGAGAAAAACAAACATTTTAATTAACAAGTCCTCAAGAATGTCATCTAAGATCTCATCCACTTTATAAGTTAATCATTAGGTCACATGAAATCAGTTGCTTCGTTTTCAAGAAGCCTCCAAGTTGCAAATCATTTTGTTTGACTTGCACAATTTGATCCATGAAATGGTCCATCAAATATTGTTTGAAGCAAAGACTCTCATGCACCCTTCAAAGCCTGCTGGTAGCCAAAGTCATCCTTTGGTGTATAAACCTAGTGGAAGAAGTCCTCTTCTGATCTCCATCTGGTCTTCAATCTAAAAGCTTACCATAACCATCACTTGCTTTTGCTAATCAAGCCGAAACATAGTATTCATGGACTTGCTCAATCCTTCAAGATTTCATATCCATTAAACAAAGGCCATACATTGCAAAATTGGCAAACAAGGTGAGTAAAAGAAGCCTTCAACTCAGTGCACAGAATGTAAGCATCACATCACGTACACACCATGTTGCTCTCCCGGTGTCTTCCTATGAGACTTGGCTTCACCCTCCCAGGGATTGCCAAAGACTTCAACTTCTCTTGCTGTCAGCTGAAGATAAATAGATAGATAGAGATAAGAGAGAAAAGAGATATGGGGAGAACTCCTTGTTGTGACAAGGCTAACCGAAGAAGGGAGCATGGTCACCCGAGGAGGAGCAAAGCTGGAGGCTTCTATTGAGGAGCATGGAATTGGAGGCTATTGGATCTCACTGCCTCACAAGATTGGTGTGTCCTCCTTCTTTGTGAGCTCACATAGACGAGTGAGAGAGCAAAAGATTGCATGAATGAGATTAAGTGCAGGTTTTATACACTATGACCTGCAAATATATATATGATCCTTATTTTGTTAGAAGATATTTGCACTGAGTCTGAAACAGATATGACCTCCAAATATATATATGATATTGTGATATTGAAACTGGAAGAAGTAATTGTATGTGCTTTGGTTCATCAACTCAGGCCTGAAGAGGTGTGGAAAAAGCTACAGGTTGAGGTGGCTTAACTATCTAAGGCCCAACATCAAGCATGGTGGCTCTTCTGAGGAAGAAGACCAAGTCATATGTAGCCTCTACATAAGTATCGGAAGCAGGTACAACATCATCTGTTCTAATTCCTGCTCCATCTCCAGTTGTGGCAAAAGCTTTTGAGCTCCTCTCGTCATGTGACTACAGGTTGATGACAGCTTGGCTTTCATACAAAGTTTAGGTGGTCAATGATTGCAGCCCAGCTGCTAGGGAGAACAGATAATGACATCAAGAATCATTGGAACACACGGCTGAAGAAGAAGCTACTTGACATGCAAACAGAGCCATCACAATCTCCATGCCTTCCTTCACAAACCCTAAGTGCATCAGCTCTTCAAAGGATGCAGCTCCTGTATGCTTTCTTCTTGTCCAACATCCCTGCGCCGGGTGGCAAGCTTTTGGAGACATCTCGTCAGACCCTACTGCAAGTGGAACAGGAAATCCAGATCTCGATGAGCCAAATTGTACACGAAGATATGGATTGTTCAGCAGCAGGGTTTCATGGCATAAGTTCATCCTTTACAGTTCCTAATGATGGAAACGAGAGTCTGATGAGTTGGTGGTCAAGGAATAGTTTCGAGGAGAAAGGAGCACTGAACTATTCTGCCTCATCTCCCCTGCTTGATTTCATGCTTGAAGAGTATGTGTTAGCAGGCATTGACAGCATCCAGATTCTAAGCTTTAGGTATATATGTAGATGTCGTGAAGAGCATTGCTCCTCTGGTTCTATATGAGTAGATATACAATTGCAGTGTTGTTCTTCGATTTCTTATCTGCATCAACATTTTCTATATGTTGTGCAATGGTAAGAAGCACAGGAATAGATCACATACAGGTGATTTGTTTCTTCTTCCTGTTCCATAAGAAGCTCTTGCTAATATCTCACACTCAGCTCTGTCAGGAACATTCTCCCTTCTTTAATCTGGATTACATATGCGATGACCATAACTAATCCATGACTCACTTCCATTTCCTGTATACTTTGAACTCCAGCAAGCTCAAGTCTAAAGATCGAACTAGGATTCACAAAAAGAGTTCAAACACTGGGAGCTATTACAACATATAGAGGACATGTTGCCTCCACTAAAATTAATTTGTTTTCCTGTTGATATTTTCATGTATCTGATCAAGCTTGTGAGCTCTGAAACAAGCATTGTCAACCTGAGATGCAATGAGATCAACCTGAGATGCTTTGTCAAGCTTTTTTCTTGAAGGAAACACATTTAGCTTATAATTGTTGGGCTATTTATTCTATTGAGTTGCAAGATATTCTATAATAAGAAAACCCCAACCAACTGACATTAATCTGCTATAAGCTTCACAATCTTTCTTACAAGACTAGTGGGAATGATTAATGATCATGAGAGACCACAAGGCTTGTTGGAATGACTCCATCATAGGATCCGAGTTGCCTTTAGCGGTTTGCCAGCCATAAAGAGGGGAAGGCTGGGGAATTTGTCTCAGTGTGGAGTATCAGGGCACCTCAGAATTCTGAGTTTGAGAGATGTGGATTTTGCAAGTTATTTGGGTGTGATGATATCTATTTCTTTAATGGCAATTGGATGGCTGAAGGATCAATTAGTGTCAGTGGAGGTTGCTACTTACCCTCTGCTATGACTTGTAAAGTTGCAGGCAACCAGAAGCAATTGAAGAGAAATGATAAGAACGCTGTTAAATTTTCTAGCAATTGTATGGGCAGCAGATCAGAGTAAAAGGATAATAACAGTGTTATTTTAGAAGTCGGACGTTAATATGAATTACGGAGACAATCCGACGTGACTCGAAATCTGAATTTTTATTGGCTTGTTGACTTTGACATGTCAAATCTCAATTGGATGGAGAAGATTGACAGTATCACAAAGAATTCCTCAACATGTATTTCTGCATTTTGTACAATGATGCTGAAGAAAACAAAAGATATTTGTACTTCAATTGCAATCACTCTGAGCATGGAAAGAGTTGGTAGAATTTTCTATGAAATATATAGATCTGCTTTTGATCCACAGCAAGAGCTGATCTGCGCAGAAATCAATTTTATATTTCTGTTGCATGCATTATTTGACAAGGAAGGAATGAAAGATTATGGTATAGAGCTAAAGAAATGAATATCCAATTTCATATTGGGTCCAGTTTGCATATGCTCTTTTCTTAAACAAAAAATAGATTGAATATCCAATTTCAAGTGGATCTAATGATAGATTCATACACAATCCAAGAAACACATAATCTTGGTTTAATTCATATTTTCATACACAATTCAGGAACATTGACGGTCTTCAAGAAATGATTTATGTTGGTTCTGAAGTTAGATGGATGATCAATTTTGACATCAAGATATATTATCTAAAAGAAATCGTCATATCAATCTCGAGATTAGTACCCATTTTGGATTAGGTATGAGCTAAGAATTGTTAATGGCCGAATCTAACATGAATTGCCATGTTCCAAGTTGTGGAGGTTGAAGAAGGTTCACAGGGCATATGGTCCACTATGATTACCTAAAAGTATTCCGTCTTAGTTGGATTTGGGAATCTAAAGCCTGCATCATCGAACGTGGCTGCCACCGCAGCATCCGCAAAAAGCCCAACTGCTAAACCACGGCCATAACTATATATCGAACTGGTAGTGGGCATCTCGGAGCGGGGGAGTGAGGCCGGACATGGCGGTGCGCAGCGAGTTCCTGCTCTTGTGTTCCGTGATGATCGCGTTGGTTCTGGTGGAGGGGGCGGAGGGCGGGAGGCGGCCGCGGGCGGGGCTGGCGGGGCAGCTGCTGCGGTCGCACAACGCGGCGCGGGCCGCGGTGGGGCTGCCGCCGCTGGCCTGGGACGCCCGGCTGGCGCGGTACGCCGAGTCGTACGCCGGGAGGCGGCGGAGGGACTGCGCGCTGGCCCACTCCGGGGGGCCGTACGGGGAGAACATCTTCTGGGGGAGCGGGGCGCGGTGGCGGCCGGCCCAGGCGGCGGCGGCCTGGGTCAGGGAGCGCCGCTGGTACCACTACCGCTCCAACTCCTGCTCCGCCCCCGAGTGCGGCCACTACACCCAGATAGTGTGGCGGAGCACCCGGCGGCTGGGCTGCGCCATGGTGAGCTGCTCAGGGAGGAAGGGGGTGCTCGTGGTCTGTGAGTACGACCCCCCCGGCAACTACATCGGGGAAAGGCCTTATTGATCACCCCGCCCCATCGCCATTGATTTGACCTCCGTCCGTGTACATTGCTCATTCGATGATCGATGGAATTGCTTGATCCTTCATTCATTATTTTAATTTTTTTTTTACTATAAATCGTGCTCGATCGTTCGATCGATACGATTACTCCTTTACGATTATAAATCTATTAGAATCTTTTATGAGATTCATCCTCTTATATTTCTGCAATCACTATTATTCAATCAAAAGCTTGAAGGCGACTCAGTTGGAACACAATCCGATTTATATCGGTAGCAGTTTGACGACTGTAGTGAGAAGCCACTGTGGTTGGGAGACTGTGGGGTGACACTCACATGGTGTATGACATAGGAGAGAGGGAGGGTCGGATGGAGTTGCAGTGACATGGGCTGGCCGAAGTAGGGACAGGAATGCTGTGCACCATTAATTCCTTTGACTTTACAGGTGGGATCGTAGGCATGCAACGCACAAAAATACTAGTGGAGTTGGGGTCCCAACCACATGCCTTCTTTTAGAGATGCTTGGAATTTATCTCATGGCAAGCTGGTAACTTTTATTTTTGCTCTTATTTGTATAACCTTCATCGACATAATATTTGTAATAAAATGGGGATTTTACATATCTGCACGAATTTTTGAAAAAATATTTCTTTTTTTATTTTTTCAGAGAAACATTCTCTATATCTAAAATTTTCAAACAATGCCTCTTTTTTGTCTAATAGAATATCATTTTTCTCTTCTTTTTCTTATGGACCAGTTCATCTCTATGAACCAATCCAATTATAATGTTTTTTCACTGTGTTGTAGGGTTTTAGTAATACTAGAAAAATACTATAACGCAATATAAAACAAACTTAAGAAAGTATTTTGGTATAAATCTTAACAAGATACTATGTTTATAATATTTGTACACAATGTTACAGTGTTTTTAGCAATATAAGAAAAATACTGTAACATAATACAAAAATATTACAACATAATAATTTTATTTGTAATAATATAAAATTTATAACATAGTATAAAAATATTGTAACATGATATTTTTATAATGTATTATAATATTTTTCTAATATTGTTGAAAATATTATAACATAATATAAAAATATTGTAACTAGTTTGCCCTGTGGACCAGTCCATAAGAAAAAAACAGAAAGAAAAAGGATATGTGGTTGGGGGCATTTCAGGAATTAGGTAAAAAGAGGACACTGCTTGGGCTTTATGGAAATAAGGGACACTTCTAAAAAAAATCTTTTTTTTTTTTTGAGAATTCACCCCCACTCAAAACAAAATATGAGTAGGATCTATGTCTTAGTAACTATAAATTTTATTTTCTTGAAATAAAAATTAATTAAAAAAATAATTACACTAATAAGAACAATTTATAGCCTGAATGCCATCCAATTAATCTTGTTTTTTAGCCCAAACTTTACCTATTGGATTTCATAGGCTACTAATAAAAATTCTCATTCTCCAGCCTTTACTTAATGATGAGAAATTCGACAGCAAAAATTGTGAGGTTTCAATTATTTTTCATTTTTTTCGAACACTTATATAGGAATTCAATAAAACAAAACAAACATATGCGTGAAGCACTAAAAATAGTCCCGTTTGGGCCAGGCCCAGCTCAGCTTTCAGGCCCTCAGATTCACAATCCTCATCCATTGATCTCCCTTTGAGATTGGTGAAGAGTTTCTACATTATATATATAGTGATATTTTAATTATATCAGAGATAAGAGTGGACGTTAATATAAATTAGTTGGGTTGGTGATATGTATCCGAGTTCCATTCATATTTTAAGATAGACTTCGTAGCATCATCTCTTATGAAGATGAGATTTTATCTCAGGATAACGTTTAATACGATTCTAGATTTTTTTTTTTCTTCTTAAGAATACTTTCTTTATTATTAAATATAAAATTTATTTATCTTTTAATTAAATCTGATTAGTTTATGTTCTCCACCAATATTGCTACAGTATAAACTTATTCTTCGACAAGTGTGCTTGTGTGTGTCCATTGCATGACATGCAAAAGAACAGCGTTGATGGAGATGACATGACATGGGGTTGAATCCAGCACAGCATTTGGATGGGACAACGTTGCAGCAGCTCTCGCAGTCGTAACGCTGAAGAACTCTTCAACCACGACGCTGCTCTCTCCCTATCAAATCAACATTTTTCAAAGGACCTCAATTATTTTTTGAGTGCTTCAAATAATATATGCAGAAATACAATGAGTCACTGTTGCAAGTTTTTGAAGTTGGTAGAACAATAGATTGAATCCATAATTTCAATCATTTAGAAACTCGAATTTTCGCATAATTCACCGAAACAATGATTCAAAATCTCATTTATAATAGTGAAAGAGGGTTTCTTCTAAAGTTTTATTTTTTTTATCACTTAGAGTCCAATTTTCACATACTTTGAAATTGTTATATCTCGATCAAACCATTAAAAACACAGCAACAAGAGATGAGATTGGAGCTTAGAATCCTAAGATGAATTAATAGTGAGATACTTATTCATGGTTGCTTCTTTACCTCTTCCGAAGTTGATAGAATATTCAATTGAATTTAAAAGTTCAATCATTTAAAATCAAATATCATAATAATTTATTAAAATAATGAAACAAAAAAATTTTTCTTGGGGAGCGTCTCCTATTTGTCATTACTCTTCACCGAATTAAAAACAAAAAAAAATGAGCTTATTTCACTCATCGTGTTTTCTTTTAGTGCATTGAGTAAAACAATAATAATAAGTTATTGTCTTAAGTTTAATTTTATTTTAATCTTTTAGAGTCGAAATTTCACCTATTTTGTCGAAACGATATAACGAAAGAGCTTCTCCTACTTTTATATTATAAATATTTTAATAAAAAAAAATAAGAGAGAAAGAGAGATTATTTTATTCATCGTCCCTTTTTTAAGGTCTCAGGTAGGGAGACGCTATCAGATGATGGGGATGGAGGCTCGGTTGCTGGAGCGAGGCACGGGCGAGGGAGGTCGCACTTGGACGGCTTCGACGACGACAAGGCCACCCGAAGTCAATGTGGGTCTGCAGCAGCACTGCCGACCTCCGTGGCCACTGCCGCGTGGGGTGGATGGGGGAGGAAGGGAAGAAGGTGCGAGGAGAGGACTCATGAGCTGGTTGGTGGTCGACGCAGCCCACGGGTGATGGAGACGTTCACATGCACTTTGTCTTCCCCGTACGTCCCAATCTTGGACTCACCCAACCAGGCTTTCTCGAGGAAGGAGAGGACTCCACCTAATGCACTGCTCAAGCAAATTCTGATCACATTCAAACACATTGATTCTGATAAGCGAGGCGGAAGAGTTGACGCCAACTTGGAAGAATCAATGTAACGTGACGCAAACATACAAAGGAGCACAACAACCACCGATAGGATCTCCAAAAAAAATATCAACTCGGATACACGTACATCACGTAGACTTAAAATATTGATCTGCTAGTGATGATATATTTCAAATTTATTTGTTAAATTTGATAACTTTTTTTAAAAATATAAATTAGTTTAACTACTAAAAATCTTGACAGTTAATAATAGGATCTTGAGTTGAATTATGTCTTCGTCCACATATCTTTATATAGGAAAAAAGGATAGGCATCATGTCATAAATATGGCAGATAATTTTCTTGATAGTGGCTAATGTCGGTTTGTCCTAATTTTTTTTAAAATTAAAATGTTTCACCAATAACATCTTGAAAAAGATATCTACTCAAATATATATATATATATATATAATATTAAAAATATCATTCAGAATAACCAATAAAGATCTTGATTATTAATAATAAATTTCTAGAATTAAAATTTTGGCTTTACTACTTGATTTATAATGTATGGAGAATAGTAGAAAAGATACGCATTATGTCGTCATGTCACAAAGACGAGAAAAATATTCTTGTCATTTAATATGTTAGAAGGTTTTATTTTCTTTTTTTTTATTTTTTGCTTTGTGCTCGTTTACCATACTTTTGAAAATATCAAATAATATGTTAAACAATATATAGTTTATGACCTAGTATCGGAGACTTTGATCAATACATCGTCTATAAATAATCAATGTATGCAATCTTAGCTTTGACATCCGAATCATTCGGCTCATAAAAAAAAAAATCTTATCGAGATTCATGAATTTTAACAATATGATCAAGTGTCATATTTAGAGAAGCATCGAATGAAAAGAATATTAGAGTACGAGACATGATAAAACACAAAACAAAATAAGATTTATGCTCAACTTCAAGTTACTCAAATCGGATTTGAATTGTTGCTTTCACCTTCGAAGACGTGGCAGAGACCCAGAATTGGAATTAAAGGTTCCTAGTTTAAGTGGCTAGGCCATTGAAGGAGCCAAACCCACAAAATTACCATGCTTTGTCTTTGTCAGAAACTTGTTGTACATTGCCAAGATATGTAGAACAACCCATCCCAAGATATGAAGAGATGGATGGTATCCCATGATTGAAAGTCTACTCTGGTTGGAACATCATGTCATCACCGCATCCCTCTCCTTGTACCCAGCACTTGGAAGTATGGGTTACCCATTCCCACCTCTCACATAACCATAGAGATATCTCTAGCTTAAACCAATTTTAAAGTATTTAATATATTTCTTATATTTTTATGCAACAACATTAGAGTATAAAGTTTTAGACTCTCTTATCCTCATAAAAAAATCTTGATTTATGAGGTGCATAAATATAGATCTGGGAGTTTGATAACAACTTGGGAAAAGGTGAGGATTTTTGAACTCTTACCTTATATTGTACTGGTATGAATTTCTAGTCTATTTTAATCTTATTCAGAAAAGCGTGACAAACATCCACCCTACAAATTCATCTAAAAACTTCTTCATGAGTGGTGATCAAAATCTAATCAATGCAAAAGATTTAGGTTGACAGATCAAACATGATAAATCTATTTACACGTGTTCTAGCAAATAATATATTTTATTAATCATTTACTGACTAAGTTCACTGGCATCTTTGCCTTTAATAAAATAAATGTACATACACAACATCCACAAAATCATCCATGATTATGTGGTCAAATCTCTGATCAATGATTGCAGCTCTAGCATCATATGCCACGAGAGGGATATCTCATAATCTGAGGAAGAAAAGCTACGCTAGACTAAATCCGAGTTTGACATGCTCAACCCTAAATTATTGTCGGGTAATCGCGCTAAATTAGGTCCAAACAAGGTGAGCAACCTAAGACATGGAAATGACATAGAAAGCTAACAAACTCAAGCTTGTTCTTGGGGTCCAACAAACAATGACTCTGCATCAGTGTCTTCCTGTATCACCTGCTTGGACCCTCGTTTATCAGTAACAAGAAGACTGTGCCTTGTCCTTGGCGCACACTGAAAACTCAGATGTCATATGTCAACTCAGGAGGTGAGGAGTTTCTTCCTGTGGTACTATTGCTTCACTTGATTGGCTTTGCATGAGAGAGAAGCCAATAATTCTATCCACATGCAGCCAAAGTGAGATAACCTGGCCTCATGCCTGCTTTACCTCCGGCCTTTCCCCATCCCTCATCACTGTCACTTGCATGGCCAGTTGCAGCCTCTATTTATACCCTCCTCCCTGCCTTCCCTTCCTCTCATCACTGTCCTCTGCATGACCAGGTCCTCAGCGATGAGAAGGGCTTCACCTCGCGCAAGAAGGGGAAGTAGAGGAATGGTGCCCCTGAGAGAGAGGAAGCCCCTGCAGCATCTGGTGCTCAGGAAGCTTAGGAAGCTCAAGCAGGTTGTGCCTGGTTGCAGGAGTGTTGGGTTGCAGGCATTGCTTCAGAGGACTGCTAACTATATTTCATTTCTGGAGCTGAAGGCGACTGTTCTCAAGAAGATACTGAGCCACCATGGTGTGTGACGATGTGTTCTCTTTCATCTGCAAAAAAACCACCCCCATGTTAGCTGGAAAGTGAGTTTTTGTACTCTTCTGTATGTCCTACCCAGTATGTTGTGTTTCTTCCTGTGAGTTTCAGCAAATCCATCATGTCCTCTTGGGTTATCATTGTGAAATGATTCAACCTGTTATTGTAGGAGAATGATCATTGAATCCTTTGCATCTGTGGCCATGTTTCTCTTCCTCTGCCATCTGCTTGGTGGTTTTAAGATGAAATTAAGCTCTATGGTATTTCATCACAAAAGTTTGAAGTGATGATACTCATCCATCCTAACTATCAATAAATAGTGCAATCTCATTCAATAACAAGGTCGACAACAGTACATCATGGGATTTTTATTTACATGAAGAATTTCAAACAGAGCACCAGTTTCTCACTTCAGTGTACTTACTACTAATGTTCATTATGGATGCAAAGTGATACTCCAATTTTGAATTAGGAACCAGATAAATCATGAAAAAAATTAATGAATATTAATTATGGTTAGATGTCTTCTGCAGTCCCCTCAGTTCCTTTTATGCATAAAAAACATACATCAGAATAAAGATGAATATAAATTTCTCTCATGATGGATTTCATTCAGCTACATTGGTAATAATATTGAGCATTTTCGACCAAGAGAATTGTCATATATCTGGAAATAGTTTGGATTCTATTATCTGAATCTATCGTGGTGTCTCTCCCAAGAATGCATGTAATATGGAGCTAGTGACAGAACACTATTAACCTGCTTAGCGTCCTGCAACTAAGACAGTCTTAGGAATAAACCCTGATGGACTGATGGTCACATCATGTTGTAGTGTGGCCATGCAGAAAACTTAGGTGCTATAACCTAAGCAGTCAGGCATTAGAATGTTGGGAATTGATGCAGCAACAGATCAAACTCATCTTGTGTAAATCCCAAGAAAACGAGGAATAACTATCCAGATATCATCAAGATATTTTGGTGAGATAAAATAAGTTGCTGATTCAATATTGATTAACAATTTAATTTCCCTTTTTTACCTTATTTAGCATCCACACATTGCAACAGAATCATGAAAATGGCAATAATATGAACTAACAAAATCATTTTGTCTTTTTCTTCTCTAGTTGCTGAAAACAAAGTCTAAAGTCTTATAACCGACTGTAAAATATGCTTCAAGTCCCATCTTTCTTTTCAAGGGATTGACCACACAATATCAACAATGGAAATTTAAGAAGAAACTAAACTTGGGATCATCATAGATCATGTTCTTGGGTGCATGCCATTGATTTGACAAATGGAGCCCATCCATGTGTTGTGGTAATGTCTCCAAATGATCAAACCCACTGGTGTAAATTACCATGGACAATGTATTGACCCTCCCATGACCCTTCATACATTAGTCCATCTCCAGTCTACTCACTCCACCAATCATGAAGTGTGCTCCATACCATCATGCATTGATGAATATGATGAGGCTAAACTAAATGACATATTATCGACTGGTGGAGACAGAACTCCAAGATTTAGATATAAACAATCATAATACTCGCCAACTAGTTAATCAGGTAAGTGGAAGAATGATATAATGGACTGCATTACGTGTGATCAGTAATCCTATCATCTAAATCTAATTCAGAGTCAACCATCTCCAACCAATTTGCTACTTGTTGTCTTTTTCCTCACGATCATACAGTAAATCCATGGGAATGACTTGGAGAGAAGAAAATGGTCGCTGTCCTATATCACAGCAGATCCGCTGCTCCATGTCGCCAACTCACTGAGTCACGAGTAAAGTCATGAACTAAGGGTGCACATCCAGGGACACCAGGATAGGACCGGGGGCAGTGCGCTTCCACATCCTCCAGTCATGACTTGGGTGGTAACATGACGCATGTTCAAAAAAGATGTCACCTGATGATCCTAAAAACCAAGTAGTGTTATGCAACTAAATGTGTTGGCTATGAGCTATTTCAACATAACTTGGATGAACCTAGTCACATATATGTCAGATAAGAAATAAATAAATTTTAATGCTTCATGCTTCACTATAAAATTTAAGAATACATATGCATTTTACATCTGTGCAGCCATATAATAAGAAATCAAATAGAAATGCACAGAGAAACTACATACACAAAATCATATTATCAAATAACCAACCAACAAAAGACATTGTTTAGCACCAAGAGAATTAAATTAAACAATTCACCTATATCTATTATCTCTACAAATAAATTCATAAACGGAGAAAAAGCAAAATGGAAAGTACTTACAGAAATCTTCAGTGAGGCAATGTTCCTTGTTAGACTTATCCGCAATAATATAAGAATACAATACGCAGGGAAAGACAGCAGTATTCAAATAAAATCTGATACTGTAACGTATAGCTAGACAAGGGTGTACCCACAGCACAAGAAATGCTCATTAATCTGATGGTTAAAAACGAAAACATGATAAGGAGAATATGGCAATGACGATGGTAAGGCATAGGTTAAGAATCCTCTTGTCCCTGCTCCAAAGATTAATTGGGTCATTTCAAGTACCATCTACACTATATTCCTTTCTCTCAAAACCACATGATAGTGACAGAAGGAACAGTTCCACATCTTGTCACCCATGTTTCTTGGATCTTGCCAATCTAACTTTGCCACCATTACAGGTAAGGAGAAAAGAGAATGAACTCCCTCAAGCAGAAAGAAACAGCTTGACTTAATTTTCACTTTCCACTAATTTTCCTATGTTCCAAAAGAAAACCTTTCTAGGTTTTTTATCATAGCCCACAGCACAGCTTATTTCATGCAATCACAGTCACATGAACAATCACAGATCATGCAACTGGATACTAATACCATGGATATCAAAGTTTATCTGGTACAAATTGGTAGATTGTGGTGGTGGGCCTAATACACCATGTGCTTGCATGTGGAGTGTCCATTGTACCAACAAATGAAACTATAAGCACTTGCCTATTAAATAGACAGGTAATACTAAACCAATCTTCCCACAGCCAGCAATAAAGACATCTCCTACGGAAGTAAAAGCACATGTAAATTTCCCCATCTATGAGCTCATCACATGAAGTCCTCATCAACAAAAATTAACTCAAAAGTCATAAAAAAATTCATTTAAATTCCAAATTTCCAATTTGTAACAATTAGTTCCTAAAACTTACAAAGTTGTTGCAGTCAAGTTCTATCATTAGATTTCTTGACAAAATGATATAGTGTATGATGAGGAACTATTAGAAGGATAAATAGCAATCAAAAAAACAAAAGAGCTTAATTGTATCTTGTAAGAAAAAGAAAGGAGAAACACAAAAAATCAGTTCTCTTCTCCTCCCTGACTGTCAGATAAACATCATCAGTGGATGTAAGGCATGCAATTACACTAAGTAACTCAATATGATGTACATGACAAGGTCCAAAAGAGGAGATCACAAGAAGTTTGCTATGTTTACTGTCAGGATATATTAGCAGGTAGATGTTGAAACGACAGGAATGTGATCGATCAGATCAAAGTCTCTTATTTTCTTCTTTCCAATATTCTATTTTTAAATACTAAAGAACCACAGGAACTTCATATTACTTGTGTCCATGTCATGTCCAGGTTGCACTTGCTACTCAATTAATACTGTTTTGACACATGTCAAGTATTTCATATCATGTTAAAATTCTCATACCATCAACACTTGTTTATATAAATGTATCATGTATATGTAGGATGCTTATATCATCTTTTATAAGGCTTTAGACATGCTGGATATTGTCGATATATGTAATTTGGATTTGATTTGCTCCTTTTTATTTTGTATATGTTTCAGAATTTGGTAACGTTTGCTAGCCACATAAATCGTTGCCATACTTATCATAATTTTTGTATATGATAATCATAGATCATATATATTGTATAAAGCATAAAACAATAAACATATGGGGAAAATATACATATTAATCACTGGATCCCTTTTAGGCTACATCCTACTTCTATCATTTGGTGTGAAATGTATAAAAATCATCCCATGTTTGTGTCTCATATCAATGTCCATACCTCATAGTTGACAAACACAGAAGCAAAGAGAGGAAATCTTCCTTCCATTTCTTTTTTTTTCTTAGTTTTCCCATTTTAATCATTTTTTACTTGGCATAAACATTCTTGTCATTGATTAAAATATATGCAATCATGTGGAGCATTTTATCAAGTGTTCTTGATGAAGTGCAATAGAGAATGATAGTGAAAACTAACATCTGTGGTAGTTTATATTACTAATACTAAAAAATGGAATTTGAACTTTCAAAACCAACTAGATATTGCAGTGATCACAATTTAGAACCACATAAAAAAATCACCTATTCCAAATATAAAGCATATGCTAAAAAAGACCATCAAAACCATGGTAATGCTATTTCGGAGGACCAACTTCAAAATCTTCTTTAGTTTCTATAATGGTTAATTTCCCTTTTATCTCCATTTTTGTTAAGTTCCTTGCATTTTTGTTCCATTTAAAAACCATGCAAGACTCAAACTCAGCCAAGCATGTCTTACTAAGATGATGTTATTAGGATTAAAAAAGTTTTTACTGCATCAAGAGTATGTGCTATTCAGAGTGAAGACATAACTTGTGGCTTTTATTACTGACAGAATAATGGTTAGTTGTCTACTTGTTCCAAAAGCTTAAATGGTCCAACACTGTAGTGAGTTCACATGTCCAAGTCGGCAGACGGACTAAGGGGCTTTGCACATAAGAAAGGCACACACTGGAAAATTGATGAAATTTTCCTAAATACTCATACTCAGTAAAGCATCAGGTAAGAGACTATTAAAAAATGGAGAAAAGAAGACTTGACAGGATCCGAGTTTATTACAGTACAACGAGAAAATGATTGTTTCGTAACCACTTACAATGCTCAAAATATTAGGAATGATCCAAACATAATGAGAGAGCTGTAATAATTTTCATAGTCTTGCCAGATAATATAGAAAATTGAAAGGCTGCCATCATCACCCTCTCTTAATGCAGAATTGAAGCCTTGTGAACAAAATCATAGTGAAATAGCATGAGAAATCAATTAAACACATTTTTAAATGGAATTTCAAAGAGTATTACTACCATTCTTATTGTCAGCATTGTTGTAATTGCTCACTTGTGATTTTGAGATAAACAGTGCTCCCCATAGCCAAACTCGCCTCACTCTCTCTACTTCTATACAAGTCCATCTCAGTCAATTTCAGAGTGGTGCCCCACAATTTCATCAGCTAAAATTGCAACCAGGATGAAATTCTTACCTATTCGGTGCGCAATTAGATAAGGAAAAGTGAGGATCCAAATCTGGCCTAAATCACCCAATCTGACTTCCTCATAACAAAAAAATCTTGATCCATGCTTAAATCTATCATTGATAAAACCTTCTATCTGGTAACCTTATCCAATAGAATTGACCCAAGAATTTCTATTTCTGTAAATTTTCATAACATCTACACCAAGAAATTATTGTTAACCAGAATTGCTGCTTGTCACCTGTTATTTATAAAGACTTATTTATTATCCGCTATTAGCCTAATAGTCCATATCAAAAAGATAAAATCTTAAAATTAACAAACATTTTCTTTTACACACAATGGATATTACCCTTGCCAATCCATATATAAAGCAATTATCAATCAGGTAAATATATTAGAATTATAGTCAAGTTAGCGAAATGGCATTCAACAAATTCATCAATCTAAATAATCATAGATGTCAATGAAACAAGAACACCAATCCTAAATAACCACCACTGATTCACATGCTAGTATAGGCATAAAAGGAGTATTGTCTTCATACAGCACAATGATAAAGTTTACAAATAAAGTTTAGTATTTGGTTTGCAGATACAGCAACAAGAAAGGCACAAACACAAACAAGATCAGATGATACAACAGAATCTCACCAAGTAACCATTAGTAAGAAATATATACTCACCAGTGCTCATCATCAGTAGCAAGCGCCTGCAATGCCATTTTGAAATTAGCCACTGCAAATGCACTACAGATATCCCTTTGTCTGTGCACCGTAAAGAAGCAATCTTACCATCTCAGTACACTGCATCTTATTAAATAAACCCAATAATAAAAAAGTCACAACTTATAGAAAGAATAATGAGATAAAGGGTATTTATTATTCATGGATAATTTATATCTGGCCAACCTTGAATTCCTCTGATAACTCCGAAAAGTAGATTAATACCTCACTTTTTTCATTCCGTCGATTTCATACCGAATCTCGCAGGGCAGTCCATTCTGTTTGTTATGACAATAGCTACGATCTAATCCCAAAGAAAAAGAGAGAGAAATATAATCCAAACCCATCAAAATACAACCTTTTCGATCATTCAGAACTATGCAGCCTTCTGTGAAACAGGCATCGAAATCACGTTTTGACAACGAATGCCAGAAGGGAAGAAGAGAAAGATCAAACGTGTGTAGGAAGCAGAGGGGCGACGAATCGGGGGCAGCGTGTCGAGGACAGCAGCGTAAATGTAGCAATCGGACGCGGGATAATCCACCACGGCCTGGGCGAAACCCCTTCTCCTCCGCCGCTTAGTAGGCTTCCTTCGGACTCTAAGCTTCCGGTTCATTCCTTCCTCTTCACCGAACTACTACTCTTTTTCCCTTCTTCGGCTCTTCCTCGCGATCTCTGGAACCCTAGATTGGGAGAACCGGTTCGAGCAGCACGGAAGTGGAGAGACGTCGCGAAGATAAACGAGAGTCGGGATTCCCGGAAGTGGAGAGACGTCGCGTAACCGTATCCACTCATCCACTATAATAAATATATATATATATATATATTATTTTAAAAATTATAACATATAAGTTTCTCTCGTAATTAACAAACATTAAAATATACTTACTTCTAATTCATAATAAATTATTAATATAATAATACGTATAATTAAAGTTAAAAAATAAAATCTTCATTAACGATGGGAGGAGGTGTCGTCGTGAAAACAACCACCAACCACAACACCGAGTCGCTACTATCAGTAAGATATCGTATACATACAACCTCTTATACGTTGACAACAAACTCAAACTCAATGGCTTCCAGAACTACCTTTATGTGGTCTTTTAATCCCTTATCCTCTCACTTCCTTCTCTCCTACACCTCCACTCATTATGTTTATGATGTGATGGTCAAGTTTTCTCTCATATTCATCTCTGATCTCTCCTATCTTTACTTCTTCTCAGATGAGGTGGTGTACGTTTGGAAGCGTATTTTTATGTTGAGGGCCAATGCATAATTGAAATATGAATTAGCTCTTAATAATTTGTTATTATATTTTAATATAAATACTTATTATAAAAGTATTAGTATTAGAAAAGCGTTAGTATTTCAACATTTATGAGATGCTAATGAATTTTTTAAATATATGAAAATACCATATGAGATATGATATTCTTTAAAATTATAGGTTTACCACTATATAATAAAATTTCTAATCCTCATTTCTTATCTCATCATTTCGATTCACCATCTCTATTCATTTATTTTACATTATAAAATTATTTTATATTTATTTATATAATTATATTTTATCTATTATACATATGGATCATACAAAATCTTTTGTAAGGTTATATACATTTATTTGTTTATTTTAATTATTTAATTAAATAAAATATTTATTTATTTTTTGAATAAATATTAAAATATTAAAATGGATAAATTGGTCACATAAATTTAATGGATTTTTGAAATATAATTTTTTCAAACAATATTTACATTAATACATATTTAAAATATAACTTTTATCTATTATTTATCAATACTTAAAAGTATTCTACAACTGTACATTCAGTTAAACCGCTTTCATCAAAATACACTCAAATCTTTATAACCCATTCAAAATCATAACATTATTTATTTTGAATTTATTTTTGTCAAAAGAAAGTTGGTATTCTGATATAACGCACAAATTGTAATGGCCAAAGGTGGACAACAAAACTTGAGCCTATTTACAAATTAAGGCTCTTTTTTTATAAAGAACAAATAATAGTAAATGAAAACAGAAGCTTAAATATTATCATCCATAGTGTTAAATATTAACACTAAGTTTATTTTATTTCTTGCGTTAATTTATGGGTTCTGACTAATCCATAATGGTAAAATCACATATATGACCCTCGAAAGTTAGTGATATTTGTATTTATTCATGTAAATTGTTTATTTACCATATATATTATGTTGAAAACTTATAAACTTACATATTTGCTTTGCAATTAATGTTCGTAAAATATTATCTTTTGACCATTGATATGAATACTCTTTAAAGGCAATTTTTGAATGTTACAATGGTAAAAATATTAAGGATATTTTACATAGTTCATGTGTGTGTACATATGTATTAAATAAAATTTGTTAAAATTAACTACGATTAGAAGGGTTAACTTGAGTTTTCTGGTGATATATATATATATATATATATATATATATATATATATATATATGTGTGTGTATTTATATATATGTATATACATGTATATACATATATATACATATTTATATATACATACATGTATGTATATACATACATGTATGTATATACATACATGTATATATATACATACATGTATATCAGAATGAGTAGCACAAAAAATTGATCCATTTAGGGTTTTTCTTTCTTCTTTTTATTGTTGCCTAAATCATGTGCTAAACACGTGGAAAATGAATAATTATTGAGTTAGCAGAAAACAATTGGTTAGAAGAGGATTCATTGAATCAAAAATTTAATATAGATTGATTGAAGACATCATAACTCCCAAGACCAAGACTTTGTATCTGCACCAAAAATGACACATGTAGCTGCAATCAAATCTAATACAATTAGTTTAAACATTCTTCAACTATCCTTTTTTAAATGTTTCTGAGTATTGATCAAAGCCACACTTCATAGAATCGTCTTGTTTCCTCCAATCATATCTCATGATAACTGTAGACATGACACTGGCATTTCTACCTCTTCTCTGACTCACAATCAGCAACTATGACATTTTTGTATTCTCTTGAAAAGGTCTTAAAAGTATCATCTGTTTGTCAACATAGTGATTCATAATGATGCAGGTGTTCTAGGTATAAAGAATGAAGCTAATTTGTGTAGAGACAACAAAGTTTTCTCTCAACATGGCCCCTCCAATCACTATAACTCATAGTATCATAAAAAGATTCAAGCAATCCAAGTCTTGAAGACAACTAAAATGGATCATTTCTTGAACAAAAGACTCCATTGATCAAACAGTCTTTTCCTTGCAGCTGTTCCGTTCCACAGCAGCAGTGTTTCTCACATTTGTTTATAGGAACACATAGATCTCAGATATATATGATCAAATAAATAAAATATATTTGACCAAATAAAAGAGTGAGTGATTCAGTGAGTATTTATACTATTGAAATATTAAATTAAACTTTATGATTAGATACAAATATGATTTATGATTCAAAGTCTTAGTTTTAATTGCAATTAAACTCTTGGCTTCACTCTTATATAAACAGGAGGTAATGTAATGTATTGAGTATTCAAGAGAGAAAAAGATAAATAAAGATATTAATGTATAAATCAGAGAGGTTGAGAGACATTAGGTTTGAGAGATTACGAGATTGTAAGTGATTAATATGAATAAAAAAATTTAGTTATCAGTGTCATATCTTTTCGACTATCATCCCTTCTCTATATTTTGTTGAAGCCCACCCGATATTTTTGTAAAATTTTTCAACATGTACACAATGTAAAATTGTTAAATCTAATGAGATTTTGGATGTTGGCATTGTTTATTGTGCTAATTAAACAGGATGAGTTCTCCTTCATGGGCCAAGACAAGAGCTAAGTTGTCTCCTTTTTAGGATGATATGATATGCCAATCTTAAGTATCCCACTGCTAGTAGGGCTCTGCGCTACATTTGGTTCAGTTGTTACTTGTATGAGCTAAGAGAAACTTGAAGACAATCAAATTGCATGCAAGATTAACTATCAAAGACTGCTGTTAACACTTCTCTTAAAGAAAGGAAGACTGGTAGATGAAGTTACTTAATTCATACCCATAGTAATCCATCATTTGTTTAGAGTAATGCCTCTTCAAATACCAAATACAAAGCATCATAATAAGATGCCTCCTCTGTTTCTGAGTGATTTGGCATGTCAGGTGGTAAAGATGTTGTGAAGTGAGAGGCCGATTGGGTCCATGAAAGAGACTCAAGGTGCAAGGAATATTATTTGAAATATGTGTGAAAATTAAAAGAAAATTAACATGCAAAATTCACTTTTGTATTTTCAAAGCTTGAAAGCTTGAAACCTTTTTTTTAATGTAAAGCACTATCCTAGTGATGATTATCTAATTCACTTATCCTAAGTGAAAGGTTTGAAATCTCATTATATATATTTTCGTCTAAAACATTGATCTTGTGATTATATAATTGACCTAATTATCAATTTTCAACAAATCTAAACCTCATCCGATAAATGTCATACCTAGAACATAACTTGGTGTTAGAGTGGTATAACATGTCAATTAGCCTAGTAGATAAAGATTCCAAGTCATTGATAGCATGATCTTTAAATCCCTGTAAAACAATTAAAAAAACCATTGTTAAACAGAAAAAAAAAGAAAATTCTGTTTTGTATACCTTGGAAAAGCAACGCATCTCCTCCTCCTCACCTTTAAAAGCCATTAAAGCCTCTGTATTTCCTTCCAACCATCCTACCTTCATTGCCCATTTGATTGGGATCAGTTTGGTCTTCTCCTCTCCTCCTTTCCCTTCTCTGTATTCCACCTATGCTTACAAGCCAATAGGTGAAGTATGTGAGGCTCTCTTCTTTGGCCTGCAGGGTAACAGAGGAGAAATAATGAGACAGTCGTACGCAAAAAGCAGAAACCTCAAGCGCTTCCTCTCGGTTGCTATCGGAAAGAGGAGGAACAGCAGCGGAGAAGATGATAACACCGAGGATAAAGCCTTCTCTGTTAAACAGATCAACGAGATGGAGATTTCACATCTGAGACCGAGCTGGAGATGCTTCTCTTACGAAGAAATCCTCAAAGCAACCGATGGCTTCCACAAAGGTCTGTGTTTTCTGGGATTCGAGCGCAGCTTCTTTGGGATTTGGTCCTCAAAATCTGGTCTTGGTCGATTCTGGATCGGTGCAGACAATTTAGTGGGCTGGGGCGGGTACGCGGAGGTGTACAGGGGAGTGGCGGAGGACGGCGAAGCGATCGCGGTGAAGAGGCTGACCAGAGCTTCCTCGGACGAGCAGAGGGAGAAGGACTTCTTGACGGAGCTCGGAGCCGTCGGCCACGTTCGGCATCCCAACGTCTCCGCTCTCCTCGGCTGCTGCGTCGACGGCGGCCTCCATTTGGTCTTCGAATTCTACTCTCGCGGCTCCGTCTCCTCCAATCTCCACGGTAGAACCATCGACACCCCAACAATTGCAGCGAAGCCCACTCAAAACTCGATCTTTTCGGTGTTGCAGATGCGAATTCCCCGCCGATAGCTTGGAAGCTGCGCTTCAACATTGCGGTGGGCACCGCCCGGGGGCTGCACTACCTGCACAAGCAGTGCCGGAGAAGGATCATCCACAGGGACATCAAGGCCTCAAACATACTCCTCACAGAAAGCTTCGAACCACAGGTGAAGTAGCTCCTCCACTGTGAGTTCCTGCGAAAATGGTATCCACTTATCTCCATGACTCTATCTCAGATCTCCGATTTCGGCCTTGCGAGGTGGCTTCCATCCGAGTGGACTCACCGCGCCGTCGCACCGATCGAAGGAACCTTCGGGTATGAGCATTACACCATCATCATCACTCTCAGAACCGAAGACAACGCCAACAGCAGCAGGTAACGGAGCTTGTGACGTCGACAGGTGCTTGGCGCCGGAGTACTTCACGCACGGGATCGTGGACGAGAAGACGGACGTCTTCGCATTTGGTGTCTTCCTGCTGGAGATCGTAACAGGGAGGAAGCCTGTGGATGGCTGTCACAGGAACTTGCTTTGCTGGATAAACGTAGACATTCCTCATGATTCATTTCCTGATGTTGCAACTCAATAGTAATCCTTCCACTGACATCTTTCCAGGCTCGATCGTACCTAAATGATGGGATCATAGAGAAGCTGGTCGATCCAAGATTAGGGGAGGAGTATGACATGGGGCAGCTCAAAAGACTCATCTTTGCGGCTTCTCTCTGTACCAGACCAACAGCAACATTGCGCCCTTCGATGACTGAGGTAATTCGCTGTTAGAATTCAGCTGCCAATTGCCTTTTGCAGTCAGTGTCTTGTGAAGTAAAGATGATAATGAACAAGTACGATAAGAGTTTAAGCATCGACAGGAATTATAATGCCTAGCAAACATTAGGGAAACTATAAATTATGCTGCTTTTGGATGCCGCAAACCTTTCTGTTGTCTTCTATGGCCTAAAATTCTACATTGTTGTAGTCAAACTTGCAGAAAACACTTGCGTCGGCAGTGAGATCAGTTAGTAATACATTGTTTTCATGTGCAGAATTCTTAGTATTTTATTTGGGTCTTCCATGAAGCATACATAATTACCAAGTTATGAATAGAACAAGCTATGAGAAAGAAATGAGCCTTCACTATTCTGTAGATTGGCATATCTACATATTTATACCGGGGTTTAGTCCCAAATTGGAAGGAAAAATAACTTGAATGAACTTGATCTTTTCTGACACAGAGTTTAGCATTTAGGTTGTCATGTTAGAGAGAGAAGGATCTCTCAGTCCTTCATCATGACTCATGTTATGATAGAATAGTTCTTATGGACACTGCTACTACTGAACTAGAACATGCTAACACAATACGTAGATCGATCGATGTGGCCAAATACTAGTATTAATGTTCATTATTCCTAAAATTATTTTGATGTCGACAGGTTGTGGAATTACTAGAGGGCGGCGAGATCACGCAAGAACAATGGAGGATGCTGGAGGAGGAAGAAGAAGAAGAAGAATTTTGGGGGTTCGATGACCTTGACGATGATGACAACAGATGCAGTACTCCCTCAACATCTTCAACTGGCAGCTCTCAGCCACAGTTTTTGTAGACGATCTTGATTGTCTTGGGATGAGAAGCATAGTATAATGTATATAAATAACCAATAGATAGCATGCTGGTATGTGTTGATATGGTAGGTCATTGCCTTCTCAACCAAACTATTTCCCTTGATCTCAAGATGTGGCACACGGTAGGGAAGCAAGCACATGCACAGCAGTTGGGACAAGCAATCAAAGCCATCCAAGCTTGAATCGAAATCATCGAAGGTTAGGAGAACCTGAAAAAGGTCCCGTCTTGGGCGGCGCTCGCGACGGCGATCGTCCCTGAAGTAGCCCGAAGCCTTCGCATTCGCCTTCCTCGAACTGCTACGGCGGCACCACCGGAGACTTCACGGGCAAAAGAACCGCGGGCCCGCGAGGCCGTCCATTCACGGGCACAAGTGGGCCCTCCTTATCAATTCATGTTCTACGACAACTTCAGCAATAATACTTCTCTACCTTACTATTTATTGGATATTATTATGTGGTCCCACACGTTACGGGAATTAGTTCTTCCGGTAAACCATCGGGTCACGGCGGTTCGTGGGTAGTACGAGTTACCGGTTGCCGTGCCCACTTGCAAGTAGCCAGAGTCTAACCGTCCCTCTTGTAGTGGAGCTCGGCTCCCTCTGTCCCGTCCTCGCCATCCTCCATGGCGTCGTAACTTAGGTCGGCGGGGTTGGACGGAACGGGCGGCAATATCCTGCGCATCCGGTGCCGCTCCCCGCCGTCTCTCCGTCCTACTCTTCCTCCTCCCGTTCAGATCGGAATCCCTGGGAAGCGCGTCCTTTTCTTCCGCCTCATCCTCTGATTACTCCTCGGACGGAGTCCTCGGTTCTTGCTCTGGTTTTTTTCTTTTCGTTCTGATGTTGGCTGCTTTAAAAGTAAGGATGATTTTCTACGGAAGAGTGCCGATTGAGTTCCTCGATACTTTGGAGCTCATAGCGTGAAGTTCAATTAGGGTATCTGGAAAGAGAGAAGAATGTAGGGTAACCAACTCTTTCTCCCGATATTAACCAAGTATAAATCCACCTATTAATGACACCTCAGCTTAGTCCTACATTGATGTAGGAGGGATAGAATGGGTCGATAATCATTAACCTAGGTTTTAGCATTTTGGATCGAGCCTATTAAGTTAAGGGGTCACTTATATTATCGGGCCTGGTTGTGACATACACAGTACTAAGATTGGAATGACATTCTTAACTTTTTCAGTGGCTATCTCTCACCGATCGCTTACATAAGCGAATGTTTATATTATGAAATTATGAGGCCATGAAAGATCTGAATCAATTGTTATCCTCTAACTCAATATGTGGGATACTGAGGTGTAAAGAAAGACTTTTTTTTTTTTTTTATAGAAGTCTCAACTGCTCCAGAACAACGATTTGTTGATGTTTCGGTCTAAGTTTGCAGGTGATGAGGAGGCCTTTGATGCACCTAAAGCGGTTCATGAAATGAATAAAGTAAATTCATGATTATGTATATCCCATCCAAAGTTGATTTCTGTAGCTTTTATTGTCTTTTGTTTTGCATCCATGGTTTTGGTGTTGATTTGTTGTTATTATTTTCTCTTGATTTATATGCGTGGATTTCTTTAAGAATGAAATAAGCAAAATCTTTGATTTGTCATTTTCATCAACTATATTATGGATGGGTTTGCTTTTAAATTATTAGTGGTGTCATATTGTAATAGGCTTCTAATGTTATTTTTTATGATATCAACTGAGATACATATGAAGCTACAATTCTTGGATGATTTCTTTTTAATCCACGAATCTCTAGTTAAATTAAGCTGCAAGACGTTGAAAAGGAATTCTCTTCCTATATGATCAGGAAGGAAATAAACCAGAGTTACTGGGTTACTGCATCGAGGGATTGAAAGCCATAGTTCAACTAAGTGAATCCAAACTTGCTATCGAGAAGTTGCTTGTGCAGGAGACTTTCTCAAGGTAGTTGAATTTTTTTTCCATTTCCTTTTGTTTTATTAATTAGAGACTCTGCAGCATCTTTGTAATCTTCTTTTGACATAAAGATTCTACAGTCACAGGTTTTAAGTGTAACATTTGTATCTCAAAGTTGATCTTTTCAGTTTTCTAAGAAATGCATGCAGGTTTTCTTTGAGTGTGACTAATCAAGCTAGTGGATGAGCATACTTCATATAAGCATTTTGAACAGAGTGGCCATGGCTGTAGAAGCATGTAATCTTTTGATGGTCAGATTTGTTGAACTTAATTGGTCTTTCAAAATTTATTTTGTGGATCTGATTTCTCCAGGAACTGAGTGTGTTTTTAAGCCTCGCCTACTGTGTGGTCCATTATGAAGTTGAACATCATTGTCGCAAACTTCTTTGCCTTGATTTAACCAGTAAAGCATGTTTTAACAAAATCTATTTTTACCCTTTGAAACTGTTATGGTAGTCATTCTTAACCAGTGAAGTCTCTTTCATAATAAGAATGCCACTAGACTCAAAACCTATTAAGCCCTAGATAGCACTATGAAAATACACTTGTAGCCTAGGATTTCAATTAAACACCAACTTCTTGTGGAATTGAAAACATTCCATTGGACACAATAACTTTTGTGTTACACCCTTTGCAAACAAAGTGTCATCTCTTTTAACATTTGTGTTTTTCACCATATTTTGGTTGATGCCTGCTCCTTGTTGACTCTTTTATAAAACTATCACTAGCTCCTTCATGATATGTGTGTTGATGTAATAATTTTTTGACTTTATTCAATGATCTGGGAAGGAGTTGCTGAGCATGTAATTTTACTAGATGCTGCTTTATATATTCTCACTATTATGTTGGGATGGATTTGTAAATAGGAGGATGCCTTTAGAGGAAGTTGTTGTGTTTATATTAATTTTCATTTGGATCAAAAATAAAAAAGTATATTATATAAAATTGAAGATGTGATATCTAGCAGTAAAGCATGAATTGTTATGAAACTGTACCATCTTCCTCTTCTACACATTGTAATTGATAAAGAAATTATATGAGAGATGAACTGTAGCTGTCAATACTCAATAGTAATGTGTTTTCAAGAGAAAGCATGGATATTTGCTGAGACATCTTTCTACTAGTATACAAATTCTTATGTTTTGTTAGAAGTTTCTTTAGTCAACATGCAGATTCATCTGTCAAGATTTTGGATATTATATTATTATGCTATAATGCAGCTATGTCTCTTTTTTTTTTTGGCAGGTTTCAATGGGAAAATTCTTTCTGGAGAAAGCCAGGACAATAGTAGGAGAGTGCACCTGAAGTCAAGGGATAATGTTCAAGACAGCCCTAAGTTTGAAAAGATTCTTTCACCAAGAAGATTAGCTGGAGCTGAGACTTCAAAGGTCTCATTAACAGCCTATGAGAGAGATAAAGTTGTTTTAGGAATAAACCACAATTCAAGTGGAAGCTGATTGAGCCTCTTCCTAGTGCTATGTACCACAGGAGGAAAGCTAAGGTAAGAAGAGGAAGGGGACGGGGGCCAAATGACAGGCTATTGGGAGCCTCATCACTGTATGTACTGTGTTGTGATGCAGATTTGTACAATTAGATTATTAATATTCATGCATCAATTATTTGCACATCCATCTTAATTTGGCTAAAAAAACTTTAGCTTATGTCCACAAAAATGTGCTGCTGTCTTTCTATTTTTGACATTCATTTATTATGTTTCCTGATTGTATAAAGAAAGTTTTAAGTTTCACTTGCTGGAATTGATACATTTATGCTGCCCAGGGTCTGTTGCATCCTTCTGTTAAATACCTGCAGTCTTCTTGTACCATTTTCTTAATAGAATTATTAGTTTGTTCCCTAATTCTTTCATTTTATGTACTTTATGTTTGTATTAATGCATATTAATTTGAATACCAACCCTTGTTATAGCAATTTCTCAGTTTTAGCTAATATTTGTTTTTGCTGCTGCTGTTGGCAGATGCACAAACATGCTATGCCCTTGCATTCTGGTTCATATGTATTGTTTAATATCATTTTCAAGATCTGGTGGTTTGTAAATCTATTTTGGAAAAAAGAAAATAGAACATAGAAAATCTTTATGAAAGTTTCTTGTGTATCCAAAGTGCTCTTATGCAGTCCAGCTGAAGGCATCACATAGCTAAATTGATGATCAGAGAACCAAGAGGATCATAAATACAACCTAGAATTCAGCACACATAGTGCCGACATAGGCTTTTCAATGAGGTGTTCTTGATATGGAGCAGGACCAATTTGGTATCTACAAGTAAATATGGAAAATCCAGCAAAAAATTATGACAGCCACAGAGAAATCTGGGCAAAATAACACTTTGTTTTGCTAAAAGAGCAGCTTTTAGCAACAAAAAACCTTTTGTCACTAAAATTAGCACTTAAGCAAGAAAAAAGGTTTGGTCATTGCTAAAATCCTTTTGCCGATGAATTCTAACTTTTTGTGATATTTATTCGCCGAAGGTCAATGTCATTATAGTTTGCAACTAAAATTGAGGTTATAATTTTGTCATGCAGATAGTTGTTTTCTCTGGTGGGATCAGATCAAACTGAAATGTTAGCTCCCTGTATGCATGCCTGATTGAATAATATGTGGTATGAGAAGTTATTCATATCCATTTTCTTTTACAATAAATAATTTGTACTAATATTTTTGTTGAAACCAGCAAGTCCTGGCCAAGAAAAATTCAACCTCAAGACCAAGGAAGAGAAGAGTTGATTTTGAAGCCCGATCAATAAATAATGTGAGGTTCAATGTCAAATTCTCTCATTCCTCCAAGTAACTCACATCTCGATCAGCAGCCTGCACCAGAGCAAGTGTTGAACCCAGCTGAACTCTTGTAAGGCCAATCACAAAGACCAGATGCATGAAAGGCTGGAACAAGACCAGATGCCAATCAGAAAGAAGATCAGAGAGCCATTGAAAATTCTGTAAGTTTCTCTGTGGATCAGATCTTGGCCTCATAATCAGACTTTTCTATTGGCCTAGTCATTGATTCCCCAACTTAGTTTCAAGAAGTTTTTAGCTCGAGTTTTTGCAAAGATAGTACCTAAGTTTTTCACTCAGGTAATTCTCTACAAAAGCAATCTGCGGATTCCTGATGTTGCTTGAAATCTTTGGCTTTGAGCAGCCACCCTGAATCAGAATTTGGATGCAGAAAAATCTGATGACCTCTCATCTGTTCCACAGGCAATGCCTAATGTCAACTGAATCTCACTCTCATCATCAAGCCATGAATTATGTGGGCATTTAAGCTTGCTGCTGTTATCCTTCAGCTGTTTCTTAAACACGAGAGCTTGATCTTGGATGGTCCATGCTTCTGTGAAAGTAAATTCTTCAGCAGGCTGTTCAAGATCTAGACCTTTGCTCAGCCTACAAGGATCTTCAGAGCAGATCATCAGTTCCTTTGCACTCCGACCTGACCTGTTACCAGATCGAAGCATGTATCTGCAATCAGAATTAATGTGATCTGTGAACTGATGTGCATCACTAACACAAGAAGCATGGCAAGTCTCTGAGGTAGATAAACTGATCCAATCTCCTGTGCTTATATCAGAATTCAGCTTTCTTGAAGTTGCATTGCTGTGGGATTGGAGCTCAAACTTGCTGCTTCCAAGCTCAGCCATAAGCATCTTCTGAACTCGGTATAGGCGATGAAGTTCATTTATCTGAAACAAATTACTATGAGGAATCCGATCACTTGTAGTCATTTGATCAGATGAAGCTGCAGCTTGGACAATAGCTTACCTGATGTCTGAAGATCTCTTCATGCTTTATCATGGTATTCCTTACATAGCCCCTCTTGTAATGCTCAAGAAATCCCTCCATGAATGAGCAAAGCTGCTTCAGACAACACCAGAGGCCGTGCCTTCAGCAATATATTGATGTAGATTATGTGGCCACTCCATTACATCTGTTCTTGAACACGGATGCCATGCATTTTTGATCCCATTTCTGAAACAGCAACACTATGCCATCTATCAAATCTTGAATATGATAGGCAAAAGATTTCATGCATACGTGGCAGATAGAGTCCAAGTAAGACTTTACTAAATATGATTTAAAAAGAATACAAGAATAATATATCTAGAGCTCTATCCTAAAGAAAAACAAAAGCAAAAGAGGGTAAATTTTGCATACTGTGAAATGGGTATTTTACTACAGAATCACTCTCCTCCAAGTACTGGAGATGCAGCAGGTACAAGATGAATAGTATGGCAAGCCTGATGAAGAAATCACCAATATACTTTAATGGCATACACAGCTGAATGATCTGCATGGGTTTTAAATGATTACCTAACTAAACAAGTGAAAAGGAACTGTGCTTCATTTTTCTGTGGAAAAGGCTGATTGGTATCATAGATTAATGTAAACGATTAAACTGAAGACATTGGATGATGTACATGTCCAAATTGTTGAAGCCTCTGCACTTGTCTCAGAAGATGGAATTATGGGATTTATATGGACACCAGGAGAAATTTTTGCTAAGTCAATTTTGAACTATATTGCATGCTCCGAAGCAGGTAGAGGCCCCCACTGCAGTAATGCAGACAGCAGGCAGCTTGCTACATAATATGATCATTGTATTGTCATGATGGGATCCACACACATAAATCTCTGCTGCAGATCTCAGTACCATGCCTCATAGTGGAGCAGTAGAAAACAACCATGAACATCTGTGTGTTACCACCATGAGGGACACAGGAAAAAAGTAACGAAGATTGAAGCAAATCAGACATTAAATTCCTTTTTCAGAACAGAACAGAACAGCTCAAGTTTCTACAGATCTGACACAAACAATAGGGGACAAGAGAGAGATCTGAATTCCTGAATGAGCTGAAAGATTTAAAAAAAGAAGAGAAAGAAACATCAGAGATTTTGGAGACTACAGACTGTTTAATCTTCATCATCTTGGGGTTTTACATGAATCGTAAAGAGAAATAGGTGAACAGCGACAGAACAGTAGAAGAAAGATGGAAGAGACACCCTGCAACAGCATCAGCATAGAAATCTGAACCTTGCAGATACCCATATGCATAGAAAGCATTTATAGAGAAGCCAGTGAGGAGCAAATCTCTGATGAGCAGAAACAGAGGGAAGTATCAAAAATCAAGTGTAGAAGACATTATTCATCACCTGAAGGCTTTGACTCCACTGGTTTTTCCATCTGTTGCTCTCATGAACAAAGCAAAAACACCAGAATCATCTTCCCCTTCAGTAGCTCAGAGAAACAAGAAGGTTGTCAACACATGGAGAAAGCTTGAGAGGCTGTGGATGGGAGGCAAGGTGAAGGAGTATTTAGTGAGATCAGATATGGTACTATGTTGTAGCCACAGGAGGACCAACACAGTTTGCAGATCAGAACAAGATATAGAAACAAGTCTCACTCCTTTAAGACATGAAAGATACCTATATTGATCTGTTAGGCTGATACTCCCCCTAGTCTTTAGGTTCTCTCTCTCTCTCTCTCTCTCTCTCTCTCTCTCTCTCTCTCTCTCTCTCTCTCTCAATAAAACCAACCTTTGTCCGTGGCTTTTGTCCTTTTAGAAGCCTAAAAATGTTCATCCTCCCATCATTCCTACTCCTTGAACCCAAACCTTTGAGTTCACTTTACATTTTCTTTGTGGAGATTCACTTCCAGGGTGAGAAAAGTTTTGCTTTCGTCAGTTAGCCAATGAATGAAGCTGTAAGCACTTGAAAAAGTATTGGATAATCTGAGGATAAGAACACAAGAGCTGCAAAGATGTGTGATGATGATGTAGCACAAACAGACAAGTGGGTCAATAATAGACTTATCAGATAATCTAACACAAACATGGCCCAATGTTTCATCCTTCTGTCATTTTTCTCACAACATCATGGTCATTCTTGATTTGAGTAGGGGTGAAAGTGGCTTAGGTAGATAACACCTGATCACATAAAGTACTGAAGCTTATATGGATGCAGACATGATTTCATTTCTAAACCATATATGGATGTAGTACATTTCAAAGCAACTCCTCTAAACCAAATATTTCATTTCTCTTCCCATGGAGAAGCATTCTTTGACTCATCTCCAGTACAGGAAATCTTACCTTGGAAAGAGTGCTCAAGTTTGAACCTTAGTTTTCCTGCTTTCTCTCCAAAAAGAAGGTAGATTCCTGTCACAGAACAACTGTCATAACACTTCCTTCCATCTCTCTCTCCTATGTAAACAAAGTCAACATTAAGTAAGAAACATCTTTTGTCCTCACCCCACCTGTTAGACTCCAAGCATTGAAAGGAGAGTCAGATGGATCCCAACAAAAAAAAAAAAAGCAATTGAGCTTCCCCAAGAGAAAAGATTAAAATAAAACAAAGCTAGACAACAACAGCAACAGCATCATGATGTGGAAATTGGTGCCCATCAGTTTCTCCACGGGCCAACTCAAGCAATCTATCCTCTTACACCCTACAAGAAATCCAAAATCTTTGACTAAGTTCTCATCCTGTGAAGGTGGCAACAGCAACAACTGGATCGCATGAGTCAGGGCTTCTTAGCTTAATGAATCCCCCCGTCTCTGTCTGCTCCAATGTTGCAGAAGCTCCACTCACTCTGCCATGGCCAGATGTCCTGCTCTTCTGCTGCTCTGATTGGTCTTCCATTCTTGTTCTCCAAAATCTTAGCTAATTTATTACACGTTTTGGTAACATGACACGGGTTGCTAAGGAAGTAGATAGATAGGTATCAGAGTCATGTTTTGTAGTCTTCTGTTCAAGATGGAGATTGGAAACTAGGTTTTCTCTGTAGGAGAGTTGTGAGGTTTATTAGGATTCCTACTATGGAACTGGAAAGGCTGCTGTGATGGTAAGAATCTACACTCCTCAATCTCTCTCCAATGTGTGACTTCACCCTATGGCATGCAGTCCTTCCATAGCCAACAAACACTATGTAACATAAATTGGAAGCTTAAATATGTGGAATTTTAAATAAACCAGAACATGTATTGGTCGGTCAACATAAAACAAAAATGAAAAAAAAAAATCCAATATATGAACTCAAATGAAATAAGGAAAAATTATGCAACAGTCCAATAATTTAAGATTCTCTCTCTGTGATATTATATTGAACTTGTAACATTACCAGCTCATTAGAAGCTTATACTAATAGGGTGTAGGATTCCACTCTATGGCATGCAGTGCATCCAGAGTATAAAAATGATTATGTAACATAATTTAAATGTTTAAATAGGTGGAACTTAAATTAACTAAACAGTTATTGGTTGGTCAACATAAAATTCAACAAAAAAATTCAACATGTGAATCTCAAATTAAATAAGGGAAAATATGCAAAAGACCAACTCTAATTACATATAGTATTTTGAAATTCAAACATGCCAACTCATTAGAAGGGTTTACTAATCATGAAACACAATTTAAATTTAAAACATGCATAATGTGGCTCGAGAATCCCTTTTTTTTTAATGTGAGAAGAAATTTTAAGAAATCAATTTAAAATATATAATGTATCAGATATATAAAATATTAGTTTGGTGACAATATATCAAACTTACTTATTAGTATATTAAGAGTTGAAAATCTCATGATATTTTGAAGATGTTAGATAGCAAATAAAAATCTTGTCAAATAATCAAAAGGTCAATATGATCTAAAAATTTTAAAACTTTGATTATTTAACCTTGAAAGAAATGGCATATATATATATATATATATATATATATACATATACATATACATATACATGTACATATATATACGTACACATATATATACATATTTATTTATTTATATGTGTATATATATATATATATATATATATATATGTATATATATATACATATATATATATGTATGTATATGTATATGTATATATATATATATATATATATATATATATATATATACACACACATATATATATATATATATATATATATATATATATATATATATATACATATACACACACACACACATATATATATATATATATATATATATATATATATATATATATATATATATATAGGAACTCTCGTACTTTGATGGATTAATATTAATTTATAATCACCAACCATCTCTCTCACGTTGGGGAGGTTTGGAATTTGATTCTTTTCCCTACCATAAAAATAATTATGTGTATTTCCTTTCCATTACGATGGATAAATTCTCATCTTGATTTTTTAAGAATTATCATACAATGAAGAGAATTTTTATATTTTTATATTATTTTAAAAAGTAGGATTGTGTCACATCCGAAATCTCTAAATCTTATGCATTAATTATTATTAGGGAGAAAGATGAGAAAAATCAAAAATAAAAAAAAAATCATCGGAGATCACTAAAGAAAGAAGATATTAGAAATGATACTCTAATTTGGTTCCACAACTCTGCCTATATCTATGAGAAAAATTAAAATTTTCAATATATATGATCAACTATAAGGTCCTTGATTTATCTATACTCTAAGTTAGTTTCCCTTTATACCATTACGGTGGATGATTATTTTAGCATTATCATACACTGAAGAGATTTTTTATCTATTTATTATTTTAAAAAGTAGGATTGTATAGCATCACAAAGCTCTAAATTTTGTGCATTGATTATTATTGGGGAGAAAGATGAGAAAATTTTAAAAATATAAAAAATCTGTCAAAGATCATCAAACAAAGAAGATATCAGAAACAATGCTTCAAATTTGTTCAACAACTCCTGCCTACATATATGAGAAAAATCAAATTTTTTTAACATATAAGATCAATTATAAAGTCCTTGATCTATCCCTACTCAAGTTAACTCCCCTTGTATACCTCCCATATAAACCTAAAGAATTTTTATTTCAGTCCTTCCTAGAAACCCTAGAGATCACCTAATGTGTCTTGCTCTTCCTCTTACTGAAACTTTGAGACTTAAGATATATTTATAAAAAAAAACCTTAATTCATTAAAAATTTAATTAAATTAACACCTTTCTAAGTAATTTAAATATAATTAGAACTCTTAAAAAAAAAAACTTGCAACCCTACCACTTCTCTCACGCCACAAGTTTTGTGAGCTTAAAAGTCTTCGCATTCTCTTATGACACAATTGACGGTGACATGGATGAATCTCAATCTCAGTGTACAATTTGGGTCGAAGTATAGAAGAAAAGATTAGACACAGTCTGTCTAAGAGATTGAGACACATTGTAGTGGGACATTTATTGGGCAGCTGATCATGGCATTATTCATGTGGTTGCTGACCTACGAGTCAGCAAAAACACATTCCATGTTCTTGAAAGGGAATTGTAGCAACCTCTTTTGGCCTGATAGGAATATGGATGGTATAGGAATGCTCCTCAGGTTGGGTCAATTCCACATCCATCTTGAGAGCAACAACACAGCAAATCTAGTTCACATCTTGGTGGAATTGACTTTGACATCCCCAAATAATACTTTGCAATTGATGCATCGTATGAATCGAGTACACACAGATTCTGGTATGGTATTATGACTTGTATGAATGATGAAGTATGGTATAAAATCGTGCAGTAATAGGCTACATCAGTATATAACAGGAAAATCGACTCTTACAAACGTAGAACAGGATGATCAAATGTATTCATTCTTATACGTATGAATGGAGTGGTTATTTTACCACCGAAAACATGATGATCGAGGTTGCAATGGCATAAAGGTGTTCATATACGAATCAAATTAAGAGCTTACATTTAAAAATCATTATGTTCCCTATTTATAAACCTTACAATTTCTTCATGCATGATTGTCTACTCAAGGGTGAATTGATATTCAACAAATCTCATCCAAACTTAGGATCATCATGCTATGCTACTGCAATTTAGAAGAAGTAATTAGAGAGTATCGGCAACTAATGAACAATGTTGTTTTAGTAATCATACAAAAAGTGCATGCAATGTGATGTGCCTAACTTAGAACTCAAGCTTTGAAGAGTCAGGAACGAGGACAAGTCAATCAATTGAGTCATTTAAGAGGAAGATATCATTGTAGGTGACAACATAGATTGAGCTCATCTAACGTGACTGCTCCTAAGAATGCGGTGGCATCTTGTACCACAGAGATACTGTGCATTGATTGGGTGGGGTAGGGGGAACTGTTTGCATTGGTAACTTGCGGACCCAATTGCATGGCCTTATGATGAATGACCTAAGTGGTCCAAATCTTAGAGAATTAGACACGACATGTGACAATGATATTAATTACACTACATCGTTTTCCTTTTTTTTTTTTCATTCATATGCCCCCCTGTTAAATACCAAATATCAAATATTGTACTCTTTGGAACTTATTAATATTAGGTATTTTTCGTGTTAGAGTACGGATAGATGTCGATTGATACGTTGGCTTCTACGTGCAGATAAGTCAGCTATTGTGTTAGTTCACGTGTGGAATTGCTCGGTCAATCGCTTTACGATCAAATATATTACCCTATGAATAAAAAAATCAGGTATGAAACACTGGTTAGACTCTTTCTACTAGGGAATTTGATTTTTTGATCTCCTGAGTCACCATATAAAGCCAACATAAGCATCGAAAAGTTCATGTCGAAAATAGCATGACATGTGTCTCTCATTGATCAAATCAATGATGAATATGCAATTGATAGAAATCTTAATATCTATAATTCATTAAATGTGTCATATATGTCGTTTCGAAAATGATCAATCATACATATTTTTTTTTGTCTTTTAATAAAAATGATCAGTCAAAGCCCTACTTTGAAGTGAGTTCACATTCTATGCATTTATAATTTTGGAATAGAGTTGGTTCTTAGTACAAAACTACAAAATAGAGAATGACATGTTTGAAGCAATCCTAAACCATGCGACTTGAAGAACAAGATTTAACATTTCAGTGTTTTTGCTGAGAGATGCATGAGACTTTTTCTTGAACTATACACCGACGAAATTTGTCCTTTGCAACGACATCTCGACCCATGAGAACAGTGTATCGATACGATTGGCTTGATTTGTAGGAAGTAGAATCTAACAATGCAATCGCGAAGGCACCAAAAAGTGGACCAAAATAGAGTTGTAGTTCATACAATGGACAAATAGTTTCAATCATTTTCTTTGCCCTGGAGTTGAACTTTGCAACCTGCTACAGAAAATATTAGGTCATCATTTTGACTGTTGGATCATCACCGTTTGAAAGCAACAGAATTTTCGAGGAGGATTAGCGTTGGAGCTTTGGATTTCTTGATGGAAAACATACTGCTTGAAGGACATGTAGAGGAGATAAGATTCGAAAGGCTTCAACTTAAAAAGAAAAAATCATGACTGAATCATGTGAAAGGATATACAACAGATTTTAGACTTCGGTTTGAGTTAATTTTATGATAAATTTTTTTCTTGTATTTGATCACTTTTATATAGATTATTCTCATAATATAGTGAAGAATGTGAGGTTTTTTCACGAATATAGAAAATGGATGTCAACCAACATGAATCATATGCTAATTATTTTCTAAGTTCATATATGTTTTTGTTGATTATTCTTTTTTTTTATCATGGTCTTCTTAATTTCTCTTAAAATTGGTATTCGTTTGTTCACAAATTCATGTATGTCAGAAGTAAATGATGATGATGATGATTAGTAAGAGCGAAGGAAATCCAGGTCAATTGAACATCCCTTTGCAAACATCAAGCTGTAGTAGTTGGTGGAATTAAAAAAAATGGTGGATTAGTCCACCAATTACTAAAAAAATGGTTGAATCTAATCTCCACACTGTGATGATAAAAATGATTGTCATGAAGACATCATAATTTGTGTCACAAAGATAATCTCTCTATATATAAAATAATATGACGGTAAAATTATTCTTTTTATGAATTAGAAGGCTATATAGTTCGAAAATGACTTCTCTATATTTAGAGATAAAAATACAACCCTTCCTAAACTCACATTATTATTATTATTATTTACTGTCAACTTAGCAATATTGGATGGAAAGAATGTTGCTTTGGTGTTGAAACATCAACCATATAGAGGAAGCTGGACAGCACAGCAGTGGTGGATGAGACAGTTCTGTCTGCATGCTTTTGGTTCTTCCTCAATCATGAGTTGTTCCTCCAGAATTCTCATCTCCCTCACAAGACTATAGGATAATACAGTACTCACATACTACTTCTGACAACTCAACATGCAATGATATAATCCGCATCAGGATCAGACATGCCTTTGTTACCTGTCGAGAACTCCTCCCTGGCCATCATAAACACTAAATCATTGCTGACAGCAACTCATCTAACTTCTTCGGGGAATGTGAGAGAAATGGCCTGAGCAATAATCAGTTTCCCCCCTGCATCATTCGTACATTTCAGCAGTAAAAACACTAACTCTATGCATTATATATGTGTATATATATTGGCAGCTTTGGCAGCTATCTAATGGCATTTTCTTCCTCAACTGTAGTGGCTGAATTGACTCTTCACCAACCCAACATCAATCACCAGCACCAGCTCGCAAGCAACAGAAGTTAGATACTGCCAACATGTACAATCTAACGAGCTCAGATGCTTCCAAACGTGATCAACATGAAGATTTTAGTGAGTTAGGTTTCTGTAAGCTTCATGACTTAACCTATTGTCTCTATTGATCAAGGATCCATTAATTCACTACGACTGCGTCTTTTCTAAAGAAGTAAAACATGTTGTCCAGTTGTCTTCAACCTCAGTGCGTGTGTGTGGCCTGTGATTGCTTGAAGTGGACAGCTTTGGATATCTCCCACCACAAGCCCCTCTGAAAGGGAAGATTCTAGCACGTCGACTGTAAACTAGGAGAGTAGAAACATGCATGTCATGTCAGCATCCTCAACTCGATTAGTCCTGTCAGTACAGACATGATTGAGCCTTTGGGAGAACCCCGGCGTGGCATCCTCCTGCTCACGGGTTCATGGCTGATGGAGGATGGAGGAAGCACATACGTACATGCAATGATAATGACTTCTTCGAGAGAGGGTACCGGGTAGTGGTTGTTGAGGGGACTGAGATGGAGATCTGAGTAGGTGCTTGAAAGCTGAGGCAGGAGATTCTTGTGGATAGTGGCTGACACATCTTTCCCCACCATGGAGGTATTCATGTCCATGATTTGACAAAGTGAGACCGATATGGTTGAAGGCCCCATGCATGCAGTCACATGCATTGCCTTCTTACATATCCTTCGCGATCCTTAACTACTGCTAAATAGCATCTGTATGCATTCATGTTTTGGATCTCGAAACTACGATAGCTCTCTCTCTCTCTCTCTCTCTCTCTCTCTCTCTCTCATACACATTCCTTTTTGTGTGCAAGGGAAGAGTTGCGGGCATGCATTAGACTGCATGTAGGGATGATTACAAGGAGAAGGAATTGAATGGTGTTGGATGAGCTATATATATGCACGTGCATGGATGGCTTGGTCCACCCAAGCCATGCGCGTGAACATCATGGTTTAGTCATTTAAATATAAGCCTTTATACGAGACATTAAATTTCATTTTTTTTAGTTAATTTGAACCATGATTGAACTTGAAACTACAATATTAGAAGACCAAGTATGAGTTCAAAGAATAGGGAGCTAATTACAATTTTGTATAGAAATTCAAATTAATAGTGTAATTTTACCTAAAGATTAAAAAAAACACACAAATTCTCTCATATCTCTTTGATGTGAATGACTTCAATAAATATTATGCATCCACTCAAATTTTTTCAGGCTCTTTTTATTAGATTATATAGCTCTATTTAATTAAATAAGATATATTATGGATATAAATAAATTATAATTATAGTTATTAGTCAATAAAAAAATTTCAATTATGATATAATTTCTTATAAGATGACTTTGATGAGAGACTCTCCTAATTACGTATCCTAAATCTTTACTCTCACATATAAAATGACATATCTCCTACAGACTCAAGGTAGATAAGAGGAGACAAGGATACATGACATTATTGAGAGATTACAAATCTTCTCTTATCTCCTCTTAGTCACGTAAACCAATTAATAAGAGATTAAAGATCTTCTCTCATCTCTCCTTTGTTACTGATCTATCACTCTTAGTGATCCTTTGAAAGATAAGAAGAGAGGAAAACACGAGTCTAATTTTTTTTTTGTTATAGATCGACATTGATATAGCTTTTGGATCCAACAACGATATGACAGCAAATCAAATAGTATTGTTAAGAGTGGTAGTCTTGGATGGTCACTAGCCGAATCATGGGTAACAACTACGTATGAAGTGAAAGTGCAATGACAACTACAGCATATGCAACAATTATGACGATTGTAGGAGTGTCGTTGCTTACGATGGCTTCGGCCACCATCACTGTGTTTGATGATTGTAGTAGCAGCTACAGTGGTTGCAATGAATGCAACAATGCTGTTACAGCAAAATCTACTGGTCACGACCGATGACACTAGAAGCTAAAGGCCAACGGGTTTGCCGTGCGATGTGTGTGTGCACGACCATCTCGCGACGACCATGGGGGTTGTTGAGTGGTGCGTGTGCCTAGCCATGTGGAGTGTGGTGATGGTCATACAAGTGATGATTGCACATGACAACGATTACGCAAAGGGAGTAGAATTAGGATTTCTTTCTTTTTAAATAAAAAATATTTTTAGCCCTACAAAATTAGTAAAATTCTAATATGTCCCTAAATTTTACCTCTCAACTATGCCCTTCATAAGTTAAATATTTTTTTTATTATATATTCCATAAAAGAATTATAGTTTTATCCTTGAGAAATTAAAACTTTATGACTTATGTCCTCAATTATAAAATTAATTAAATTTATTTTAATCAAATATTTTGATCGGACTTGATTAATACTGTATTTTAACTGTTTGATTAGATTTAGGTTCAATCAATTAAGTTTTGATCGAATTTAAAAAAAATTAATTTTTGATTTTTTTATTTTAATCAAATTTAATTTTAATAGGCCTAATTGAGCGAATGGTTGACCTAAATCTATGAGTCCAATTTGAGTAATCCAATTTTGGGTCTGCTCAATTAAATAAAGATGACTGATATAAAGGTTCTATGTAGAATTAAAAAATATAAATTATGATTTTTTTTATAGTTTTCTCATATGACATATTGATAAAATTCTACATGTAATAAATAAAAATCTAATTATTCTTGGATATTTGTTTGGTTATTCTGATTTATGCTTCATCATGTTAACAATTATCATATGAGTTTTTTTATACTGATTAATGTTTAATAACTATTATGGTTATTATTATTATTGAACTATTTCAGTATAAATTAGATTAAAAAAATTTGATGAATATTATTTATAACTTATATTCTTGAGTTTTATTTGATTGGTTGTTGCCAAAGTGGCCTAGGATAGTAGGCTTATGAAATGTAAATTATAATAAAGGTTTTATCATTTATAGGATATTTGAAATTATATATTATATTATTTTATTAGTCTTGTAGTTATCAAAGTGGTCTAGACTAATTACTTATAAAATTACATTAAGAAATTAATTCTAAATAATATTAAAAAATAATATTTATAATGACATATATAATTAGAAGATTTAGATAATTCTAAAAAAAAATTAATTTAAATAATTATGTGATAGAGTAAAATGATGCTATTTTGGATATCCTTATAGTTTAAAATTATATACCCAAAGGTAGCAATACTATTCCACGTGTAAGATATTAGTTCATCATAAATATTTTTGTATGAATACTAGATATGTCTTCACTCAAAGATCAAATAGCGATAATATCAATAGTTCAATATTTATTAAAAAATAATATTATATTATTTTATTATAATGATACTTCTTACATTATATTTTGATAAATATTTTTTTTTGAATTAAATTATTATAAATGACTTGAGCATATATAATTTACACCAGGTATATCAGACCTTCGTCAAATTAGTTGAAAGAATCACAAACTTAACTACTAAAAGTTTTATGAAATAAATAATTAAGATAAATAATCAAAAATTTTTTAAAAGACTCAATTTTATGATAATTATTATTAATATTTAGACTTTATTATATTATACAACTAGCGCATTGGATTATTTAAAGATTAATTTAAATTTACTAATAATTTATTAGCTGATATATTAATGAAAGAACTGACTGAAATTTAGTATAATATTATTTGAGAAATTTAAGATTATATTATCAATATGGCTAATAAAGTTGTAAGCTCAAGAATATTGAGTATGAATGTAGTTGAGTCCTTTCTCATGTAATTTATTTTTAATTTTATTTTTTTAGTTTGGCTTATTTAAATTTATTATAATAAATTAAAAATAAATAAAATTTAAATAAAATCAACTATTATATGTGTTTTAAAAAATTTAAGATTAAAGTAGAAACAACTCATAATATCTTGAGTACTACTTAGGAAGTGAGTAATAATAAAAAAAAGTTAAAATGTAAATCAACTGAGTTTATAAATATCATTCCTCCACAAAATGTACTCCCTATGAGGCCATGTATGGCCGACCCCCCCTGTAATTCCAAAATATGTGTTGGGCACCTCGAAAGTAGAACAAGTAGACAGGGAACTACAAGATAGAGACAAAATGCTGAAGTTGCTAAAAGATAATCTCACTACAGCACAAGCAAGGATGAAATAGCAATATGATCAACACAAAGGCGAAAGAGAATTTTCAGTAGGAGACTGGGTCTTCCTACGACTCCAGCCATACAAGCAAACATCAATCCAAACCAGAGCATCTATGAAGCTTTCACCTCGGTTCTATGGACCCTACCAGATTTTGGAGCGCATCGGAGCAATAGCATACAGATTGGACTTACCCGCCAGCTCCCGAATCCATCCAGTCTTCCATGTATTATGTTTGAAGCTCAGGTTGGGACAACACGAGACAACCCAAAGCTATCTACCAAATATAACTACCCAAGGAGAGCTCCAGACCCAACCAAGTGCCATTATTGATCGATGAATCGTGACTCGACAACGACAACCTGCTCATCAAGTGTTAATACAAAGGCAAACCTACCAAAGAGAAGATACCACTTGGGAGAACTACGACGACTTGAAGATCAAATTCCCGAATTCATGGAGCGTTAGCCTCGAGGACAAGGCCGATTTGAAGAGGGTGGTCTGCATTGGGACTCTAGCTATGAGAGTCCTAATTTAGTTTCATTGATAAGGGCATTCATGTAAATCCTATCTAGCCGATCCCTATTAAAGAGGTGAAGAGGCCGGCTAGGTTAGGGTTAGGTTGCTTCTTAGGAAAGGAGTCTTATTATAAGTAGGAGTTCTATTAGGAAAAGAGTCCTATTAGAAGTAGAAGTCCTATTAGGAAGAGAGTCCTATTAGAAGTAGAAGTCATATTAGGAAGAGAGTCCTATTAGAAGTAGAAGTCCTATTAGGGAAAAAGTCCTATTAGAATTAGAAGTCCTATTAGGAAGAGAGTCCTATTAGAAGTAGAAGTCCTATTAGGGAAAAAGTCCTATTAGAATTAGGAATCCTACTAGAGAAGGAGTCCTAATTAGAAGTTGGTTAGAAGTAGGAATCTTAAGTAAGAGTCCTATTAGGAGTTAGGGCTTAGAAGCCCTATAAATAGCCATGTATTTATCCTCTTTTAATCAATGAATAGATCAATATTTTGCAGCCTTTGTGCAGCAACTTGGAGGAAGGAACCCCTATAGAGTTCGAAGGAGGCCGATCCCCTATAGAGATCAACCCCAAGCTTAGAATCCGCGGAGGGTTCTAACAGGCCAATACTTTCACTGTAGCAAAGACGGGCACTGAAAGAGGAATTGCAAAGAGTACCTTGTAGAGAAGATTCAGAAGCTTGGAGAAGCCTTAGGTATATTTATGATCAGTCTCCATTTGTCATATTTATATGATAACATATGAGTATTAGATATCAGTAGTGTTTATCATATTTGTAATTTATTGCAGGTTCTGACAAGACCTAGGAGATTGGTGAGAAGCAAGATGGACCTCAAGATGGGCAATAGAGCAAAAGTTGTTATAGTGGCCATTAGCGAGGTTATCCTACGTTTGCCTAGTGGAGCTACTATTGCATCGGATACATGCTATTTTGTTCCTTCTATTATCAAAAGTATTATTTTCATTTCCTGTTTAACAATTAGTGGATATAAAATAGTTTTTAAGAATAATGATTGTTTAGTATTATTAGATGATAAGATCATCACTACAGGAACACTGTATAATAGTTTATTTATGCTAAACACTACTCCACAAATCATGAATGTGAGTGTGTTCAAGAGGAAATGAGATGCGGTGAACAATGCATATCTATGGCATTGTCGGCTAGGACATATCCACGAGGGAAAGATTCAAAAATTGCTGAATGATTGATACTTAGATCCATTCGGCTATAAGTCATATGCGACTTGTGAGCCTTGCCTTCGTGGAAAACTAACCAACTCTACATTTAGTGAAACTGGAGAGAGAGCCATTGAGTTGTTGGAACTCATACATAGTGATGTATGTGGTCTCATTTCAACCTAGACCATAGGTGGTTATTCCTACTTCATTACTTTTACTGATGATTTCTCCATGCACAAATATGTGTACTTGATGAAGTACAAGTCTGAAACCTTTGAGAAATTTAAGGAATATAAAAATAAAATAGAGAACTAGACTAGAAAGAGTATTAGGAGTCTTCGATCAAATCGAAGAGGTAAGTAATTGAGTACAAAGTTCACCTAGTTCCTTAAAGACCATGAGATTCTATCTTAGTAGACATCTCTTTTTACACCTTAACTTAATGGTATATTCGAAAGGAGAAATCGCACGCTATTAGATATGGTGCGATTCATGGTGAGATTTGTCAACCTACCTGTTTTATTCTATGGATACGTCCTAGAGTCCGCAGCTCACCTTTTGAACCGGGTTTCAACTAAGTCGATAGTGTCGACACCATATAAGATATGAAAAGGAAAGAAACCCGATATTAAAGTTGTTAAGATTTAAAGTTGTCCTGTGCACATTAAAAGACACAACCCCGACAAGTTAGAATCTCGGATGGAATAGTGTAAGTTCGTCGGATACCCCAATAAAACTTATAGGAATTATTTCTATCATCTCGAGGACCAAAATGTCTTTGAAGCTAAGAGAGCAGTGTTCCTTGAGAAGAAACACATTCTTTGTGGAGATAGTGGGAGCATGATAGAGTTAAGCGAGGTTAGAGAACCTAACTCAAGCACCATTCCGTAGTTTGAGTCTGTTTAGGTACCTAATACACAAGTTCCAACATCACGTAGATCCGGTAGAGTATTTCATCCTCCTAAGAGATATGTGAGATATATCAGAAGAGATGATATTGAGGATATTGATCCTCAAACCTATGAGGAGGCTATTACGAGTATAGACTCTCGGAAGTGGCAAGAAGCCATGAATTCAAAGATGGATTTCATGTATTCCAATAAGGTTTGAAATATAGTTGCTGCACCCAAGAGTATCGTACCAATTGGCTATAAGTGGATTTTTAAGAAGAAGATCAGAATAAATGAAAAGGTAAAGACCTATAAAGCAAGGCTAGTGGTTAAGGGGTATCATCAAAGGCAAGGTGTTGACTATGACGAAACATTCTCACCCGTAGTCATGCTAAAATTCATCCGAATTCTATTAGCCATTGCAGCACACTATGTTTATGAGATCTGACAGATGAACATGAAAAATGTATTCTTCAATGGCAACCTTGAGGAAGAGATGTATATAATACAGCTTGAGGGATTTATGTCCACAATAGACTAGATAAAGTGTGCAGGTTGCTTAGGTCCATCTATGAACTGAAGTAAGCTTCCTGATATTGGAATATAAGATTTGATGAGGCGATCAGATCTTATGACTTCGTTAAGAACGAAGATAAGCCTTGTATGTATAGGAAGATGAGTGGGAATGTTATCACCATTTTAGTGCTTTATATGATGACATCCTAATAATTAGGAATGATGTAGGAATGCTTTCCACAGTAAAGGCTTGGCTTTCTAAACACTTCTCCATAAAGGACTTAAGGGAAGCATCCTATATCTTGGAGATTCAAATCTATAGAGATAAATCCAAGAGGATGCTTGGCTTATCCCAATCTATGTACATAGATACCATTGTCGAAAGGTTTGATATGAAAAATTTCAAGAAATGTCTCATACCAATTAGATATGAGATATTGCTTTCTAGGAGTATGTCTCCAAAAAAACTTCTTAAGAAAGGACAGACATGAATATGATATCTTATGTCTTAGTAATAGGATCTATCATATATGTTATGCTATGTACCAGACCTGATGTAGCACATGCTCTGAGTATCACGAGCAGGTATCAGACGAATCTAGGCTTAGAGTACTAAAAAATAATAAAGTATATCCTTAAGTACTTAAGAATGACTAGGGATCTTTTACTAGTATACAGAGGAAGTGGCCTTAAGGTTTAGAGCTACGCGGACTCAAGTTTCTAGTCTGATGTCAACGATGTTGAGAAATTTATGGCAACATTATATGCGTAGTGGAAGAACAGAAATAAAAAATTATAGATTTCCTACAAGAAAAAAGGGTTCTTATCGTCATGCAAAAGTTGATATGCAAAAACCCATGAAACTGAAAAACTATACATAAGAAAATTACATAGGGAGATCATATATCCCTGAATTTCTATAGATCTATGGGACCGGATAAAGGAGTTCAAGTGTCCTCTTCTATAGCAATAATCCACTCGGCAGGGGTTGTGACGACGCTTCTCAAATCGTTGCTCAAATCTCCTCGCTGCGCACACTACGTAGTCAAGACGAGGTTGACACTTCTTGTTGTCCACATGATCCAAACTAAGGCTACTAGCTGAGGAGTGGGGGAGGAGAATAGGAAGTGGCTACCAAAAAGCCCTTGCCTATGGGCCTTTGGTTCCCTCCTATTTATAGAGGTTCACTATCTGCTTAACCCTAATGGATCCTGCCCTATTAGGTATTGGATCTCTATCCAATTATCCAAGCCTCTTAGATTAGTGGGTCTCTACCCAATAATCTCTTATTGGCTCTTATTGAATCTCATCTATAAAATCCAATAATTCAAAGGCTTATTAGATATCCAATAGGAAAGGGGCTCCAGTGGATATCTCATATTTAAACCTCTACTTATCGCAACACCTATCATATGTGTGTGACCCTCTAAGCCAAATATCGAGTTAGCCATAAATCATACCTGCCAGAACTATTTCTGGCTTAGTGAATTATTATCTCCATAATAATTCACTTGACTCATCAACTGCGGACGTACTGAACCATTACGCTGTAATCCCCAAACGATATAGGGGGGGAATCCAATCCTTTGGATCTATCTGTCCTCAGTTACCATGTACTTATAATCCCTCATCCATCTAATATCCCAGAGATCCTATACTGGGCATGGTGCTGTCAGACCTATACGGTCTCTCCTCGAGTCTCGCTTTAATCGGATTCTCATGAAAAACTCTTTCTCTCTCATGAAAAACTCTTTCTCTCTTAATCCGAATGATCTTGGCCAAAGATTTGTCTGAGCAAGAACATATGAGATATTTCTTTCATGATACTGAGAGAGGATAATCCTCTATCGACACTCAATAATCCTCATAAGGTTGACTACCACTCCCGATGACCGGTTGTACTAAATTTGAAACTTTCAAACCTATAAGTATGGTATCAAATAGTAGAGTACTCATACAAGACATCCTTGGTGTCTCAAGTCTAAGGACCAAATTCACTACTGGGACTATGGAATCGCTATCTGACAATAATGTATCATCAATCATCCAGCATTCTATGAGCAGATTAATAAGTGAACTTGTTCTCTAATGAGCACCTGAACTATATCCTTAGTGTCCCCATACGAGCAACTATGAGATCAGTCGCCTCCATCATTTAGATGGATATACAACATACCAGTTTGTCCGGTTATCTCAATATCCATCTTGAGTAACTTATGATTAGGATTATTTAGGGTCTATGTTTAAAGGTGAATCGGTCTTATTATTGTGATATCATCATGATTTGATTCTCATTGCACAAATCTATAGATATCACAATATATGCGACACACAAGATAAAATGATAAAATATCAAATAATAATAATAATAAGCAAAAAAGAATGCATGTCGAGTCACACATATCATCAGTCACGTGATTGGCTTGTAGGACACCTATGACTAGCAATCTCCCACTTGACCTAAAGTCAATCACCTACGTATTTGATCCTCATCATACCCTTATGGCACTCAAAGATAATATCAGACAATGGCTTTGTCAATGGATCTATAATGTTATCTTCGAATAAAACTTTTTTCGCTACTACATCTCTTCAAGTGATAATCTCTCTGATCTGGTGCAACCTCAGAATATGCTTCAACTTTTGATGAGACTTGGATTCGTTTGCTTGAGTAATTACCCCATTGTTATCATAATATAAGGGAATCGGCTCATCGCTACCCCACACGACTCTCAGATCTGTGATGAACTTTTTATTTAGACACCCTCCTTTGCTGCCTCTACCGCAGCAATGTACTCTACCTCTATGGTTAGGTCAATAGTAGTGCCTTGCTTGGAACTCTTTCAACACATTGCTCCTCCATTCGGGGTGAACACATAACCTAAATTTAATTTGTTATCATTGATATCAGACTGAAAGCTCGAGTCCATGTAGCCCTCAACCCTAAGGCTACTATCTCCATATACCAGTAAAAGATCCTTAGTCCTTATCAAGTACTTAAGGATTCACTTTACTACTTTTCAGTGCTCCAAGCCTAGATCCGTCTGATACCTACTCGTGACACTCAGAGCATACACTATATCAAACTTGGGACATAGCATATCATATATGATAAACCTAATTGCTGAGGCATAGGGTATCCTATCCATGTCTGTCCTTTCTTCAGGAGTCTTTAGGGACATACTCCTATAAAGTGATATCTCATGTCTTGAGATCTCTCTTGAAATTTTTTATGCTAAATGTTTTGACAATGGTATCTATGTACCTAAACTAGGACAAGCCAAGCACCCTTTTGGATCTATCTCTATAGATCTGAATCCTCAAGATATAGAATGCTTCCCTTAAGTCCTTCATGGAAAAGTGTTTGGAAAGCCAAGTCTTTATCATGGAGAGCATTCTTGCATCATTCCCAATGATTAGGATATCATTCATATAAAGCACCAAAAAAGTGATAACACTCCCACTCACCTTCCTGTACACACAAGGCTCATCTTCGTTCTTAATGAAGTCATAAGATCTGATCGCCTCATCAAATCTTATGTTCCAACGTTATGAAGCTTATTTTAGTCCATAGATGGACCTAAATAACCTGCACACTTTATCTGGTCTATTCTTGGACATGAATCCTTCAAGCTGTACCATATACACTTCTTTCTCAAGGTTGTCATTGAGGAATGCAGTTTTCACATCCATTTGTCAAATCTCATAATCATAGAGTATTACAATAGCTAATAGAATTCGGATGGATTTTAGCATGGCTATGGGTGAGAAAGTTTCATCATAGTTAACACCTTACCTTTGACGATATCCCTTAGCCACTAGCCTTGCTTTATAGGTCTCTACATTTCTATCTACTTCGATCTTCTTTTTGAAGATCTACTTACAGCTAATGGATACGATACCCTTAGGTGCATCAGTTAGGTTCTAAACCTTATTGGAGTACATGGAATCCATCTCTAAATTTATGGCTTCTTGCCACTTCCCAGAGTCTATACTCGTAATAGCCTCCTCGTAGGTCTGAGGATCAATATCCTCAACATCCTCTCATCTAATATGTCCCACATATCTCTTAGGAGGATGAAATACTCTACCAGACTTACGTAAAGTCAGAACTTATGTGCTAAGTACCTAAACAGACTCTGGTTATAGAATAGTGCTTGAGCTTGGTTCTCCAACCTCACTCAACTCTATCACGCTCTCACTATCTCCACCAAAAATGTGCTCCTTCTGAAGGAACACTGTTTTCTTGGCTACAAAAACCTTTTGGTCCTTGGAGTGATAGAAATAATACCCATTAGTTTCCTTGGGGTATCCCATGAACATACATTATTCTATCCTGAATTCCAATTTATCAATGTTGTGTCTCTCGATGTGGGTAAGATAGTCCCAAATCTTAACAATCTTAAGATCGGGCTTCTTTCCTTTTCATATCTCATATGAAGTAGACACCACCAACTTAGTTAAAATTTTATTTAGAAGATAAGCTACGGTTACTAGGGCATATCTCCAAAATGAGATGGGTAGATCAACGAAACTCATCATAGACTGCATCATGTCTAACAGTATGTGATTCCTCTTTTCGGATACACCATTATGCTATTGTGTATAAGGAGGTGTCCACTAGGACAGAATCCCATGGTCCTTGAGGAATTGGGTAAACTCTGTACTCAAGTATTCACCTTCTCGATCTGATCAAAAAGTCTTAATACACTTTTCAATCTAGTTCTCTACTTCATTCTTATACTCCCTGAATTTCTCGAAGGCCTCAGACTTGTGCTTTATTAAGTACACATGTTCATACCTTGAGAAATCGTTAGTAAAAATAATGAAAGAAGTAACCACCCAAGGCATGAGTTGACATGGGACCATATACATCACTATGTATGAGTTTCAACAACTCAGTAGCTCTCTCTCCAGTTTCACTAAATGAAGAGTTAGTCAGTTTTCCAAGAAAACAAGGTTAATAAGTCGCATATGACTAATAGTCGAATGGATATAGGTATCCATCTTTCAATAACTTCTGAATTCTTCCCTCATGGATGTGACCTAGCCACAGATATACACTGCTCACCTCCTTTCATTTCTTCTTAGACTCACTTACACTCCTGATATGATGAGCTGTGTTTAGCATAAATAAACCATTATGCAATGTTCCTCTCATGATGATCCTATCATCTAATAATATTGAACAACTATTGTTCTCAAAATCTAATTTATATCCACTGATAGTCAAACATGAAATGGAAATAATATTTGTGATAATAGAAGGAATATAATAGCATAAATCTAATGTAATAATAGCTCCACCAAACAAATATACGGTGACCTTGCCAACAGCCACTATAGTAACTTTTACTCCATTGCCCATCTTGAGGTTCATCTCACCTCTCATCAATCTCCTAGGTCTTGCCAAAACTTATAACAAATTACAAATATGATAAGCACTCCTGGTATCCAATACCCATATGTTATCATAAGATTCTAACAAATTGAGACTGATCATGAATGTACTTGAAGCTTCTCCAAGCTTCTATTTTATCCTCTCTGCATGGCACTCTTTGCAGTTCCTCTCCCAATACCCATCTTTATCATAATAGTAGCACTAGTCTTTGTCCTTTACTGAGTCCTTCTTAACAATATTTGCTTTACCCAATTTGCCCTTACCCTTGCCCTTCTTAAGGGACTTATCTACCTTCCTTTTCTTTCTGGTCTCACCAGCATAGAGAACTAGCTTCTCTTTTTTTATGATACTTTCTGCTTCCCTCAACATATTGAGGAGCTTTGGGAAAGTCACATCAAGTTTGTTCATACTAAAATTTATTATGAATTGAGAAAAGGAATCTGATAGGGACTAAAGCACGAGGTCCACACAGGTTATCCTCTAGGACCATTGCTAGACTTATGAGTTTCTCTATCCACTCAATCATCTTTAGGACATAGTTCTGAATCGGTGTCCCCTCAATCATCCTCTAAGTTCTTTCTTGTTTCTCAAACAGTTTACGGAGATGCAGGAGTATGGAACTGATGTCCATATTTTTATGTTGTCTCTGTAACTCAGGAGTCATAGAGGCCAACATGTAACACTAAGCGAGAGTAAAGTTATCTATGTACTTCACATAGTGAGTGATCTTATTCTCACTTGCCCTTTCATCGGGTGTAAGGATCACTGTATTAAGGATATATGTGATTTTCTCTATTGTGAGAATGATTCTCAGGTTGCATAGCCAGTCCATATAATTTGGATCAATTAGGTGATTGACATCAAGTATGCCATGTAATGGATTCGAAAGCGATATTTTTCTGAAAATAAAGATGCAACAGAAATAAATAACATAAAAATTTCACAAAAATAAACAATTAAGATATTGACTTCTATCTTAATCTACTCATACTATTTTCTCGCGAAAGACACAACTCCCTCTGATATGTGAATCGGAGACCCCAGGTGGATCTCTAGTGGGGATCGAGATCCAATCGTCGTCTTAATATAACCTCGAGTGACTCGACCAATTACGCTAAGCTTGTAAAGGTAGGCAACTCTTGTCAATCATAACTCCTTGTGACTCTAGTCCTATTCGACCTTCGAACTACCATGGTCTTGAGTGACTTGACTAATCATGGTGTTTGGTTAAGTCATCACCATCATTACAAAGTGAGTCTGATTTGATAATATGCCCCCGAGTAACTCAACCAAACATACCATATCCTTAGGTCACTGGCGATATCCCTATATCATAGGCAAGATAGTGAATCGCAATATAGGTGAGCCTCGAATAACTCGACCAACTCAACCTATATTGAGAATTGATCCCTACCTATAACAATAGAAGCCCGAGCTAGTAGGCCTAATCACTCACATCAAAATCTATGTATGTAGTGGCATATCTCCATGCCCTATGATTGATCATCCATCTCATTCTCATCGGTTCCGTCGACATCTCGATGCATATCTATGTGTCATGATTATCTGTCTCGACCTCGTGGGTCCCGCTATCGCTTCCATGTTCTCGTTGTACCTCCTCGTGTAATTAAAACTTAATCATAAGCACATAGGCCCGACAATAAATGAGAAAAAAAAGAAGGCTCATAGGCCCCAATAATAATAATAATCACATATACACATATATCACATAATCCATGATCATCCGTCCATATCATACATCATATGTACACATCATAATGTAGGACTACTATATAATAATAATTAATTAAATTATTTAATTAATTATTCTGTAGTATTTTGGAAACCCTACTACACGGTGCCCCCATATGGTAAGAAGTCCCCTATGTGGCTAGGAAATCTTAGCCACTAAGGTCTCCCTTATGGCTAGGAATCCTAGGCCACAAGGCTACCTTGTGTGGCTAGGAAACCCTAGCCACCAAGGAGTCCCTTGCAGCCATGGTTTCCTGGCAGTAGGGTAACCCCTGCGGCCAAGAAACCCTGGCCACCAGGGGTATCCCTTGCAACTAGGAAACCTGATTGTAGGGGCTACCATGCAGCAGGTTGAGAGCACCCTTGTTGCTCTCATTCCGGTTGCTTTTGGCCAAGTCGAGAGCAGCAAAGAGGAGCCCTCGGCCAAGGTTGTAAACAACCTTCGGCCAATCTAAGGGACAGCAATAGCTACCCTTTCTTCCTCTTTTATGCCAACATATTTGGCATTAAATGCCCTTTGTAAAACACCTTATAATAGAGGAAAAAATATAGCATAGATATGTAATCTATGATAAAAAAATCACAGTAATTGCGTAAAATAATTCTACACGACTAAACATAACACAGTAATTTAAAACCAATCTTTTGCATGAGCAACCTGGCTCTGATACCACTGTTGGAAAATCTGCAACGATATCATATGTGCAGCAAAAGAACAAAAATAAAAAATTATAGATTTTTCACAAGAATAAAAGGATCTTATCGTCGTGCAAAAGTTAGTATGTAAAAACTCGTAAAATCAAAAAACTACGTATAAGAAAATTACCTAGGAAAATCGTATATCCCTGAATTCTTATAGATCTATAGAACTGGATGAAGGAGTTCAAGTGCTCTCCTCTATAGCGGTAATTCGCACGTTCGGAGCTACGACGATGCTCCTTAAATTGTTGCTCAAATCTTCTCACTGCGTGCATTACGCAATCAAGAAGTGGCTGACTCTTCTTGCTATCCACAAGCCCCAAACTGGAGCTACTGGCTAAGGAGGAGAGGGGGAGAAGAATAGGTAGCTGTCGAAAAGCTCTTACTTATGGGCATTTGGTTCCCTCATATTTATAGAGGTCCATTGTCAACTTAGCCCTAATGGATCCTATCCTATTGGGTATTAGTTCTCTATCCAATTACCTAAGCCTCTTAGATTAGTGGATCTTTACCCAATAATCTCTTATTGCTCTTATTGAATTTCATCTATAGGATCAAATAATTCAGGAGCTTATTAGATATTCAATAAGATAGGAGCTCTAACGGATATCTCATATCCGAACCTCTACTCATCGTAACACTTAGCATATGTGTGTAATCCTTTAGGCCCAATATTGAGCTAGTCATAAGTCATACCTACCAGAACTCCTTCTGGCTCAGTGAATTATTATCTCCATAATAATTCACTCGACTCATCGATTACAGACATACTAGGCCACTACGCTGCAGTCCCAAGACGACATAGGGGAATTCAATCTTTTGGACCTATCTATCCTTGGTTATCATGTACTTATAGTTCCTTATCTATCTAATATCTCAAAGACCCTATATCGGGTATGGTGTTGTCAGACCCATACGATCTCTAATCACGTCTCACTCTAATCAGATTCTCCCGAAGAACTCTTTCTCTCTAAATCTGAACGACCTTAGCCAAGGATTTGTTTGAGCAAGAATACATAGGATATTCCTTTCATGATATCAAGAGTGAATGATCCATTATTAATACTCAATTGCTCTCATAATGTTGGGTGTCACTCTCGATGATCGATTATGCTAGATCTGAAACTTTCAGACCTATAAGTCTGGTATTAAAGAGTGGAGTACTCATACAGGACATCATTAGTGCCTCAAGTCTAAAGACTAGATACATAACTGGAACAATGGAATCGTTGTTTGATAATAATTATCATCAACCATCTAGCATTTTGTGAGTGAATTAATCAGTGAACTCATTCTCTAATAAGCACCTACATTATATCCCTAGTGTCCCCACACAATCAGCTATGAGATCAGTCGTCTCCATCATATTAACAAATATACAACACACTAGTCTATCCGGTTATCTCGATGTCTCTCTCAAGTAACCTATGACCAAAATTATTTAGGGTATATGTTTAAAGGTGAATCGATCTTATCATCATGATCTTATCACAATCTGATTTCATTATACAGATCCATAGACATTACAATACATACAACAGGCAACATAAAGTAAAAAAAATATCAAATAAATAATAAGAAAAAATAGTGCGTATCATATTACACGTGTCATCACTCACGTGATTGACTTGTAGGGTACCTATGACTAACGTATTAGGCATGGGTATTGCCTAATCAATGGTTGCTTGTATCATAGATCTTTCAGCCAATCACTCTTCTGATACTTAACCCTCTATGAACTTGAGAGGGTGCTTGTCGAGGTGCATGAGGGTATCTATGAAGAATATATCAACAAATGAACTCCTACATTCAAGATATTTTGAAAGTGGTTCTATTAGCCCACACTAGCAAAAGATACAATGCTTACACTCAAAAGTGACATAAGTGCAAGAAATTTGCTCGGGTCTAGGTGCAGTCCCCTTGAGCCCAATTAAGTACAGGTGATCGTTTGCCTAATTAGGTATGGACCTTCTTGGGCCCTTTCCATTAGCTTTAGATCAATGAAGGTTCCTCATCATAGAGGTTGATTATTTCACAAAGTGGATAGAAGTTGAACCATTAGCATCAATAACTAATAAACAAGTCAATGGATTTGTATGGAAAAATATCATCACCCATTTCAGGATACCGAAGGCCCTCATCATAGATAACGAGACTTAGTTTAATAACCTAAAATTTAGAGAGTTTTGCTACTCTTATAGAATCTAGCTAAGATTCAACTTGGAGGCTCACCCCTAAACCGAGACTATTCTATTTTCAGTACTGAGACTATTCTGCCACTCGAGATAGTCTTCTCGATACCTCATATTGAGAACTTCGATAAGGAAACCTTTGAAGTGAGACTTCGAGTCAAACTCGACCTAGTCAATAAAATCAAAGTAATTATATATCTATGAATTTTGAGATATAAGAAGGTAGTGGGTAACCTCTATGACTAAGAAATTCACCCTTTGAAAATTTGGCTAAGAGACTTGGTGCTACGTAAGGCTCATATAAGTGACCCAAATCAATCTCGAGGAAAGCAGACACCAAACTAGGAAGGACCATATCAAGTCATCAAAGTCATCAGAGATAGGATATATCACCTCGGGACAACAAAAGGTGTAGCGTTATCAAGAATATGAAATATCTCTTACTTAAAAGAAGTTTTATCCTTAAAGTCCTCCTTGAGTCCAATTGAGGTACGCTTCAAGTTTGCAGAAGGTATGTTTTCATTACTTCAAGAAAAACTTACATTCGATATATCGGATCTCTACAACCAAAATTAGACTCCAATCTAAAAAAAGGCAAAAGAGAACCAAGAACTAATATTACAAGTTCAGAAGTGGCTCGGCAATGAATCATGCATCCAAACAAAGCGACGAGTCAAGATTATCATCAAAAGGTATCTTACTTTGCATTTGGACACTCTAATCCTTGAGATAGTCAGTGAATGGGTCATCCTCAAGCTTTGACTTAGGATACCATGCCTTAAAATGGGCCAAGATAATTAGGTATCCAAACTTGTATGAGACAACCCCGAACCTTTCCAACCCCTTTCAGAATTCCACAGATAACTTCGGAAGGGGCGATAAATGATATGGAATATAAACTCAGCTAATTACCATTTGTTACATCAATACCACATTGCCTATATATAAAGGCAAGAAGCCCAACACCCTCCTACCCACGTGGATAGGAGCCCAAAAGGCAGCTCGGGTTAGTTACCAAGCTGCCAAGCTACCTCCTTTATAGAATATTTATAAGAATATTTTTTAAAGTCTAAAAGGTAGCTAGGGTTGGTTACGAACTGTCTCCCCTGTAAAATATTTATAAAAATATTTTTAAAAGTCTAAGGGATAGCTCGAGTCAATTACGAACTACCTTTGCTATGAAATATTCGTAGGAGTATTCTTATAAGTCTAAGGGGTAGCTCGGGTGGGTTATAAACTACCCCCCATAGAATCTTTATGGGATATTCTTTCTCCTTAAGGTCAGTATAAAAACATATCTTTAACTCCAAATTAAGGCAAAGAGACCTTGGTACTAACTTAAGCATCAGAGAGATTGACTCGAGAAGCAACCCTTAACCTCGGTCTTTGTGCAGGTAACGAGTTTGGAGAGATGATGCTCTATTCCGGATGACTCCTCACATACGGATCAAGGCCACATTATGCTAACGAAGATGTCAATGATAATTTTTCATAACAATTATAAAAGAGTTTATCACATAAACATGACTCAAGGGTCAATATCGAATAATATAAAAGCCAAACTTATGATCAAAGATTCTACTCATAAAGAATACATCAACCATAATGAGATATTTTTCTAATGAAGTCGTTAAGAATCGTTATGATATTAGTAGCTCATTATAATTTTGAGTTACATTATATGGATATGAAAATAAATATTTTAAATGAGGATTTAAATTTATATTGATTAACCTAAATGATTCGTAAAGAAAATAAAAAATATAAAATTTATATACAAATTTAAAAAAATTATTTATGACCTTAACAAGCCTTTAAATAATGGTATACAAAATTTATTGATATTATTTCTTTCTTTATGTTTAAGAAAAATATCAATGATTAGTATTTATATCTGAAGATCAATGAAAGTAGATTTATTATATTGGTCTTATATATATATATATATATATATATATATATATATATATTTATATATAGGATTTTGCTTACCAATAGTAATCTTGGTTTATTATACTAAACTAAAAATTTCTCACTAAGAATTTTAATATGATTGATATGAATGAGACATTTTATATTATTAGCATTAAGATATTTAGGGATATATCTTAATGATTATCATAAGTATCTCAAAGAAGATATATTGACCAAATTTTAAAGAGATTTAGCATATAGTTATATTCAGCAAATAATAAAAGTAAAGATTTAATCAAAATAAGTGTTTTTAAAATAACTTAAAAAAGAATCAAATAAAAAAATATTATTAATGTATGCACAGTTAGAAATCTATTATATGCTTAAGCCTATGCCAGATATCAACTTATAGTTAAATACTAGGTAAATATTAGAGTTACCTAGTATTTTGTATACTAGGTAAATATTAGGTAAAATACAAAAAGACTGTAAATAAATAAATAAGATATCTAGAAGGAAAAAATGATTATATTCTCATACATGTGAAACTAGATCAACTTGAAATGATGGTATTTTTCATATGCTAATTCTATAAATTATCTCAATAACAAGAAGTCTACTTTATAATTTATATCTATATAGTTATAGGGGCAATCTATTAAAAAATAAAGTATTATATTATTATATTATTAATAATAAAAACTAATTCTGAGATATGCTTTAAGGTCACTGATCAAGCTTTATGACTACAAAATATTATCTCAGGACTTGGTGTGGTTAGACTTAATTGCCAAGTCACTAAAGATACTTTGTGACATATTATAGTAGTTTTTTTATATAAGAATAATAAGTACTTTAGCAGTTCTATGTATTATGATGTAAAGTACTTGATGGTTAAAGAATAAAGTCTAGAAATAATTAATATCAATTAATAACTTAATTTTTATTGTATTGATTGCTAATTCATTCACCTAGGATTTACAATCTAAAATATTTGAAAAAAAATGTTCTTATAATTAAGTTTGTGAGCAATCCATAAAAAATATGGTAATACATGTTTGAGTGGATATTATACTCAACATTCTCACTTGAATATTTGAAGTTATTTATTTCTGTTATCCAATTCAAATTTATGTATATACATATTATGATTAAATATGATAACAGGATTATCATAACAAGATAAATTATAGGAGTCATTTTGAACTACATCAGAAAGGGCTAATAATATTGTATTATATAGAAATAAGTATGACATTGATGGCATACAACCATTAATACTCGTATTAGTAGTAAAACTTAATATGATATTATATTTATTAGACTTATTAACCTATTGTATAAAATTTGTGTATACATGTAAAATATTTTTTTAAAAGTTTTAAAATCTAATTAAATAAAATTATTTGTAAAATAAGATTTAATTTTATTTTTTAAATTTTTTAATTTTTATATCTTATTAATTAGTGAGTCAAGTGAGAGAATATTAAAGTTTGTAATCTTATCTAATTAAGTAAAATATATTATGAATATGATTGGATTCTAATTATAATTATCAATCAATAAAAAGGAAGTTCAATTATGGTAGGTTTCGTTATAAGATGACCTTGATAAAAGGAATTTTTTAATTATTTATTTTAGATCGTCTACTCTCATTTATAAAAAAAATAATTACTCCTAAGGACTCAAGGTAGACAAGAAGAGACATGAACACATGATATTATTGAGAGATTGCGGATCTTAGTTACGTGAATTAATTAATAAAAGATTATAAATCTTTTCTCATTTCTCCTTTATCCCTAATCCATCGATGTTTTGTAAAGGAGAGGAAAAGACGAATATAGTTTTTCTTATATATCAACATTATTATAATTTTTGGATCCAACGATAGTGTGATCACAGATTAAATAAAAGCTTTTTGAATAATATCAAATAGTATATATCATAAATTTGATCAATTGTTATTTGATTTCAGATTTTAATATTAAATTTTTTATAAAAAAATGATCTTAATGCTTATATTATGAATAAACTATTGGATAGAGGGTCTCCAACCAATCATCTATAAAGGCAATAGATGAGAAATATCTTGAGAAAAACATTGGTTATAATCAAAAATTATCCTTTGAAGTTGAAGGACAAAAAAAACAAAAACAAAAACAACTGCTTTATTCTTAAAATAGAGATGGATTATTTTTGGTAAGTTGACATATGACTAGTATCGTAAGCACAAGCACCCAGGTTTTCTTAATCTACTGAGAGACATGGTTGTGACCTGTTGTCAGCAAATCGGTTCTCACCATTGATAAACCAGAATTGACACGAGACAAAGAACAAGGCACTGTTGCCAAGATAGAATCATGTAGATTGCTGCTGAGGACCCCATCCACCTCTGTTCTTACCTTTCTGGCATTTGGTGCAGCAGATTATCCATATCAGTGCATTTGCCTCTTTCCATCATCGTCTCTTACTTTATCTGCCAAAGAAAACTACATTGATCACTCACCATAGGATGAGGGCTTGAAAGATGAGGCCTGACTTGACTTGGAGACCCATGTCTTAATTGAAAGTTCAGGTGAAGCATCAATGGACTGCTGACAAATTTGAAAAGAAGAAGGGAGAAATTTGTCATGCAGATATTAATGAAGTTTCTGGCAAAGGATGGTGGGATAGTAACGAAGGAGAAGAATATAGATACTAATAAAACAATATATATATATATATATTCAATATAATCATTTACAATCTTCAATCTCTCAACCTCTCTTGATCATTCTTGTTCTTTATTTCTCTCTTGATTTCAAGATGCATTAAATCACTCTCTATTCACAAAGGAGTCAAACCAAGAGTTTTTGTACTTTCTAACTCAAACTATCTTTTTTATCTATAACACAAGACTATAATTTAATTTTTGATAATTTAGTAAGCTTGGAAGGATGACTAATTGCAAGTTTTGGTTTTCACTTACATTGACATTGAAGTTTCTCAACACAAAAGTTGGTATTATCATTAAGTGAAGTAGTCTGTGTTGATCACAGTACAATTTAACACTACATAACTCTTCATAGAAGCTCTGTTAGGATTCGAGGGAGGGGAAACTCAAATTTGTACTTCTCTTGTTTCTCTCATTCTGTTTTCCTTTTCTTCCTTTTCTTTACATAAGTTTTTAATCTCACAAGAGATCTCAAAGATATTCTTCTTGTCTATATATTTATTCTCTTTTTCTCATAAAGAAATAGAGAGAGTAAAGAATGATATGAGCTAAAGAAGTCATTTTTCTCTTATATATTTGTCTTTTTTTTTATAGAGACTTAAAAGAAGTTTTATAAAATATGGAAGTCTGAATCCAATCGAATTGAATCAGATCAGGCCTTAATGTTAGGAACTTACTTGTCTTAGCTTGTTTCGAGCCACTTTCTTTATCCTCTCTCTAAAAAAGGATTTGACTTTTATTTTTTGGTATCAAAATTTTAAAATCTGCTTCCATTTTTCTTCCTCGTTCACATTAACTTCTTTCACTACCTTTGTTATTTAAGATTAAAATTTTAATAATCAATTTCTTCACACACATGCAAAAAAATGTATCTTTGATTATATATTGGGTCCGACTATCTCTAATTGTATATTGAAGTTGATTCTCCAATGCAACCTACATCTTTCCTAACCAAAAAATACTATGATGATGGATACGATTTTAGCGTGGCAATGATTGAGTTGGATACTCTTTAATTAGTTTATAAATTATTTTATGTTGAGATTATTCTCAGACCAAAAAAAACTTGAGGACTTGTGGTTCTCCAAAACAAAAAAAGTAAATAAATAATGAGCGATGCTATTCATTATACAAGACATAAGCAAAATTGATAATATTAAGACAAGACAAGATATGTCATCCAAGATATTCTACAAATATTATGGAGGATCTTGGGTTCTCGTAACACAATGAATAAATTGAAAGAAATCAATCTTCACATAAATATTTGAGTGATTTAGGTTTATCGTCTTCTTTAGACTATAAAGAACAATATTAGCTTTAGAAGAGTGAAATGATAAGACACTTTCCCTCGACTCCAATAATAGACAGGTTAATAGCTTGCAAAATAAATCTATATCTTATAGGCGATGAAGATGACATGAAGTGCCTCAGTCCCATCTCTCTGGAGAGTCCTCAAGGATAAATAACTCAATAGCAATCATTAATAAAGAAAAAACCTCTTACAACCAATGAGAATGGATTAGTCAAATGATTATGATGCTTGATGTTATTTCTATTATTTTAAAGAAATAAAAAAATCAATGCTAACGACACTATATTAACAAGAACCTTATACGTTAGATTCACCCATAAAATTCTCACATCATAATCATATCCTAACCATCGATAGTAGATGATCGATCCATATTTATCATCCATTATAGATAATAATTTTAATTTTATATTTCTTCTAGAAATATTCCAATCAGAAAACACAATTAGAGAAAGATAAAACACATGATCCACTTTATGGACCATTGCCAATTTACAGCACCTGAGTGAGCCCATATAACCTAATAATACAACCCCAAAAAGTGATTCCATTGTGCATTACTACCCACTAAAAAGTTCGGTAGGAATGACAATGACACCATTGGAGCTCCGCTTTCTCCCCCCTAGGTTGACTCGGTTGACTCTTTTGTCGCGTTGTAATGGTTATGTTGACCAGTTTGACCTCCAGGGTCCTGCAGAGCCATGACGGTCTCGAAGGCTCCAACCAAAGCCCTCACCCTGCTCTTCTGCTTCTCCAACAGCTTGGTCCTCGTCTGCTCGATCACTTCGTTGCTCATCTGCGTCTCCTTCTTCCCCTCCTGCGCCACCGCCAGCTTCTTGTGAGTCTCCACTGTCGGCGTCTCCTCCCCTGCTTTCTCTTCCACGGTCTCCTTCTCCGGCACGGCCGATGCGGTGCTCGGCTCTGCCTCTGGCGTCTTGATGTCCTCCTCCGCCTCATCTTCCTGCTCCACGGTCTCGCTTGGTTCTTCTTCAGGCTCCTCATCGGTGATATCTGCAGACGGCTCCTCTTCGGATCCATGCGGGAGCTCATCGTCGTTGGCGCCGTCCTGATCTTCTCCTCCGCCATGATCACCACCATTCCCATCGTCAACTGGAGTGGGCGGAGGCGCTTGCTCAGGAGAGCTTGGTTCATATTTCTCAGTGACTTCAAGAACTTCTTCGTCCTCGACGATGTCCATCGGCTCATCAGATATGAGATCTTCCGACGACGGCACGATGACAGGTTCTTGCTCTTCGACCTGGGCTGGCGGTGCCACTTTCTCGTCTTGCTCAGCTGCAACGACTGGCTCCTCGTGTTTGTTTGGAGGAGCAACGCTCGTCGCCTCCTTTCTTTTGGGGATGACACTCCCTGGACTCCTTGCTCTCACCGTTGGCTGCGTCCTGGCGGTCTTGAGCGTCGTTGCTGCTTTACTTGATGTACCGGCTGTCCTTGAGGAGATCGATTTACAGGCCGGTTTTGAGGAGATCGATGTACCGGTCGGCTTTGAGGAGATCGATGTACCGGCCGGCTTTGAGGAGATCGCAGCTCGTGGCATGGAGGAGGGAGTCTTCTTGAGAGTTCTCTCCTTGACGGCGCCCGACGGCGGTGTTCTTTGAGACGGGTGGGAGGGCGACGGAGGCTTCTCGATGGGCTTTCTTGCAGGCAGACGTGACCTGGTGACATTGACAATGGCAGTGGCAGTGGAGGGTCGGTGTGTAATGCTCTTCTCTCTCTTGCCGACGTCGCTGCTCGATCTCGTCAGCGTCTTGCACTGCGGCGGCCGGGCCTCTCGGTCAGGAGAATTGGGGACCGAGGCTCGTCGCCGACGTGCGCCATCGTCGGTGGTGCTACGAGCGTGGGAGACAAGGCTGCTCCTCTCTTTGAGGCGAGTGCTTGGTTTTGATGTAGCCATGTGGTATTGACTGCATAAAGACAGCAGGGTGAACAAAGCTCAATATTTATTACAAGCAACATATGAGTTTGACTTCGCAATATATCAATGATATATGGCAAAGGAAAACAAGAGAAACAGTTCAATTTCATTTGTCCCCAATGTGCCATGTCCTAGTTAATTTTAGGGTCTATGAGCAAATCAAATTCAATTATTTACCTATATATCACACTGTTACCAATTCCTCTCTCTCTCTCTCTCTCTCTCTCTCTCTCTCTCTCTCTTATTGTCTTAAACTGTGTTTAGTGTATTATCTTTCTGTTTTCCTTCAGACAAACAATAGATTCATTAATCCATTTGTAGTTTACTCAATTAGAAAAATCCAATTTGGCATTCTTGGAAAAGAAAAAGGAAAATTCAACATGAGGGAGGAAAATAAAATAATAATACTTGTCTCAATGATTAGTCTTACGATCACTATTTACAATCAAAATGAACATTTAACTACTTATATATATTAGATAGATAACAAATTGAAAGAATTCATGAGAATATAGTATCAAAATATATTATCAAACGAAGTGAATATAGTGTTAAAATGACCATAAATATGTCAAAGGCATGTCCAGTTACGTCTATTGCTAATCCAAAATAGAATGCAACAAGATAATGATACGTATATTATTAGTATTTATTTTCATGCACTCGAATAATCCATCCTCATGACAATTAAAAAAAAAAGCACATAACCTTTGTTTCCACCCTTAAATTTTGACGTTCTTGGACTGTAGCTACAGGAAAAAGGGATCACAGCGCAGCAAGCATGTCAATTCTTTTGAAACAAGTGACAGAAAGGAATAGAAAGACTTGTTAGCTCGGTGCATTCTACCTTGGCAAGATTAATCAGTACATACTTCACAGAAGAACTCGGATGCAAACTAGGAAGAGGAATGGCAAGGGAGAGGTGGAGTTTGTGGCATTTGATCCCAGCAGATGCCAGTGCCTTTTACTTAGGCTTGGAGGAGAGGAGAGAGAAGGGAGGGGAGACAAAGCCGGATGTCCAACCCCAAGTTCTAAGGTGAGGAGGGGAAGACCACGTCAATCTTGGATCAGTTTGTGAGTCGCCTTAATCGATCACAAGAATAGATGCACTGTGTGAGAACGGAATGCTTCTAATAGAATCTGCGATCAGAACTAATAACCATCAAGGTCACTCTAATTAGGAGTTTTTGTTTACTATCTACCCAAATTAGACATGGTTGAGTCACCTCGATAGGGGAGAGAGAAAAAGACAATTGATGTCATCAAAACCCCCAAGAAAAATTTGACTCTTGATTAACTCGATGGATAATCTAGATGAAAATTAAAAGTCAAACTGATACTTGATAATAATGTTCATTTTAAATCCACCACTTGAATATTTATTCTAAAAATTTTAGAAGGTATAAGTTAACATATCTAATAATATTTGGAACAAGTTCCTATGCATAATTGTTTCTATTATTTCTCTCATCAAATCTATTCAAAATATTATTTTTATCTATCTTATCTTGATAAATAGATGATCTATACTTTCTATTGTATAGTGCATAAAATGGGATCATCCAAATAGTTGACTAGTAAGAATAAATATTTACTCCATGACTTCTTAAAATTTATGATATAAACTTTTAAAATATTTTTTAATATTTGAATGATTTTTTTCTGATTGATCATCTATTTCACGATGAAAAATAATATTAAAATCTACTTTTATCTTCAGAGTTATATAAACCTCTTGATGTAAATCTAAAATATTTATTTGACCACATTTATCCTTCCTGGTAGCAAAATAAACTAAAACATAGCAAATCGCACTAGGCTGCCACCATGGAAGACAAGTCAACTTGCTCTTTAATAAAGAGGATGCGGCAGCAACAGTGGACCCCACTTAATTTCCCTCGTAGGATTCCACGTCAAAATGATCGCCCAACGAGGACAACACCACGTCCCGCCCCGCACCAACCTGTCCGCATAAACCTCTACACACCCAGCTGTGTGTGGTCTCCAACCTCTCCCGATCCATTTAACATCGTCTTCTCAAACCATTGCATCAAAACTCGTCCTCGAATTGAAAAGATATAGATAACTGGATAAAAAACAAGGAAGAATAAGAGAAAAAGAAATGCATAGAACCAGAAAAATGCTGGTTTTATGATTGCATGACTCCATCTCCGAGGAGCGGACCCCCTCACGCACTGCAAGCTGGCCATGGGAAGCCGCACCTCCCCTTCCACTCCACTCCCTGAACTCCCCATCCAATTCAAAGCAGCTCAAACCACTGCTGTCTCCAGCCCATTGCCAACCCATCATCCATGGCTCCGTCTCCTCTTCCCTTTCCCCTATATAATGAACCCTCGATCGCAACCCAATCCCCACACTGCATCCTCTTATCCCACCCTCGCTACTACCACTACTAACATCATCACCACTATGGCGATGCGGTTTCTCCTTGTAGCTTGCTCCTTGGTGGCCATCGCCTCCGCTGGCGACTTCTACCAGGATTTCGACGTCACCTGGGGCGACGACCGCGCCAAGATTCTCGACAACGGCCAGCTCCTCACCCTCTCCCTCGACAAAGCCTCCGGCTCCGGATTCCAGTCCAAGAACCAGTACCTGTTCGGCAAGATCGACATGCAGATCAAACTCGTCCCCGGGAACTCTGCCGGCACCGTCACCGCTTACTACGTGAGTTCCCTCAGTCTAAATGGCCTGCATCTTTCGTCAGTTATGGAGGAGGAACTCAATGTTGTTGGTGTGTTTACCTGCAGTTGTCTTCGCAAGGGCCGACGCACGATGAGATCGACTTCGAATTCCTGGGCAACCTCAGCGGTGATCCGTACACGCTCCACACCAATGTGTTCACCCAGGGAAAGGGAAACAGGGAGATGCAGTTCAAGCTCTGGTTCGATCCCACCGAGGATTTCCACACCTACTCCATCCTCTGGAATCCCAGACACGTCATGTGAGCACTATTAATCTGTATCATTTCAATACAGTCAATGCGAATTCTCATTCTCACCATGGAACTTGTTCTTCTTCCAGCTTCATGGTCGATGGCACACCCATCAGAGACTTCAAGAACCTGGAATCGAGGGGCATCGCCTTCCCCAACAGCCAGCCCATGAGGATCTACTCCAGCCTCTGGAATGCTGATGACTGGGCCACCCGAGGCGGCCTCGTCAAGACCGACTGGTCGAAAGCTCCCTTCACTGCATCATACAGAAACTTCAAGGCTGACACTTGCGTTCCATCGTCTGCTACCTCCGAGTGTGCTTCCAACTCAGTTCCCAGCAATGGTGGGTGGTGGAACCAAGAGCTGGATTCGATGGGCCAGCAGAGGATGAAGTGGGTGCAGAAGAACTACATGATCTACAGCTACTGCGGTGACCTCAAGAGGTTCCCGCAGGGCCTGCCTCCGGAGTGCTCCATTGCCTGAGAGAACAGAGATAGAGAAGAAGCAGTGTCATTCTTTGATTCATCATGTTTACTGTAGTCTACTGTCAAAAAGCTATATTATGTGTGTAGAACAGAGCTATCAAAAGCATAGCGAGTAGAACACAACCAATGAAAGCACACATCAGCTTATATTCATGAGAAGACTTTGGAGCTGGACAAATTAATTTTATGATCTGAACGTACTCACTTTGAAAGCTCTGATAGTTGACAATTTAGGTAAGCAATGATCAACAACCATCGCAAGACTCTGAGTCCACATTCATCTAAACAATCTCTTCAAATTGATAACCTTATATGTTTCCAGACTAAAAAGGTTCTATTCACTGAAAAATATTGTAGAGTTGCTACATGTTGAAAGGAGAGTTAGCCATGCTAATTGATGCTGATTGATAGGGAATATGCTTTCCAACAGCGAACGATAGGACGGAAACCTACCGCCCCAGTAGGTCATGACTCAGAAGGCAGTATGAACTGATCGTTGGAGGCAATAATCCCCTGGCGACAAAGCTCGTCAGCCCCCGGTCGGTTCACGCAAACGACTACCATTCGACTGTCCTTAACGATCATCAAGATTGATAAGTGGTGCCCTTGCAGTCATTCTTCACTGACGACCTATCTTAGAGAACTGTACAGGTCAATTGTATACATAAATGAGCCACAAGAAGATATACAGGCCAATCCCCATTAATCGTCGATCCCCCTCTGCTAGCTGGCCAAGTATAAAAGTCGATCCTTAAAGTTTGAACAAGGGATCAAACTCGAAACCTCTATTGTTCTCATTTTATTAAGACTAACTTTATCGTTGGAAGGATCGGATCGAAAAATCCTCCGACGATGACCACTTATGCAGGATCCCTGAGGAGACCAAGACCCACCTCGGCTTAGTCCCAGAACCTCGAAAAGGTCAGAGCTAACCTCGATCCAACTCAGGAATCGTCTCGGACTCTCAACACTCACCTCAGGATCGTTTCGATTGAATCTTCCGTGACTCTAACCATCACATTCAATCGCCACACAGGTTACCTAAACAATCTTATGCCTTTGGGATAAAATTAAATCACATCAATTCACAATCGATAGCATCGAGACAATAACACTAATCGAACAAAAACTAACACTGATCTAAGAGGAGGAACCTCGCCATCTTCCTTGACCAAGCAAAAACATGTAAACCCTGTTGCCAGAGACCAGACAGCTCTGACTGCACACTGACCATAAAACTCTGCCTACACACTATTCACTCCTTCGACGGGGATCGGTGATGTCACTTATGGCGGCTTCATGTTATTCATTGGATTAGTGTTTGTAGAGACCGTTGCACCACCATCTCCTCACCTCGGACAAACTTGCTTCTTTTGGCTTTCCTAGTTTAACTCATGTCCAATCGGCCTTAATGCTGATGAAACCTTGTCGCACTTATTTTTCTCTTGTCCTCTTGTTTCCACTTAATAGAAGTCCCTTAAAACCCATTTACATGTCTACTACTTTAAGGCTAATTACATTATCATTATAGTTAGTTATTAATATTCTAATTCTTATACTTTAAAAAGTTATATTAATATTCATATAATTATGAAAGTGAAACATCTAGATCCACTTATCTTAATATCGTCGGATTTGCTAATGAAAACATAAAAATAAAGGATAAAAAAATAATATTAATATCTTAGTTGGTGATAGTAGATGCAGAGCGACGATAGAGCACACGACGTATGTGACATGGAGTCGTTAGTGTTGGTCTCAAAATTATCAAGACCCTATAGCTAACTCCCTCGCCCGCTCTCCAAAACCCTAAATAGTGCCTCCGCATTGCTCTTCCCCCTTGTACTCATCTCGTTGTCGTTGCTAACCAGAGCCCTCATGGTCGCCTTTGCCCCGTCCACCTCCCTAACGTCCTCCACTATCTTATCTCTATCGCTCTTTGTTAGGTTCAATAGTGTAGCCACAGTGTTTTTTCTCACCCTCCTACTCCCCCTAACCACCATAGCTACTATGATGCTGACGTCGTCCACTCTCCGAAAATACCTCTATACTCTCGTCGCATCCTATCACTTGGATAGTCATCATTGTCGCATCTTCCATCACCCCCCTTCGCCCGTCCTTCACCACGAGCATAAAGAGAGGTGACACGATGCCAAGCTTGACATGGGTAGTGGGGTTGAGCATATAGAAGATCAAGCCGAAGTGGTCCTTGAGCATGTCATTGATGGACTTAGTCGATGCGTTGACGGTATCGAGGAGGTCTATGAGGGTGATGAAAAAAGACTTCTTTGACTAGATAATAGAGCTGTACATTTCAACGAAGAAAAGGTTATAAAGGGTTGTGGCAACATGTTGGGTGACAATGAGGGCATCAAGAATGCCCAAAGTGCACATAGAGCATCTTGCGGGTGGAGATAGAGAGGTTGAGGAGGGCAACAACGACGTTCTCTTACGCCTCAACCATAAACGAGTGGTGGTGATGGTGGTTGAGAAAGTAAATAGTGAGGAGGGGCACGACACTGGCATCAACGAGGGGAGCGTGCATCTTCGGGTTTTGCTTTGACAAACGATGGATCTCCGCGATGGCTTTAGTAATAGACTGTGATTCTATAGTGACGAAGCGTCGATGCAAATATAGAGCAACAAAAGAGTTGTTCAGCAATTGCATTAGCATCTTCCGCCACCACTAATTGGAATGTTATAATTATCTTCTTGTCTTTTATTTTCATATTTCCGTTAGTAAAACTATTGTCATTAGAGTAAATGGACATAAATATTTTATTTTCATAATTATAAATAAGCCAATGTAACTTTTTAAAGTATACGGATCGAAATACTAATGGTAACCAACTCACTATAGTGAGTAATATGTAATTAGCCTCTTTATTTACCTATCAATTGGCTCTATCAAAGCCTAAAATCTAGATCCCAAGAGTCTTAATTATAAGATTTCACACCTTCAATCCACATACTTAACAAAATCATATCAACTCAAAATGTTAAATTTACTTCATCTATTATCATTAATATGAATTTTAGTATTTGAGGTGAATAATTTGTGATAAACAAGTTAATGGCTCAGTAATGGCATCAGATAGAATAAGAGAGAAAAAATTTAGGATGTTAGAGACTGGGGTCAAAATTAGAGTTGGATTTAACTCTAACAAAATCCTGCCATCCTATTATTTCTATTTATTTGGCGAATAAACATGATTAACATTCCTTAATTAACCTCATAAGTCCCATAATAAATTCCAAAAGACTGGCGCAAACACAAACATCGAAAACATTTTCCATCCCCACATAGAATACGCGTGCTCAATGGTATTGTTGACTGTGGCCCGTGGACCCTAACCATTCGTCCAATTAAGATTCAGGTAGACAAGAGAGTAAGTCGGTAAACAAATGGGGAAAGGTGCTGCTTCATTGGCACCGCCAACAGCTTTATTCGCACGGCGGTAACGGCACCGGGCCGCTTCTTTCTCTGGCCTTCCTAGGGTTTCGATCAGACGCCTCGGGTCTTTAAGCCGCTCGCCAGATCTAGGGTTCGTCGCTCGGCGGCCCCCATGGACGCTCCCCTCTCCGGCGCCGACATCGCGAAGCGCCTCGCCTCCTGCAACAAGGCCGCGCGCGACCGTGCCGTCCGCGCCCTCTCCTCGTGGCTCTGCCGGCAGTCCGACGACGCCGTCTCTGATGCCGACCTCGCCAAGATCTGGAAGGGCCTCTTCTACTGTGTGTGGCACGCTGACAAGCTCCCTGTCCAGGCCGACCTCGCCGGCCGCCTCGCCGCCCTCCTCGAGTCAGTCTCCGCCCCCCTCGCCGCCCGCTACTTCGAGGCCTTCCTTCTTACCATCCGTCGCGAGTGGAGCGGCATCGACTTCCTCCGCCTCGATAAGTTCTACCTTCTCATCCGCAGGTTTCTCTGCCACGCCTTCCTTCTGTTGAGGAAGAACGCGTGGGATCCCGAGCTCACGGCCCGGCTTACCGGAATCCTCTTGGAAAAATCGCTCCTTTCTGCGGATAACTACCCGGCGAACGGCGTTAACTACCATGTCGCCGAGGTCTTCTTGGACGAGATCAGAGATCTCCTCCCTCTCGCGGTTGAGACGCTCGATTTGATGCTGAATCCCTTCGTTTCGGTGCTGAAGAAGTCTGCGGATAAGGTGCTCGTCAATAAGATCAAGATAAATGTCTTTGACAGGTTGCTTGAGAATGGAAGGAAGCTGTTGAATCTCGAGAAGGCTGGAGATAAGATCGACTCTGGCAATGAAGTCGAGAAACTTGGAAAAGTTGCTTTGTTGCTGGCATTTTCAAAGAAGTTCTTTGATTCTGCTTCTGCTTCAGAGACACTTCAGGGAAACCGGAAAATTCTGTTCCGTTTGCGTGAAGACTTTCTGAAGTTGGAGAACGATTTAGATAAATCTGGAATTCATATCTCGGTCCAGCATTTGGAAAATGGGAGCTCGGAGAATGTGAGCAGTACAGTTGTTCCAGAGATGCAGGTTGAGGTGAAGAATGGATGTGGTGATAGTGGCTCTGATGATAAGCGCAATAAGAAGAGGAAGAGTTTAAAGGAATGTTCAGATAGCATCAAGAAGAAAAAGAATAAGTCTGGAAAAAAGAAGTCGTCCGAGGATTCAGTTATGGGAATTGATGTTGTTGTAGCCACAGCCAAGGGTAACGATGTTGTTGATGATGTAAGTTTGAATGGGGATGCGATGGAATCCCATGGATTGATGGATTTTGACGAATGCATGATCTCTAATCTACAGAGACAATTTGAGAAGGTTGCTGCCGAAGCAGGCATGACAGATGATAACAGCCAATTTAGTGTTATGCCAGCAACACCTGTTGCTGGTGCTGCCTTGAAAAGGAGGAGGAGGGCAAAGAGTGCTGATGTGAAGGTCAATGACAAGAGAAGTAGTGCTAATGGTGAAGGCAATGTTGAGAAGAGTGGGGATAAGAGTGCTAAGAAAGTTAGATTTTCTATGAAGAGCAACTTGGTCTGGAAGCCGAATAATCCTTTGCCTCCACAGAGCTTGAGATTGCCACCGTCTGCTACTCCAAAAGGTAGTGCACTTAAGCAAGGAGTTCCACCTGGGCCCATCAGGGAAACCCCTCCAACGATCAAAAAGATTAAGGTGAAGGCAAGCTCTGTAAAGAAGAGCAGGAAGGGTGTTAAGAGTCCTGCTATCAAGCGTCTTAGAAAGTTGCAGAGCCTTTTGGTATAGATCCACATTAATTAAGCAGTACTGGATTCTCATTTTGGCTTTGCATGTCTTCAGAGTTCAGCTTTACAGTGCTTCATATTATCTTTTGTGTTGTGAGTGTTGGTTGGATGCCATTTTATAAAATGTTCATTTCAACTGTTACAAAAAAACAACATGCTGCGACTTCACATCTGTACTGTTAGAATCCCTTGTTGCTTAGGTTCACAATGAAAAATTAATGAGCTCGATGAATTCACGTCACTTCCATATCTTTTCCTTTCCTCTGTATGCCCTTTTTATGCATGTAATTTCCTATTTTCTTATTTTATATGCCTAAACTATTCGAGTAGATGCATCAGTTTATAAAATGTTTATTTCAACTGTTACAAATAAAAAACATGCTGCTACTTCACATTGTTAGAATCCCTTGTTGCTTAGGTTCACAATGAAAAATTAATGAGCTCGATGAATTCCGGGCATTTCCATATCTTTTCCTTTCCTCTGTATACCCTTTTTATGCACATAATTTCCTATTTTCTTATTTTATATGCCTTAACTATTCGAGTCGGCACATCTGTTGCATTCCTCTTTCCTTGTTTTCAGTGATCATTTCATCTGTTCTCTTTAACACTGTTGTTCATTTCCTTAAAGCCTGTTTTTGTTGATGTGAATGTATGCCTGTCATTTAATCTCCTTCAGGATGTCTCTTGGAACTGTGGTGATGGGCAGGATTGTTACTATCGAGCCATTTAGGGTTTACAATAATGACAAATGGATTCAGAAAACGGATAGCAACGATAAAGATAAAGATAAAGCCAAAGCCATATCACTTATCGATTTATATGAACACTTGATAGGTACATTTTCTTGAATAAGATAGACTGAAAGACTCTTGAATCTCCTTATAGCTCCTTCTATTTGTTAGGATGGCTCTTGGAACTTATTATGTGCTAGGGTTGACAATGATGACAAATGGATTCGGAAAGCCATTAGCGATAAAGCCAAAGACATATTGTTTATAGATTTATTTGAACACTTGGTAAGTGCATTTTCTTGAATCAGATATATTGAAAGACTCATGAATCTCCTTATAGCTCCTTCTATCAGAATATTTTGCATGATGCTAATTTTCCTTGCTCATTATCTGGTTGCAGTTGTTAACAATTCCCCTTTCCTGTGTGAGACTCTTGTAATGTACAGCTTGCAGGCTTCAATAGACATTGGCATTTCAAATATTCTTATAATGAATGTCTGAGTAATATTCTGAACAAGAGTGCTATCTATGCAGGAATTAATAATTTGAAATAGGTAAAATGTTATTAATATTCTTCTTACCATCATAATTATTTTAAAGGAAAACCTGGGAGATATAGCTTAATTCAAGCTGCAACCCAGCTACTTTACTGATTAGATAAGCTTTTAAATAAAATTTTCCCTCATTCTTCATTTACTTTAAATTGCATTGTTTTAATCCTTTGAGCTACCAGATTGTGAGTGGGAAATTATCCCAGGTTTTGATTTCTTCCAAGGAAGCACTTCCAATGAATCTATCATGCTGTCAAATGTGGCATGCTCTCTTCTTTGCTTCTCTTGTCAAACAACTGGTTCATTTTGCTATGGGCTCTAATGGTCAGGGGGATGATAAATCATCCAGCAGAATAAGACTGGTATATCTGCACTACTACAATGCATTGAACATAATACTTCAGCAAGAAGCTATTTTCTTTATCCACATCAGAAAAAAATGGAAAAGCCTTTGTCACTTCACAGAAAATGATGTAAATATATGCATGCATCTTAGTCAATTTGTTATTTTTATTATTCTTGATATATATATATATATATATTCTTTGGTGATTTTCATGAAAAAATCTCTCTTTTTGGTTTTTATTGGAAGGTGTCTTCGGTTTTCAATTTTTTCATTTGGTAACATTTTTTCTTCAAGGTCCAAAATGTGTCGTTATCAACTCCTTTTTCGAGTGAGTATTGTTGGTCATCACCTACACCTCGTCGTCGCCTCATCATGATTGCCTTTTGCTTTATCATGGTCGCATGCATCAACGCATAGCTCATCGAGGTGGTCATTTGCCCACACCTCATACTCCTCTTCACCCTTGCCCTCATCCTCAACCACCTACCCTCATCACCAATTCGACCCTCTTCCTTTTGCCCTTTTCTTTATCGACACCTTTCCCTTTCTTATCTTTCTTGAATGATTGCATTCTCTTTCTCGCCCTCATCGCTCCTGTTGTGCTACTCCACCTCCACTCCCAACTTCACGATGTGCTCCACGAGGAAGGTGTGGAACACTTGGGGAAGTTTCGTCTCGATTCATGGATGCCCCATTGATCCGTCGTCATGAACGTGCCTCAAAGTCAGATTGTTGATGCTTTCTATATTCTTCAACAGTTTAAACTACTCATCTTTAGGTATATCATGGACATTGACCATGATTGGATTTAGTAAAGACGAGATGACAAGACAAAGAATGATAGAGATAGAGACAGCACGACGAGGGACGACAAAAGCAACACAGTAGGATAATTGAAGGAGGAAAACAGTAGATATAATGTGGCAAACCAAAAGGCGACATGAGACAGACGGTATTCGATAATGTTCACTTGAAGGACGACAATGTCTACTCGGAGGTAGAGGAGGTGGTGATGACAAATGCATTTAGGATATTAAAAAATATCAAATGAAAATTTTTTTTCTCATGAAATCGACCTCTCATGTTCTGGGTAGTTTTCTTGGAATAATGGAACATTGCTTTATTGGAAAAAAGAAAACTACACGGGACGTCATCGTACCTATGTAGTTGGCGAACACAGTCAACCATCTCCCGCCGCTACTGCGCTCAGGGAGCTTCCCCACCTCCCCCCTCTTGTGGTCATGGCCCCCCTCTACCAACTCATCCACACCCAAAGCTCTCTCATGGCGATGGTCGTGCCCTCAGGGAACTTCCGCACCTACTCCCTCTAGTGGAATCCTGGACATGTCGAATGAGTCAACTGCTCCTTGTGCTGTGAAGCTTCTTCTGACGGTGCTTCGGACGATGGAAGCTTCTACGTGGATGGCACGCCGGCGTGCCGTACCTGAAGAGCCACGCCATGAGGGTCTACTCGAGCCTGTGGGACGCCGACGACCGGGCGACGATGTGGGGAGCTGGTGAAGACGGATTGGTCGCAGGCGCCATTCACTGCTGCGTTCAGGAACCGCAGTGCCGATGGCTGCGTGTGGTCTACAGGGGTTTCCTCATGCTCTTCCGGCAGCGGCAAGGCATGGATGTGGTAGCAGTTTGATGCTCCCAGCTTGAATAGGCGGAGGTGATGTGCAGAGGTTCCCTCAGGGGCTGCTCCCTTAGTGCTCTGCAATCTAAGGCCGCTGTAGATGTGCAATATCTCCTGTTTGATGATACCATCCTTTGTTTGTAAGATGTGCTCTGCTCTTTGACCATCATCATGCCAATATGTCGATTGTAGATGAACCCGACAGTCAAACAGTGACATCTAATCATCTGAAAGCAATAGTTCCTACGCATTTTTGTGGGGTTCTTTTATTGTCATCATGAGACTGGTCTTGGGATGGGGCTTTCCAATGTTTGATTTCGATGTAGGGTTAGACTTATGCCAGTGTTCTTCCCCTGCTTCATCAGAAGATAACCTTTGATTTCAATCAGTAACATTCTGCACTTGCAACTGCAGAATGCAGACTCTCTCTGTGTAGCTTTCCTGTACGTGAAGCGCTCATGCCATATCTATATGCAGCAACTGTACAGGCATGCAATTGCAGTGAATAGAGCATCTTCATATTTATATTATGCGTGCACAAGTGAAGTATTATGACAATGATTAATATATGTTCTTATTTTCTTTTCTTTAAATTATTAAATGATCTATTCTTAGCTTCACTATGCTTTTTCAAAGCTTAGCTTCTGATGTTAACTGCAGAAATGAGTCTAAGCTTCCATGAAGGAAAAAGGAGACCAAAAATGCAGGTGAAAGGTTCTGATCCTACAAAGCTTTGTGAAATAAGTAGGAGTTTGACCATTGGCTTCTCTGGTAGCCCTCCCTGTAGAGCGCATGAATGGAATGTGAAGATGGGGACAATCTCTCTCTCTCTCTCTCTCTCTCTCTCTCTCTCTCTCTCTCTCTCTCTCTCTCTCTCTCTCTCTCTCTCTCTCTCTCATTCTCTCTCATGAGAGACACCAATGTATACTTCACCACACAAACCCAAACCCTCTCACGAAACTTGTAGCAGTAACATCATTTGGAACCATGTATAGAGAATTCCACTGCAAGTCTCCAGGGTCTGCCCGATCCTCAAGGGAAGGTTGTATATGTTGTTTGATACATGCCACGCTTCTTCCTTTGTCTGCCTCAATGGCCATCAACCAACTGGCTGTGGCTTACATGCATGAAAACAATAGCCTAACATGAATGTATAAACACTCTGTATACTGCTTAGATCTGAGTGCAAAACAGTACGGCGAGTGTACAAAGTGGAGGTGTTGTTTTCTTCTGCAAACGGTACCCTCCATTTAAGTAGAAGAAGCCGAAGAACTGAGCTGCCAACCCCCACGGGTATAACGGGAGAAGTCTCCACAGTCCACCCTTCCTTCTAGCTTTTGTCAGATCTCTTCCCTCTTCCTCTGCTTCTCCCTCTCCATTGTTCTTCTTGGTTTACCTTCCTAGCCATTGTTGCCAAGTATCATCATCTAGAGTGAGCAGAAAGAAGCACGTTATTAGCCATTTGTTCCATCTTAAGCTAGTGTGTGAAGTGGTCAGGTCTGTGTACGTTGGTTTCTTCGGTAAAGTTGCTCTCTTTTGTCCAAGAGAACTGATGATCCATTAATGCGGGCTGGTGCACGGCAGTGATCGAGGAGATGTGGATGGATCATAAGCATCTGTAGATCCAAGGAAGCTCCGTTATTGCCATCTTCCTTTGAGAGAGTAGTACTGCTTCGGTAGCCATGAAGAAGAGATGGGCTCGAGCAGCCCTGGTGGCGTGCTTGATTCTGTTCTTCGCCGATTCGCGTGGTTGCGCTCGAAGGATCAACTGGAAGCACACCCACCATCGTCACAAAGCGAAAGAGAAGACATCTGCGATGGAGTTGGGTGTGGATGCTGCCACCATTCATCGCCATGGATGCAGGTTGAAGAGGAACGGTATCGATCTCTGCGGCCGCCCCTTAACGCAGCCGAAGAAGAACGGGAGCTTGGTCGACGAGGACAAGCGGCTGGTACCGACTGGTCCGAACCCCTTGCACAACAGGTGAAGAAAGCATGAAGCAGCAGAAGAGTGATGTGTACAGCTCAGAGAAGACTCCTCATCTGCATGCTTCTTCTTCTTCTTCTTCTTCTTCTTATTATTATTATTAACTACAGAGAGTTCATTCAGTTCTCTCTTTCTCTCTCTCTCTCTCTCTCTCTCTCCCTCTTCTATTATTTCTGACAGATTTATATGAAGATCTGAAACCTAGAGTTTATCTATTTCCTCTCGTTGCAATCATTTCAATATATGTTCAGATTAAACCTTTATATATATATATATATATATATATATATATATTTTTTTAAAGTCTCACTTGGAATGACATGTTAAGTGGTTAAGAGATTGTATATATATATATATATACATATATATATATACATATATATACATATATATACACATATATACACATATATATACACATATATACACATATATATACATATATATATATACATATATATATATAAACATATATATATATATATATATATATAGAGAGAGAGAGAGAGAGAGAGAGAGAGAATAGAAAAGAAGGTAAAAGGTCATAGAGGAGAAGAAGCGAGGGAAAATGTACCTGTTTATTGGGTCGAAAGATGAACAGGATATGCGGAGTTGATAGGTGGGGGGAGTAAATGGGGCTGCTTGGATGTCTGCCACAAGTCAGCGGAGAGGCGGCAGGGGGGCAAGGACGGTCAGTGAGCACATGAGGCCCCTGCACAACTTGCTGCAGCATAACTTGAATGTTGTTGTTGTGATCAACTTCACTCTCTCGAACGCAGGCACAAAGACAGTCTCTCTCTCTCTCTCTCTCTCTCTCTCATACACACGCATACTACACTCACTGTCTCTCACAAACAGACGCAACACGCGCACACACTCGCTTTCTCTGTCTCTCACAGACACAGGTAGGCACTGTCGTCATTACTCGTTCTCTCCTTCACTCGTACACCCAGTCGCTCTCTCTCTCTCTCTCTCTCTCTCTCTCTCTCTCTCACACACACACACACGCATGATTGACTCACACCTCCGTCTGTAGATGGCTCCATTATACTGCCAAATGAAGTTGAAGTGGGATGAAGAAGATGGTTGATAACGCCCATCTTACGTTGGCCATGGATCACTTCATGTTAGTCATCTTTCGTTTACTAAGAAATTGATTAACCATCATATAAACTTCCAAATGAGGAGCCACAGTATATTTCAATTCAAAATTGAATGCATTTCCATGAACTTTATCTGAAACCGCACTCACATATGGTTACGAGACTCTTCGTAGATTTTTTTTAAAAAAATTATAATTTAAATTTAAAAATATTTTTTACAATAAGATAAGTGGAGGAAGAGAAAACAAAAGCGAAAAAAAGGAGCCCGTAGTCACTCTTACCCTCAAAGAGATCTTTTGAGACTCATAAGCCTCGAAAAGATAAAACTATTATTCCACGTAAAAATCAATACCGAAGACTTCTTCCCAGTTATATATTGTCTTCTTTGAAAGAAAAAAAACAAAAAGGTCCAGTTCGACAGGAAAACAAAAACAAATCTGCATATTATTTAATGCGAGTAAACTTCATAAACCTCAAATTTGCAAAGTGAAGTAACTTCTTTTGTTTATGGCAGACAACAACAAACTCTAATGGCAAAGAGGGCCTGAAACAGGACAGGAAATGTGCTTTCCAAGTAAGTTGAAATTACAGATAGAGATTCTACAGCAGAAGCAATAAAGAATGTTCACATCAGTAAGGAGCATAATTATTCTGAATCCAATGAATCAAGCAGGAAGTTCATTAAAACAACGAAACTAGGAAGCAGTTGACGATACCGACTGATCATAATATTGTAAGCTGAAGGATGAAGAAGCCATAACAAGAACCTCAAACTTCAGAAGCTTGGCATGTACATGGACCATGGAGTGAAGGAAGAATAGCTTTTCTATGGAGGGAAATGATCTGCAAACAGGATATGTTGAAATATGATGCATCAGTAGAAGAGAGACAAGCTTAGGCAAGATGAAAATGATTCTCATAAAACTTGAAAGAAAAAGGATTTAGCATGCAAGCAAAGTAAATGTTCTTTGCTTGCATTAAGAAGAAAAAAACTGCTGCTTTCCCGACACAGCCGTGGGTTCCTGTGCTTATTCACTGGAAAATGATCAGACTTATTGCACGTGTTCCACATTTACGCACTATAGAATCCAGTTGCAAGTATATGAGATCTATAGGCCAGTGAGGTGCACTGATTGCATGATTGTTTACCAGTCCAGTTCAAAATTCTCAAATTCTCATTGTTTCCAGAGCAATATAATAAGATTGTCAGGTTCAATGCCAGCAGCTCCAACCACAAAAAGAACAACCAGTATCACAAAACAGATTGTACTCACAGAAATGCATAGGTAAAAGGAACACCTTTAACCAAGAAATATCTAGATTATGCAAGAGCATTAAGCAATGCACTTTTTAGTAGATTATGATACTCTTGGATTAAGTGTGGTACAAAGTGACAGCCAAAACCTGCAGAGAGCAGATGCAGAAGCATGGACCACAGGAAACTCCAATAGGTAATTCTACCTGCACTGGAAGATTTTTGTTATAAAAAAAAAAAAGGCATTTCCCACTGTTAATAGCCAGGAGGAACTCTTACCATGGTCACTGTTGGAGAGTTTAAACTATTTGTACAGGGAAAGAAGAAACAATATTTGCATAAAGAAGCACAGTCCTCACAGTGATTGCTAATCTAGTCAGCAAGATTCCCACTTCAAAGAAGTATATTTCTTTGAGCAAGAAAAGAATACTTTTGATTGTATTAACAGAAAAGAATAGATCATGTATAATGTCTTGCAAGCCTCTGTAGATCCACTGTCATGGACAAAACTTCATACCATCCCCAATTGCATGGATGACTGGCTTTGTTATGTTTTGAGAGCTTTCTTGCTCACAATATACATTAAAAAGAACTGAGGTTAGCATCATCTAATTCTGATAGTTTTACCTCCTCTAAGTGAATATCTCTTTCAGTATACCCAAATTGCAGAAATCTATAAGCCAAATGAATCATGGGGGCAAGGCTTGGATGTAGCTGCACTAATTCAATGCATGTTGAGATCTAAATCATAAGCAAAAATACTAGAAAGCATATCAAGGGATCAAAAGAATGACACCAGTGGTCCTTATTCTCGTTCATGCTCTTAGATCAGAAATTTACACACACAAAAAAAAAAAGGAAACCGGCCTAAATCAACTCACACTCTAATGTTTCCTCTATTGTCTTTCCTTAAACAGGCTAAGATCACTAATCTGCTCTCATTACCGCTCCAATGGGTTGGTATGCAGGAACGCAAGATTTTTACTACACGCACAGTATTAGGACTTCAAATATGAAAGAGAATTGACGGAAGACAATGTAATCAATGAACAATTGAGAGCATCCACCGGCAGCACCTAAAGCTAAATGATTCATGAATTTCCAATCCAACAGTAATTACTACAATAAATAACAGGAAACCTGATTGAGCATCAACACATGAGTGCATTCATTCTTTCCCGCAATTATTGAAGAGAGAAAGCAAGTAACCAAGAAATGTATCAATAGCAGATGGAGACATGAAATCCCCTTCAGTTCCAAGCATCTCTCAGTGACAGATAATTATCTACATAGCCTAAAAAGCTGGGCTTTTTAACACAGAACATCTAAAAATCGCACCTTTTCGACAAAGATCAAGAGAAGAGAGCCCTAACCTTCGTCATCGCCGTTCTTGCCCACCCCCGACCTTGAAGGCTTCGCACCCGAGCACCGATCACGGTGGTGTTGGTGATGGTGGTTGACCTTCGCCGGTCCCCAAAACCCCGTCTTACCGGCCTCCGTAGTCTTGGGTTTAGTCTCCACATAGGTGGCCGAGCTCATTTCCATCTGCGCCACCCGGACAGCCCCCAGGAGCCGCTCCGGCAGCTCCTCCTCCGCTTGAGCCTCCACCAGGAACCCCATGTCGATGGTGACCGCCGTCACGTAGCCAAGGGCGAGGTGGAGGATGGCATTGGCGATTGTGGAGCTCCCGATGTCGACGTCGATCTCGAGGTAGTTCTCCCCGCGGTGGTAGTTGCAGGTGAGCGCCTTGCCCAGGAGACAGGCGGCGTGGTTCCCGACGGCGGCCTTCACGATCCATGGGCCCTTCACGATCCGATTCACGATCTTGAACCGCGAGTTCCGGAAGGCATCGTCGCCGTGGACAAAACGGTAGAAGAGGGACCCCGGCGGGATGGGCTCCTCAGCGGCGAAGTAGAAGACGGCGGAGTGGCACTCGCGGCCGGGGACCTGGAGGTTGACGGCGAAGAGGAAAGCCTTGCGGGCGCCGCCGAGGGCTTGGGCGCCGCCGAGGGCCGCGGCGACGCGGTTGTCCGGGTGGCCGAGGACGTCGTCCAGGCGGGAGGCGGATCGGAGCCAGTCGACGCCGGCGGGCTTGAGGAGCCACTCGCCGGAGGGGCACTTCTGGCGGCGGGCGAAGTAGTTGAGGCCGCGGAGGTGGAAGAGATCCCCGGGCGGGGAGGCCCAGCCGTTGGTGCCCGTGTAGAGGTCAACGTGTCGAAGGGACCCGCCCTCGATCGCCTCCCGCCGCCAGTCGTAGCAGGGGTTCTCGGCCGTCCTCGCGGGCTCTGGCGGAGGCGGCTCTCCTCCTCTTTGGCCGGCTGTGTCAGCGGGTTTTTTCGTCGTCGGTAACATCTCCGCCGATGACACCTTCACCGTCTTCTCCCCCTCCCTCCTCGTCCAACCAAAACGGCAGGCAAATATTTGTAGAAGGCGACGCCGTGTGCTCCGCGACGGGAGCCAAGACCGGCACTTCATTGCCATCGGAGATCGCATTAATTACGACAAATTACCATTCGTTTGGGATTAGCCGTCTTATGTAAGATAGAAGACAAGGTTATTCCAAACTTACAGTGTCGCTCAAAAGCTGGGTCCCACCAACAGCTGTAGGGCCACGGCTAAAAACACCCATGAGAACCGCTGATTCGATGATTGCTACTCTGGTTGAGATATACGATTGAAGTCCTTGTTACCGAGGAAGCTGAACCCTGTACGGCCCAAATAGCTGAGCCACACCGGCTCTCCATTGGCGTCATCTTTCCATCGATTACCAGAGAGAGAGAGACACGGGAAGCAAGTGGCGAAGCCGGAGATCGGATGTGAAGTAGGTCGCAGACAACGACAATCTTAGCTTACCAGGCTCTGCCACGTTTCCCGTCTCCGGAAGGCAATGGTCAGCTTAACGACACGCGATGGGAATAAGTTAGGTTGCCGACTGCTTTACTTCAACGACTGCCCACAACACGTTCGACGAAACGACCTTCCCCACTCTAACTCATGCTATGCGTACTTCCACTGCGCACACGTCTCGACGCAGGCCAAGCGCTGCGTGCGTGCTTCATGTGTCGATAAAGAATGCTTGGAGAGCTACACAGCAGATCTGATTTCGGGGATTCTGCATCATTTTCTTATTACTGATACAGCTACTGCCCGCAGTGCCGAATACTGTTGTGGATGTTGCAGGTGGATGGTTGCGTGTGATGGACTCTTGCGAGTTATTGTGGAGCGGAAGTGGATGATGATGCATCGAACGGGGGTGGAAGAGGACAAAACACCATCACGTCCCTCAGATTGATGTGGATGGTTCCGCTTTCCGCTCGGAAGGCGGTGGTGCGTCTGCGTGTGGCTTTCTACTGCGTCGTGGGCTGGGAGCCGTGCGGACGGAACGAGGCGGTGCAAACGAGAAACTTGAGGATACAGGCCAATGACACAGAAAGGGTAGAATTGAGAAGGCACTGGAAGAAGAAGAAGAAATGCGATGGTTGGGATGGAAAGATGAATGGTACTGCTACTGCTGCTAGCAAGATCGGCTGGCAAGCAGTGGTCACTTCCCATCGTAGGCATCACATAACAATTCAATTGGTGGTGCTCTCCAAGCTCTGCGCACTGCAATCTTTGACAGCTCCTTGTGGCTTGGACTAGAGTTCTTCAACCATGCCATGAGTGCTTGCTCTCTCTGAAATAAACACAAGTTGGTATCACATCATTGTTGGTGAAAAGTAGAACAGTGCAATCATGCAGACAAGTACGGTGTGCAACATATTGCAAAAGCTCTTACATTCTTTCAGATACCCCTCTTTCAAGTTGGGCGACAAGAGCTCTTACATTCTTGGCTTAGTGATGATCTTTAAGACCAGCTGCATGCATCTCATGGATTGCATAAATCCACAGAAGAAACTTCATTGACAAAAGAAGTATCATGAGAACAAAAAGGCCAATTATAACATTAATTACAATAGGAATCAAAGGCATGGAATCAAGTCCGAACTTTTCTTTGACTGAAGCAAACTCAAAGCAATTGATTATAAGAAGTATATAAGCAAGGGATGACTTGCTGAATGTGATCATCTCCCTTGCTAAGCAAATCTGAAGCTAACAAACTGCAGCATCATCCAAATGAGTATTGTTAAGCATAGCTATTGTTCAACTCCAGTCAAGAACTTGTCATGGTAAAAGAGTATCATACTTGAAAACCAAAAGGCAACAAGGAAACTAAGGAATCATGGACCAAAAGAATATATAGCAGGGTTTTAATTTCTTTCCAAGGTCTATATAGAGGCCGATAAAGACAATGAACTCTTTTCACAATGCTACTCTAAATAAATAGAGCACAATCTCTTGAAGAAAACACACACAGACTTAATAAGGGTCCTTCCGGCCATGAGACGGTCTCTCTCTCTCTCTCTCTCTCTCTCTCTCTCTCTCTCTCTCTCTCTCTCTCTCTCTCTCTCTATACTTATATTTCATCTTGAAATTCCACTCCCAATATATCTCAGCTAAAATGATATGGTTCCAGGAACCTTTCACCATGCTTCTTTAAGTCAATTCAAGTCTAACATCGGACTAAATTGAGAGTGTTATAATTCAGCTCTTCAGACAATAAGATCTGAACAGCTGAAGGAGAAGCAGCAATTTAGCTGTTGATCTTCCCTCGCTGCTGCTTCTTGATGCCAGGAAATCTTCTTGGATTGGTTCATGGTACCTTTTACAACAAATGGGACCTAAGATTGTTGCAACTTGAAGGCAGGAATTCTTCTTAAATTGCTTCATGGTACATTCCACAAGAAATGGAGCCGAAGATTCTTGAGAGTGAGGGTGGAGCAAGAGATGAATGATGGATATGGTGGAAAGTGGAGAAGACAGTGGTCAAGAAAAAGGCTAAAAGCTCCAAAGATGGCATTGCTTGTAAGCCAAAATGTGGACGACTGAGCTGAGCTGTGGCGATTGGTGGGTCACTCAACCACATGGACAGCCTATGCCACTGACACAAATATTCTTCCTAATGCTGATCATGTCCTTGCTTATCTATTATCTGAGAGTTTACTGCATCATTCAATTAGGTAAATGGCTTAGACTTATCAAGCATAAAGGCATGTCCAAGAAGAAGAAGAAGAATAAGAGATGCTGGTATGTTGGATGTCTGTGTTGATGATGAAAGATGCCTCTGTTGATTCACAGTGCAGGGTTGTCCTTTGTGGTATTATGAATTGGAAGCTCCATTTGAATGCACTTGATCATCATGTGCTGTTGTCTCCAGGAATCTCATCCCTTCCATGTTGATTTCCCTTCTCATGGACATGTTATTGTCCTCAAATCTTTGGCTGCAGTCTTTCACTGAGAGAATTCTCTACAACTTGATGACACTCATCCAGAGGAAGTACAGAAGCTGTTTTCTTCAAGTGTTTACAGATCAAAAGCATGAGATTACTCCCACATTAATGCAATGAAAAGAAGAACCTGCGCATTGTAGCATGAACCAATTACATCTATTTGCTTCGACATACATACATACAACTTACGTTATATATATAATAATTTCAACCCAACAACAGAGAAAAAGATGAAGACCATGCAATCGTTCACGTCCATGCACAAGAAGAAGAAGAAATCAGAAGAAACAAGGAAGGAAGCTACAGTAGACGTAACCAATCCACGCAGGATTTCTTCCTGAGAGGGAGGGCGAGAAAGATGGAGGCGAGATCACAGGGCACGTCGTGAAAGCCATTTGGTGGAGCCTCCACCTTCCGCTTTGCAGGTCTCGGCTTTCTCGGGGCGGGCGGGCACACGACGGCCGGCCTCAGCGTGTGCTCCTCCGCCACCGGTGTCACGCAGTCTTCCTCTTCGCGGTCCTTCGTTCTTGGACCGCCTTCTACGGGCTTTTCTTGTCTCAAGGAGGACGTCTTTATAGCCGGAAGCAAAGGCAATTCGCCCATGACGACCACCTCAGATCCCATGGACGCGAGAACCCGAGGAGGAGGAGAAGAGAACACAAAGACACTCGTCTCTGTGGGGAACACGAGAGAGAGAGAGAGAGAGAGAGAGAGAGAGAGAGAGAGAGAGAGAGAGAGAGAGAGAGAGAGAGAGAGAGAGAGAGAGAGAGAGAGGGAAGGACAAGTAGTTAAATAGTCACGTCCATGAAAAGGAAGGTGATGATGAGATGATGGAATGATTTGTATGAGGAAGGAGGGCCAGTAGAAAGACATAAAGGTTTCATTTACTGAATGCATGAAAGACTAAGAGGAAGCCTTGGATCACTTTGCTGCTCAACCATGCATTTCTGCTCCTCTATCAATACCATCCTCAAAGAAATGAATCAAGCATGAAGAATACATGCAATCATAGCACTAAACAAGTTGGTGTGGGTGTCTTTAGGGTAAAGCTTGAAGGCTTGGATCTACAAAGAAAAGCTACCCCAGCCACATGGGATTTGTAGGGTTGGAAGGGATTAAGCTTCCCACCCAAGAGTAGTTAATTGCTGCACCCCCTTCTTTACGTCAAAAGGTGGGAAAGATTCTTAGAGATGGCAATGATATCAAACACTTCATGTGGCTACTACCAAGCCAAGGAGAAATTTTATATGCAGTGCCTTGTAGAGTAGTCAACTCATGGATCTAACTTGAAGAAGGGATTACATGATTAGTTTTATCCTAAGAACACATGGTAGATGCCATCCTCTCCTTCTCACCCACATTATGATGAACCTGAGATAGCAAGGTGGATCACATGAAATGCAGCAAAGAAGAAAGAGTGAAGAGACTGAGAAGAATATACATACCAGCCACTTCTAAGCAACTACTTATGGAAACATTTAACTAGGTGTCAAGTTCAATGTTACGACATACTCTCATACCCTACAGCATAAGAAAAATATTGTGAGAGGAGTCTATGCAACCCTTGAGGACATCAAGAGGTTGGTTGGTGGTCTGTCAATGATACCACCACAGACTATCTGGAATTTGTGAAAAAATCTATACAATATTTTTTCAGATGCATAGAGTATTTATAATACAATAGGTTATCTTCTTACTTATATAGAAATCTTACCAAAATCAATTTTTTTTTCCTCCAAGCAATCCATTTGAAATAAAGAATATAATGCCAATTTTAATAGAACAAAAGTGAGAATATGAAGAATTTGATTTAGAATGTTGAAGCTTGGAAGTCAGGGAAGTCCATGGACTGTACTTTATTAGGGTGAATTGATTGCCAATAAAGTAGGAAGATTTCATGGATTAATTGTATTTATTAGTATGTACTTGCTGACCATACAGATAATTGAATCTTTCAAACAGGCCAGCCCATGGGCTTGTTTGACCATATCAGCCTCTTTAAGGCTCATCTGCATAGCAATAAATGAGAGCAAAGGGCATGCTATTTGCTGACCATATAGCAGAGTGAGAAAAGTATACACAATATCCTAAACTGAGTCCCTCCCTTCGAATATCCAAATTGCATATTTGAATTAAGAAAATGGAATTATGTTAAAAAAGCTATGTCAAATATAGAACACAGCCTTGAATAATTCTAGTGTGATTTCATTTGTGCATGATGAGATGTTCAGACCATGATGATATTTTAAGTCAATTATGGTTGATCTTAAAAGTGTAAGCTATTAAAATACACTCAATTCATTATTAATTTAAAAGACCCATATGTCACGAACTTAGCTGGTTTTGCCTAAGTCGTGCGGCACCCTTGCGTGTCAATCCGCAAAAGTTAACCTCCCTGAAATCTCCTACGATCCCTTAATGCCTGCAAAAGAGAAGACGGGACAGAGAAAGCGCTTCACACGGGATCCACAAGCAACCTTTTCAGCAAACGCTTTATAGCCAATGCAAATTTCAACCATAAATATCACAAGCTCAGAACGGTTGCATAACAAAGGTATAAAATTGGTCCACTATAGGCCGAATCTGTTACAAGTGTTCACATGACACATATTTTATATACAAGCCTACACGGCTACCAAATTCACTCAAATGGGGCTGTTAAGCCTTTGGCTAGCCCTTTACATATTTGGCAATTCATGATCAACTTGAAAAGACATGGACATACATAAGCATTACATTTGACAAGCCTTCTACAATTTATCCATGACATTCTCCCCTACTTATTCTTTCGACGTCCTCGTCGAAGCCTTTGCTGACGCTGCAACTCCTTGCTTTTGCTAGATCTTCAATCTTCTGCTCCTGTTACGATGTGCCCCTCAGCTCCCAACTGCCTCTATTGCTGTTGTTGTTGAGTCGTCGAACTTTTATCTACCATGCTGCTTCAACTCGCCAATGACTTTGACTATGGTGTGGGGTCGACAGAGTTATGTTGATCTTTGTTGGTTCTTGTAGATTCCTTAGGTGAAGGAAAGAACCATCCTTGATATGCGCTAGTCTTTAAATATTTTTTGTCGCTTAAACTGGTTAGATGTTTGTTGGAGCTTTAACTATTGAATCTCAGATTTTGATGATGAAACTAATTGATTGTGTTTTATGATCTAATTGCATTTTGAGTGACGCAGGTCTATTATCGACCAGGATTAGATAGTTGATGCTGGAAGAATTGACATTGTGTCGGAAGTGATCACGTCAAGATATTGGATGTCGAGCCGGAGGTTCGATCGACAATCGGTAGGAGGCTTCGGACGTCAGGCATCAGGCCAAGAAGAGCGGAGTTACGCCAAGGATATCGGAGTTGTAGAGGTCAATCGCCGATTAGGCAATAAGCCGCAAGAGAGGACGATGCGCCGAAGAATAGGATGAAACGCCAACCAAAGACGTGTCGGGCAACTGAATGTCAATTCGCATTATAATAACTATCTAGATTGAAATAAAGTTTTTGTTTGTGTGTGTGCATGATTAACTATAATGACGATTAAGATGTAAAGCGAAATAAAGTGCCGGAAGAAAAGTGTGACAGATCGTTGGGAGTTCGAGAGTTCGACGGAAGTTCGAAGATTCGTTGGGAGTGCTATCGGAACTGGTCGAGAACGAGTAGGGAGCTTGCCGAAAGGTTTTCGGAAGTTCGCCGGAAGGTTTGTCAGAAGTTCATGAAGCTTGCCAAGAAAGATCGGAGCTTGCCAATGAAGCTCGTTGGAACTCGCCAAGATTATCGTGAAATCCGGGAGCTTGCCGGGAGTCCGCAGAATGGTTTCCGAGGGTTCACCGGAAGACCGCCAGAAGATCATCAGAAGCTCGCCGGAAGAATCTTGACTTATTGGACTTTGTAATAGCTTAGGAAATGTATTTAAAATTTATAGTTAGCATATAATTTGGTTTAGGATTTTATGTTAATCTTATAAACTAAGGGTCAATTAGGCTTTGTTTTGGACTAGTTTGGGTCGAGTTTAAGGCCCAAACCAGCGTTCTGGAATAGGCTGGGCGGTGGCACCGCCCATGACCAGAGAGCTGGGTGGTGGCACTGCCCAGAGGCCGAGAGCTGGGTAGTGGCAACGCCCAATACCGCCAGAATACCGAAAACCAAGGTGATTTAAATTTGGGCTCCAAGTTTGGGCTCCAAATTTGAATCCTCTTGAGGCTTATAAATACCTCTCTTATTCATGGATGAAGGGATGTCTAGAACTGAGATAAAAAGAGAAAAAACTCTATTGAAAGTATATCAAAATCTTTCCTCTAAGTTTTAAGAGTGTTCTAGTCCAAGAGAGGGGTGAGAGGCCTTGTAAGAATTATCTCCTAAGCCCGTCAAATGGAGAGGTACTGTAAGGGAGTTCATCCTCGCCTGTTTGAAAGAGGATAGCTAGTGAAAAGTCGGTGGCCTCAAGCGAAGAGGAATCGAGAGTGAATGTAGGTCGGATGACCGAACTACTATAAATTGATTTGCATTTATTTTCTTGCAACTTACTATACTACAAACCATCTTCACTTTGCTGCCTTACTTACTCGACTTCCTCTTCATCTTCTTACGTATGCTTTTAAGTTTATACGCAATCAAAATCAGGTTTAATCGAAACATTTTCTTTTCGTACGAAGTTTCCGAAAATTGGTTTAAATCGCATAAAATTTATCGTATTTATCCGTTATACTAATTCACCCCCCCTCTTAGTACCGCTCGATTCCTAATAATTAGTATCAGAGCCACGTTATTTCTCATTCGGATTTACACCCGTAAGAAATGACTCTTCATGGCTTTCAAGAGGGTTTTTCGATTGTACGTCCACTGTTCTTTAATGGATCGGACTACACTTATTAGAAAACTTGGATGCGAGTTTTCTTGCTTTCAATGGATTTGGATTTATGGAACGTTGTTGAAAATCATTTTCAACTTCCCTCTAAACCAATGAACAAATGGTCTGATTTGGAGAAAAAATATTTTTCTTTGAATGCAAAGGCTATGAATGTCTTATTTTGTGCTTTAGATAAAAATGAGTTCAATCGGATTTTTATGTGCGAAACGGCTTTTGACATTTGGCAAGGACTTGAAATCATGCACGAGGGAACTAGTAGAGTCAAAGACTCGAAAGTGAACCTCTTATTACATGATTTTGAGCTCTTCCGAATGACACCAAGTGAAACTATCGGTGATATGTATATCCATTTCACAGATGTCGTCAATAGCTTGAAAAGTCTTAGTAAATATTTTTCGAACTTTGAACTCACTAACAAGATTTTAAGATCTCTTCCAAAGAGTTGGGATCCAAAAATAACGGCTATTTAAGAGTCTAAAGACTTAAATGTTTATTCACTTGAAGAACTAATCAGGTCTTTATTGACTTATGAAATGACTCTTGAACATGATGAACACATGAACCACCTTCTAAAGAACAAGAAGGTTTTTGAACTCCGAACTTTGAAATACCACTTGAGTGATGACTCAAGTGATGAGGACACTATTGAGAACTTTGAACTTCAAACACTAAATCTTAATAAGTTCATTAAATAAAAATCTAAAATAAATAATAAACTTGAATGGAGGAAGAGGGCAAAGAAGATGAAGACACTCAAGGATGAATCAAGAACTTCCAAAGGCGAAATGACAAACTATGCCTTATCGATTTTCGACAATGAGGTAAGTAACTCACTCAAAATGCTTTTATCTTATTTTGAAATTACATGATCCTTTCATGAGTTGCTTGATATAGTTGGTAGAAATTTTTTTTATGCTTTTTCTTTCTAGTAATTTTTGAAAAATAAAATTTTTAATAATGATTGTACGATATGTGATAACTTGTGTACACCTATGAGGACTAATCCATGCATGTGTATCTTGCTGAATTACATTTGTTTTCCATTCTAAACATGATGTTTGATGATTTTATATAATGCATGTTATGTTTTGAAATTTTAAATGATTTGTAATAATGATTGTACATCAACTACACATCTATGTATATTGTTCTTGAAAACGTTTTGATGATAATTTTATAGTATCATGCTTATGATTTGAAAATCTCGATTAATAGGTCTTAATCATTTTTATGATGAAATTTATAAAATGATTTTAGCAAAAATTTGAGCATCAATCATCTTGTTATAACTAATGAAAGAAAGAATTAAAATGATTTTGATGATGTCTTCGTGTTTAAATATGATGCATAACATTTTCATGCAAAAATTTGAACATTCTTACAAAAGATCAAATCACATAAATTGAAACTCATAAAAATAAGAAAATATACTATCATGAAGTTTTATGTGTGATGCATTTGATCTTAATGGTCTTAATGACAAAACTTGTATTTCAAATTTATACGATGATGGCTTTCATGTAACATATCTTATGAAATAATTATTGTTAATGATAAAATAAAAATATAAAAAGTTTATTTTCATGATATCATGCATAAGGATTTAAAAGATTGTTATCATGTATAATGACTTTATGATATCATATCTTGATGATGAAACTCATGTGTTGTTTTTAAAAATGATACTCATCTTTTAAAACATGAGTACACTCATTTGAAATAAACAAATTAAAATAAAATACATTATGTGTGATGAGTGACTCTTACACTTTGAACCTATGTATTTTTAGTCTTAATCATTTTATGATAAATTATTTATATGACGTGTTATTTTTTTTGACTTTAAGAATCTTGATGATGGTTTTTGCCTTTACGTCTTGAACTTTCATGATTGTCTCAATTTGACATTAAAAGACAAAGACATGCTTATATGAAGTAAATCATAAAAAGAAAATGTATGATTTTGAAAATTCTTCTATCTCTAAAGTTTTCGGTTTTGATGAATCTATGTGAATCTCTTGAATCGAATCTTATGAAAATGCCACATACTTAATGTGATTTGACTTAATGATCATTATGACGAAATTTGCCTTTTCATCTTGAATGTTAACATTGTATTTTAAGGCAAAGGCATGCTTATAAAAAACAAATCACATGAATAGAAATTTATAAAAATGAAATGCAATCCTCTATCTCAATCTTATCGATTTTTCTATAGGAATTTCAATAAATCTATGCTTGTTATGTATAAATTTATTGAATATAATTTTGAGGATGATTTCAGATTTGACAAATGCTTGATTTGTATTTACTACATACGATACATTTTAAATATGAATCATGTTTGATAATTTGTATTATGAGATTTAGCCTTTATGTCTTGAACGTTTATACTTGTTTCTATTCAATTTAAAAGAAGACAAAGACATGTTTATATGAAATTAATGCAAATCATACAGAAGCAAAGTGTATGATTTTTGAAATTTTCGATTTTTCATGAAAGACAAGTGATAAATTCATTTATGATATTTTGTAAATCACTTGAATTTTGAATGAGATTTTGATGATATGATAATTACTTTGTTCATATTATGAATATTAAAAATGATAATTTGATTATGAGTCTTGATTTATCAAATTGAACTTGAATGATTTTTCTTTTAGTGACTCTTGAATCTTTTGGAATTATGACTTTTTAAGATGTATTTAATGCTTGAATCAAGCTCTAAAAGATTTTATTTTGCTATAATTTTTTTTATTGAATTCATGACATTGTATGAATCTCTTGAGAGTAATTTTGATGATTTATATGAGTCTTATAAATCATGATTTTGATTTCTTGGAACTATATATTTGAGATTTTTTTTACGAAATCATCATCGTAATGATTTGAAAACTCTTACATATAAGTCAAGATTTTCTTCATGATAAATATATATAATTCTTGTTTATTCATGAATTGATCCTTCATGACATAACTTCCTTATGTGATGATTGAAAATTTGATGAAAAAGAAATGTGCTTAATGATTGAATCATTGATTTATTCTTTTATCATGGCTTAAAAATGAATGAAAAGAAAATATGTTAGCACTTGTAATCATGACTTGATCATTGATATTGATATGCTTCTATATATCATGATTCTTGGTTGTATGATATTTATCTTAAATTAAAAATTAATACATTTATCTTGATCTTGCTAAAAAGAAAATAATGAATCATGAATGATATCTCTTGGTTTTGATCCTTGTTGAATTTACATATTGATATCCTTCATGACATAATTTCTTATTTTGTATGCATCTTGTGATAATTGATATATTAATTAATTTATAATTGATCATTAGTTTCTCCCTTTCTTTCGATAATGATAAAAAGATGAGTTAAATTGTTAGCTTGTGCATCAAAAGAGAAAATTTTGCTAGCTTAAACATTGAGAAGCAAAAAGTTGCTATCTCAAGAGAGGCAAAAATCTTGCTTAACTTCACTTTTTCAATAAAATTGCTTGCATCTTTGTTACAAATTATTGTTGAATCTCATGCAAGATTATTTGAAGTATTAATCCTCCCTTTATTTTTGATATTGATAAAAGGGGAGAAGACTTTTGCTAGCTTGCATATTACAAATGAATGCAAAAGTCCTAGTATGCAAAGAAAGCAAAACTTGCTAGCTTGCTATTCTCAAAAAAGAAGAAAAAAAATTATAAAATTGCATACATATCACAAAGGAAGCAAAGAAAGTGCAACAAGTGTTATCTTACATATTTTGAAATATACTATGATTGAATGGTATGATTGGATGTTGTATTACAAAGCTATGCTTAAATATTGAATGATGTAATTAATAGCTAGTGTATTGTAAAACTTACATATCCTTTAAACTAGCTATGATGCAACTTCTCTTTTTGTTTATGACATAGGGGGAGAAGTAGATTAATAACTTCATACATTGAATTGAATATTTTATATATTTGTATGATGGTTTTGTTATTTTCTCATAATATATGATGAATACTGCTTAGATTTGGGATAATCCAAGTATTCTATCAATGACATATTGATATGGGGAGTTTAGTTAAACTCCGGGGAGTTATGGTTAACTCCGTTAGTCATCAATTAGTTGTCATCATTAAAAAGAGGGAGATTGTTGAATCTTGAATTTTGATGATGAAACTAATTGATTATGTTTTATGATCTAACTGCGTTTTGAGTGACGCAGGTCTACTATCGATCAGGATTAGACAGTTGACGCTGGAAGAATTGACATTGCGCCGGAAGTGATCACGTCAGGATGTTGGATGTCGAGTCGGAGGTTCGATCGACAATCGGCAGGAGGCTTTGGACGTCAGGCATCGGGCCAAGAAGAGCGGAGTTGCGCCAAGGATATCGAGGTTGCGAAAGTCAACCGTCGATTGGGCAACAAGCTGCAAGAGAGGACGATGCACCGAAGAATCGGACGAAGCGCTGACCAATGGCGTGCCGGGCAATTGAATATCAATTCGCATTGTAATAATTATCTAGATCGAAGTAGAGTTTTTGTTTGTGTATGTGCAGGATTAACTACGATGACGATGAAGATGTAAAGTGAAACAAAATGCCCGAAGACAAGTGTGATGGATCGTTGGGAGTTCGAGAGTTCGACAGAAGTCTAAAGATTCATTGGAAGTAGTGCCGGAACTGGCCGAGAACGAGTAGGGAGCTTGCCGAAGGGTTTTCAGAAGTTAGCCGGAAGGTTCGTCGGAAGTTCGCGGAGCTTGCCAAGAAAGATCAGAGCTTGCCAATGAAGCTCGTTGGAACTCGCCAAGATCACCGTGAAGTCCGGGAGCTTACCGGAAGTCCGTAGAATGGTTTCCAATGGTTCATCGGAAGACCGCCGGAAGATCACAGGAAGCTCGCTGAAAGAAGTCTTGATTTGTTGGACTTTGTAATAGCTTAGAAAATATCTTTAAAATTCATAATTAGCATGTAATTTGGTTTAGGATTAGGTATTAATCCTATAAACTAAGTATAGGCCAATTGGGCCTTGTTTTGGACCGATTTGGGCCGAGTTTAAGGCCCAAACCAACGTACTGAAATAGGCTGGGCGGTGGCACTGCCCAGTACCCGAGAGCACTGGTGGTAGCACCACTGGCTGGGCGGTAGCACCACTGGCTAGGCGGTGGCACCGTCCAGTACTGCTAGAATGTCGAAAACCAATGTGATTCAAAATTGGGCTTCAAGTTTGGGCTCCAAATTTGAATCCTCTCGAGGCCTATAAATACCCCTCTCATTCATGGATGAAGGGATGTCTAGAACTGAGATAAAAAGAGGAAAAACTCTATTGAAAATGTATCAAAATCTTCCTTCTAAGTTTTAAGAGTGTTCTAGTCCAAGAGAGGGGTGAGATGCCTTGTAAGGGTTATCTCCTAAGCCCGTCAAAAGGAGAGGTACTGTGAGAGAGTTCATCCTCGCCCGTTGGAAGGAGGATTGCTAGTGAAAAGTCGGTGGCCTCAAGCAAAGAGGAATCGAGAGTGAATGTAGGTCGGATGACCGAACCACTATAAATCAATTTACATTTACTTTCTTGCAATTTACTATACTGCAAACCATCTTCACTGATCATGTGATGACTCCTCGCCGCTTGCTCGATCTGTTGAGCTTTGTCTTGAGGTACTCCTCCTCAATCGGTGCGGTTCCTTGCACATGATTCTCCCTCTGGAGAATCGAGATTTATCGCTCTTGGATATCTGCCCCATTAGAGCAACTTCTCTCTTCACATCCTTCCCTCTGGTAGTTTTGGAGATCACTATCCCCTTGGACTACTTCGTCTTGCTGAATAAACGGTGCACTGTCCTGCCTCTGCAAATACACTTGCTAGATTGTGACTTTTCGTCAATACAGCTCCCATTGCACCCCTTTGGGTCTAGTAACATACTGAACCTATTGCACACTTCAGCCTCTTATGAACGTATCCTGCTCATACTGAAGAGAAAGTTTCAATGCTCCATGGAGCCGACCTTCGACCACCTTGGGATGGTCACGGACAGTCCGTCGTCCACATACAAGCCCTTGCATGAGTATCGAATTCCTTGAGTTTGTAATTCCTCTCACCTTTGTGAGCTTTGCATGACTCTTTCGATCGCGGAACAACCCACTCCACCTTGCATGGTCTCATCCTTTGCCAAGCGCCCTACTTGTCTCGAGCATCGTCATGTTTAGTTGCCAACATCGAGCCACTACTCGAACTCAATCATCCTAACTTTTATGCGCTGCGCAATTCTTCCTAGTTTATTTATCCTCATGGTGCCTCTTGCGTGAAGGGTTGGTCATTCCTCTGAATGACCTTTTCGGATGCCCGCTCTTTTGAGTGACTCCTTTCCCTATAACACCATATCCGTTTTCCCCCCAAACGATCGCGCATGCTGACTGCCTTCAACGCAGCCCTACTAGGTCCCCCACGTTTGGGGACCCACAAGCAACCTTTTCAGCAAACACTTTATAGCCAATGCAAATTTCAACCATGGATATCACAAGCTCAGAACGATTGTACAACAAAGGTATAAAATTGATCCACTACAAATCGAATATGTTATAAATGTTCATATGATACATAATTTATGTACAAACCTATACGACCATCAAATTCATTCAAATGTGATTGTTAAAGCTTTGGTCAGTCGTTTCATGATCAATCCGAAAATACAAACATACATAAGTATTACATTTGATAAGTCTTCTATAATTTGTTTGTGACAAATTATATGTTGGACACAATGCTTTTGGTTAAATCTCAATCGAGGTTAGCTCAAGCCATTCGATATTAGCTATTCAAATCCTATATGTATAATTTTTTTTATTTAACATAAATAAATTGAATACATCATCTGGATTACAATCTGCATGATTTTTTTATTTTTTAAATTTTTTGTAGGTTTATTATAATTTATTGAGAAGCTGAATAAGAGTATATGGATCAGCAAAGAAGGATCCAGAACAGGTCTGCTCATCGAACGGCTGATAGCGTTTTGAAGCCTCGTGATTTGCGAATGTACTGACTTCGATGGACCACTGCAGCGTTTATTACTCGCAAATACTTTTCTTACTATTAAAATGTCACACGAATAATATACCTGCTTTGTATTGGAAATCAAGAGCTCTGCAGGCGAGCCCTAAATATCTACCCAATAACGTGGCAGGTAGAAACGGGATGATGATTAAAGAATATACTGCGCATTTTAATTTATTCTTTTTCTTTTGTGTTTTCTTAGTTTTTTAAACACGAAGGACGAGAAGTCCACCCTTCCTACGTACCTCTGTCTAGAGGTGGGTCCCACATCAGGGCTCCCGTTTCTGTTTAACAGAAACAGAGGCAGGAGATCGATTTAGGTAGGCAATGAGTGTCCCTGCCAGTTTCGGTCTCAACGAAAGAGAAAATGATCGATTTGGGTACCTCTGTCTAGCCGTCGGATGGACGTATAGATGGATGGGCACCGTTGACACGAATCTTAGCGGTCTTTGTCTTCCTCCACTCACCCACGATAAATCGTCCCGCTCTTCTCCTCGCTTCGCTCCCTTCGGCTTTGTGTTCTTCTCTTCTGATGTTCGCTTACTTATCTGCGAGTGATGGCCGTTGATCTGGTGGGGTACACAAAGATGGACGACCGGATCGCCATCCAAGAGGCGACCGCCGAGGGGTTTCGCTCCATGGATCACCTCATCCGTCACCTCTCAAACCCGCACCGCCACCAGCAGCAGCAGCTGGACTGCCACGAGATCGCCAATTTCGCTATTTCCAAGTTCAAGAAGGTCATCGCCATCCTCGACGGCACCGGCCACACCCAGTTCCGCCGCAGCCCACTGTCGCCGCTTCCTCTGGCCGAGCCGTCGTTGCCGGCCGCCGCGAAGAGTCTTACTCTCGCGCCGATTCCGCTGCGCGTCAACCACCCTCACCATCCGCTCTCGCCGCCTCCCAAGACGACGCTGACCCTTGACTTCACCAGGCCAGTCTCCACCGCTGCGGCTGGTTAGGTGCCCCTGCCCACTCGATATGACAAGGAGGACTTCAGCATCTCAATGCCGATCACGTCTGCGACGTCCTCGTTCGTGTCGACCGTCACCCGAGACTGCAGCGCGTCGAACGGCATTCTCGCGCTGTCCTCCCTCCTCCTCCCGCTGCCCGCCGCCGCCTCCGCCAGCAGGCCGTCCCTCTCGTCCGCGCCTAAGCGGCGGTGGCATGAGCACTCTCATGCCTACTCGGATCACGTCGCCGGCAAGAACGCCGTCCCGAGCACTCGCGGCCACTGCTCCAAGAGAAGGTAATCGAGCAGATCCGCTACCTGCTTATGGTAGCAACTCGTGCGCTTGGGTCGGCACTCTAGCTAACCTACGCCGCGGTTGTGCCCCAAACTAAATCACCAGTCTCGTGCATTGAGCAGGAAGCCGCGGGTTAAGCGGACGATACGGGTGCCGGCGGTGGGCTTGAAGGTGGCCGACATCCCGGCCGACGAGTATTCGTGGCGAAAGTACGGGCAGACGCCCATCAAGGGATCACCATACCCCAGGTAAGGACTCGTTCTCCGCACGTCTGATCTCGATCCAACGGCCCCAGATCGATCTAACGCCCTCTTCTCCTTTATGGTGTTGCAGGGGTTACTACAAGTGCAGCACCCTGCGGGGTTGCCCGGCAAGGAAGCACGTGGAGCGGGCTCCGGACGATCCCTCGATGCCGATCGTGACCTACGAGGGAGAGCACCGCCACAGTGCCGCCGCCATCTAAGGTCGTCCACCTAATTCCAAGCTCCAATCACGACCGCTCACTCCATATGCATCTTCTTTTTCTTCTTCTTTTCCTGTGAGAATATATATATATATATATATATATATATATATATATATATATATATATATATATATATACAATGTTGCCATGTTCCCCAAAGAAATCCGAGAAAATTTTGACCCAACTAGTGCGGTGGGGTGGAAGTGGGAGCCTGTGATGCGGGCCCCGCTGTCAAGGTTGACTGGTGTCAGCTGAAGAGGGTACGGTTTGATGGTGGCATTTATATTGTTCTTTGGGCGAGTGAGTGGGTGAGATTGGCAATTGAAGTGGGAACCACAACTAAGAATCTGGTAATAGAGGACTTAAATGGTGGCAGATCAATCCTCTCATATCCCACTGTGCAGATAATTGACATGCATCTCAAGGATGAAGTGATTTAGTGGTTTAATTTGTCACTAGCTGGCTACACGAATTCTTTGTTGCTCGAGGGTTATATGTTTAAATTTTGCCGGTGAAAAAAATTACATTTGAGATATTATTGGAATCAGGTTTCTGCGTGTGCATGACAAAGGAAAAACAAAAGAATCAATTTTTTTTAAAAAGGAGTCTATTAAGATCTTACAGTTCTACAAAAAGGACCTGTATAAAGAATGGAGGGTCACTCCATAGAATCATGAGAACTTGTGTATGCTGAAAGAATCACATTTATTTTCTACTCTGAGGGGACACTTGGCGGTAAATGATTGTGTGCAATCTAGCAGTCTGGATTTATTCACATATACACGGTGTAAAACATTTTAAGAAACAAAGATACTCTTAGGAACAAGAAAGAAAATTATTGGCATGAGTAATTTGAGTTTGAAAGGATTCCTTGACAATTACTTGATATAAACTACAAACGATTGCGAAACCTTTTAGGAGGAAACTCTTTGGATAAAATACTTGAAATGGAGAATACTGTAGCGCATGCAATAGTTGAGGTGACCATTCTATTAGTGGGACTTGACCTACCTGACTACTACATGGATAGTGGAAGAAGCTTTGATTACTTTGCCAAAACTAATTGGATTTCAATTGGTAGATTTGACATAGATATTGTAGTATATATACTCTCTAAATTTGACTTGTGCCAACCAAATGAAGACATCAAAGTGTAGAAAAATGTATTCCTGTGCTCACAATTTTCCAACTTGATCTATATGCATAGTTCATGCCCACTAGTGTCTTTTTTTGGCATGAATTATATATTAATTCTGGTGGGTGGTTGTTGGGTCTAGCATGATGATGACTGTAGAGGAAATGCCAATGCCCACTTGCTTTCTTTAGATGAGTAACTAGTTCCTATATATATATATATTAGTGGCAACAAATGGATGGCCTAATAGTGTCATAGCGAACTTGAGTATTGTTTTTTATGCCTTTAATTTCTCATTTGGACTGATGGATCCTTAAGAACTTTGATGACCTCCATTGTTAATAAATTCAATCGATCATTAAAGTGATGAGGTAATGCTATATAACCATAAGGAAATGTCACAAAAAAAAAAATCATATCAGCTCATGCATGTAATTTTCCCATTTTTTTTATCGGCCTTTGATCTCGGTAAGGATGGATAATTAATAAATTTATGCTTTTTAGGATTAAAAAAACTTCTGCCACAACCAACCATATGCCCAATGTTCCAGTAATTTAGGATCAGTTACATAAATCTTGTCACCACTATGCTTGTGTAAGAAAAAAATATATGTTAACTGTCAGCATAGAAGTGCATATATATTTTACCTGAGATCAGCTACATAGATCATTACTTGCTGTTGAGTTCTATAAAAGATATAATAGTATATATCAGCTATCAGCTCGAAAGTATATATTTTCAAAGTTATACTAGGAGAAAGAATGTTCTAATTATTCATGGAGCATGCCGAGGTAATGCATGGCAAGTCTTGTAGAAAATTAAAGAAAAAACATGAAATACCTAATATGACTGCAGTGATTTTGAAGATAATAATTCTTTACCGGCAACACAATAGGATACTGATTCTTTGCTGCTGTTGTGGTTCTTGTTTGTATTACTTATTTATTTTTTTCTGTTCAAAATGACCAGAATACAGTGCTTTATGGGTGGATATCATGACTTTGGTAGGTTATTGACAACTGTGTTATTGACTAAAGTTGAGATTATTGCAGAAGAAAGCTGGAATAGTATAATTACAAGCTAGAGTCAGGCATCTCCTTATGAACCCAAGATGGTCTTTGGCTTCTGCTGGGTGGCCCAGTCACTGCATGCACTTGGGAGGAGGCAAAACAGTCTTCCACGCACTTGCAGCAGAGCAACAAAGCTCCTCTTGTTTCCACAAGTTCTCCATGGATTATGATTGCAGATGCATGGAGAAGTATTCCACCTGTGTTTTTTATGCAAGAGCTGATAAAATGCATATGGGAGAAACAGTTCTGCACTGTGGCATCAACACGGCATGACCCACTCTGGAACAAGAGGTCAAATGGTTTCAACTTCATAGGTAGGGAAGGTATTCAAAGATACTGCACTGCATTTCTGATTGCTGCTGTGGTTGTTTACAATGAACTGTGTAACTGTGTGATTGCTGCTGCAGGTTTACAAAGAAACAAGAGATCAAATGGTTTCAACTTCACAGGCAGGGAAGGGATTCAAATGAACTGTTCTGGTTGCTGCTGCAATTTATTTTTGTTGGATGGAGCTCAATAACAGACTAAGAGGTTTCTTTTCTTCTTTCTAATGTTAGCATCACTTTCAATGAGATATTGCATGTCTATGTCAATTTGCTCCTATTTAATTAATGCTATTCCGGCTGCAGTTCCTTCTTGTGTTTTGCACTTGTCTCATCTCACCTACTAGAAAAAAAGGTATCTTTGCAGTCTTCCCAGTCAATCAAAACATGTTTATCTTGTTGAGACCTTCCAATTAGTGTCTTGTCCCCTGGAAGATTCATACAATGCTGGGCCCATATGGCATCAAAACCTTGCCAACCTAGTGCCAGAAATCACAGGAAATCATGGACAGCCCCTTTAAGAAGTTTGATGACATTGGATAAGTAGGTGTAGGTCTTGACAAGTGTCACAACTTGCCCACTGTTTTTGCATGGTTGCTGGTCCTTTCTCTGCCATCCAATTAATTTGGTCATCCCTATTGGATTTGACCTTAGGTTTCCAAGAGCAGTGTTGCAATTTTTCATTTTTTTCTAATGCTTAAGAAGTATTAACATGAATCCATCAAATAAACTGGTGGATTCGGATTAAAAATTGACAGCTCTAATTAAGTAGAATCATGGATTTTCTTTTTTAATACAGTAGTGTTCATCAAATAAGGAATTTTGAATCTTATATATTGATATATATGGTACTTTTTTATTGTAATATTTATCAGCTTCTATTTAGTGTTGGGATGGGTGGAAACCGCCTCCATTATCTTCCTCTTGCAATATATGCCAGGTGCATGTCTTTTTCTTGAACCTTAAAAGTCAAAATAGGGAGAGGTTATTTGGCAAAGCAAACAAGGATCTTTTTCAGTCTTAGAAACTTTATTTGCTTATAACAAAAATAATAAAATCCAAAACCAAAGTCACATGGTCAATATTCACCAAAAAAGTACTCATAAATTTTGGATGATTTATAATAATTCTGTAAAAAAAGAATAGAATTACAAGTCATGGAAAGCATTAGACTACTTATTAACTATTTTACATAATTAGAAAATATAGGAATCAGATTTTTTGAGTATTTGCCTTACATATGATTTTCTTTCTTAGGTTTCTGCACAAAAACATATGTAAAATTATGAATGTATCCATAAAAAAGATGAGCTTTGCTAGCAAAACTTCAATCAACTAAAACTTCCACAAGTACAATTCAACTAAAATAAATTAAAAGAAAAAATATGAAAAAATTGTTGGATCAACTTACGAATAATTTTGATCATAAAATCTAATATGTGGCATCCATCTTTAGAATTTTTTGGATTTTTAATCAAAAAGGTTAATATCTATTGTGTGATAGTCAATTTTGCTTTTCAAGTTTACCATTTTTTTTCCAAGTGAAGTTTACGATCATGCAGATGACAATCAACATTGTAAATCATTGATGTGATAGGTTAATATATTTATAATAAACCTTATCAATAGCTTGGGCTATAGAGTTCATGAATGATTTGTGATGGGACACCATACAAGTTCATTGTCCAGATTCATTTTATTTCCACTCCATCCATGCTGAACATTGAATTCTGTCCCGAAAAACAATATGATTTTGGTGTTTACAGTTGTTTAATTCAAAGAGCAAAAATGAGGAATTAGTGTATTACCCAGAGGACTCCTTATATGCACCTTATATACAACGCAACTACAAAATGATCCAAATATCTCAGGGCATTTGGATGATGTCTCTTAAATGTCATTAAGTGAGCCCATTAATGCTTCAGTTGGACCATTGTGCTATCATAACTGTGCTATGATTGAATGGTAGAACTATTTTATAAGAATCCCCATTGATAATAATTTTAATATGCAATATACTTCTAAAATATAATTAAAATACAATCACAAGGGTTATCTTACCATCTTCTTATTCTTCATTTTACTTCCATTTTATATCCACTGCATTCAAGAACTTCTTTTTCGAAACAATATTATATCATTCAAGAATGTGGGCTTTAGTATAATGGTAGGGTCGTTCATTTGGGAGATCATAATTTGAGTTACGGAAACAGTCTCTATATTTAGAAGGTTGCATATATTAACCATTTCCTATACCCTACATTGACGGGAGCTACGTGCACTAAGTATGACATTGGATTAAATGAGTTATCAACATTAGTCATTGCAATTGTTTTGCATAACATAGAGAAAATTTGATTTGGTTGTCGGGATATTGATAATTATTTTTGTTTAGCCTTAAAACCCAATGTAAACTTTTAAGAAGTCCTGAATTGTCAAAGCTAGATCCTCTAACTGCAATTGTCAAAGAACATAAATTAAGGAAGATTAAGGTTCAAATTTTTTCTAAAATGTTCCCAGAGTATTTGAGCATAGACATAACTAAAGGAGATATAATTTGGAGAATCGGATTACAGTTTTAATGGTAATTATATCTTGGATTTCTAAGCCTCCCAGATAGTTTCATATCCTAACTAATAATATCATATTTCTTTTTTAAAATCATTTTCATTCCTATAGAACTCCCTTGGCAACCAACCATCTTCCTAATAATTTTGTAAGACACCCAATTATTTAAAAGAATATAAGTAGGAAAGGAATTAAGAACAAAATCGATCATGACAACTTTACCAAGCTATCTTAGACAAATCTTTATCAGCCATCACACTTTGATATCCCTCAGGTAATCTACCAAAGGAAAATACAAATTTGGTGTTTGATGGACCGGTCACAATTTGGTGGGTAATCATACCTGGGATCTACTGAGTATGTTTCCTTTTGTCAGATCAACATGGCAAGAATTCTCAGCTCATGATTATGTAAGTCTTCTTGGAAAATGCTTTGGGTGGAATCAAATTTGCTAAACATCATGTGTACAATGTTCAAATTTAGGCATGTACTTGTACCAAACATGATACAACGTGACCCTTGGTGTCATTAGGCTTGTATGGAGGGCTGTAAATGATCAAAATAGCCAGTATTTGTTCAGTTGATATCCTTGTTACATCGGTCAGTCTCCAATGGGTTTACATGTGGATGACAGTATCTAAATAGAGTTACCCTGGACGGGAGTTGTTTTCACTTTATGTTGTGCTTGTTTTCTTTTTCTTCTTTTCCTGTATGGTGGACAGAGTCCATCTTTCATCAAATGCCATGATCAAGTTTTCCTTCTACCTGATGGCTAGAAAAAAGCCCACATGGCGTCTTGAGTACTTGGAAGTTGTTGATTAGTGAAACTGTTTTGTACGGAAGAGTACAATATCAAGAAATTCCAAATTTATCAGGATGAGAATAGACAATATTCTTTGATATGGCATACGTTAGCACTGTCCGCGTGGCAACGGACAGCCGCCTCCCTCGTACGTTCGGCACCGAACGAATCAACGCCGAACACCCCAAAGTTCGGATGGGCGCCACTCGGTGCAGGGTCCTACGGCTCTAACAATGCTCAGCCGCCCGAGGAGCCGGAAAACGTTATTGAATCTGTACGATCGACTCTCCTCTCTTCTCCTCAAAAGCACCTACCGTAGGAGGAGAAGAGGGGGCTCTCCCATCGCAGAAAGGGGGCGGCGGCGCTCCCATCGCAGGGAGGAGCGGCCAACCTCCCATCGCAGCAGAGGGGGCCGGCGGCGCTCCCATCGCAAGGAGGAGCGGCCAACCTCCCTTCGCAGAATGGGCAGCGCCAGTGCTCCCACGGAGGCAGAACTCTCGCTGCCTTGGTGGAGCAGCAGCGAGCTCCCATTGCCGAGGTAGCGGCCGAGCCCCCATCGCGGAGGCAGCGGCCGAGCTCCCATCGCCAGGAGAGGCAGCGGCCGAGCTCCCATCGCAGATGAGGCAGAGGCCGAGCTCCCATCGCCGAGGCAGCAGCCGAGCTCCCACCGCAGAGGAGCGGCAGCGCCCCCATCGCAGCTGAGCAGCGGCGGCGCTCCTATCGCAGCAGAGGGGGCCGGCAGCGCTCCCATCGCAAGGAGGAGCGGCCAACCTCCCTTCACAGAATGGGCAGCGCCAGTGCTCCCACGGAGGCAGAACTCTCGCTGCCTTGGTGGAGCAGCAGCGAGCTCCCATTGCCGAGGTAGCGGCCGAGCCCCCATCGCGGAGGCAGCGGCCAAGCTCCCATCGCCGAGGCAGCGGCCGAGCTCCCATCTCCAGAAGAGGCAGCGGCCGAGCTCCCATCGCAGATGAGGCAGCGGCCGAGCTCCCATCGCCGAGGCAGTGGCCGAGCTCCCATCGCCAAGCTCCCATCACCGAGGCAGCGGCCAAGCTCCCATCACCAGAAGAGGCAGCGGCCGAGCTCCCATCGCAGATGAGGCAGCGGCCGAGCTCCCATCGCAGCAGAGCAGCGGCCGAGCTCCCACCGCAAGGAGCGACAGAGCTCCCACCGCAGAGAAGAGCACGACCCCCAGGCCTGTTTCGCAGGAGTTGAGCTCGAGGCACACCGAGGACCGCCCCAGCAGAAAACAATGATCGGACACCCCTAGACATCGGAGACAGAACAAAGCCAGCCCGACACGTCCCTCGGTGGCTGCATCTGTTCTGTAACATTCTTATTTCTCTTTTGTACAGTAAAAGTTGCAAAGACAGAGATTTGATCCCAATATCTTATTATCAACATCAAGGGCTTTACCAACTAACTAGCAGAGTCGATCTGACTTATGAGAGCCACATGTTGTACTTTTGAATCTTCGAACAAATTGAAGATAATGGGTCCCACTCATGGGAGCTCTTTGGGGGAAGTATATAGCAAGCAAACCTTTGAGGTCCAATGCTTAAGAACAAACTTCCTTCTTCCTCCCCTTTGAGTCTTCTTGATGCCTTGCTTCTTCCTCCCCTGTAAGGAAGAAGGATCTTATCAATTCGGATGGATCGAAGAGTTCAGCTCATCTCCTCCTCGCTTAGTTGCTTGTGATGGATCTTATCAATTTGAAAGATCATTATGAAGTTGAATATTTTCTTTCAAGTATTTGCTATCCATAAGGTTGCTCCTTTGCAACATTAGAGGGTGGGTATTGGTACAACAGTAAGTTGCTTCTTTGTGCCTTGAGAGATTAAGGTTTAAGTCATGGAAATAGCCTTTTCATATTTAGAGGTGAGACTTTCATGGGTACATACACCCTCTATGCTCATTTGCTATCCATAACAACCATAAATATATCCCATTCAAGTAACAAGTTTGAGAATAAATATAACTAGAATAATGCTAAGACTCCTCAATGCACCCACAACTATGTTTGTCTTTTGTATCTATCCTCCTGCTCACTAAATAGAAATTACAACTCCTGATTTCTCCAAGTTTATTTCAGCAAAATCTTTCTCAAACTTCCAAACCATTGAGATGTACTACCAAGTTGCTTTTTGTAGTCTGAAGCTTGGGGAATAGGATTCCCATATCAAGAAACAATGCAAATGCATATATAGTGGAGACAAGATCTATATGGTTTGATAACTTTTGCCTACATCTATGCAGAAATACTCAAATATTTTATTGCCAGACTGATAAAATACAAAAAGGAAGAAAATTCCATCTTGAGTTAACTCAAATCATGCTCTAATGTTCCTTGTACACCATATGATAAAAATCGTGACCACTTAATCTATTAGAAAAATACCTTAAGAGTATATAGAATGTGTATCTGTAACTTCACATCCATCCTAAAATTTAAGATGCCCAGAGTGCTTATAGATCAATCAACCATTGAATTTTAAAGTTTTCTTTTGAAGTCTTTCCAAACTTGAATTCTTTTCCTCCTAGTAACGTATCCTCCAAAAAATATAATTTCGTCTAAGGAATTAAAAAATATTTATCAATTATAATAGTAAGTATTTTCCTGTATTGAATTCCATTTATCATGAGTAGCTAAAATGATTTTGAAATCTTTGACTAGCTTATTACCATAACTTTTAGCCACAAAATTCTTCCACGATGGATATCACAGAGTTTGAAGCTATGCTTCTCCCAGCTCTTCTTGCTCAAGCTATATCAGGTGTTGCTATGAAGAACATTGAAGAGCTCTCTCCACTTAGCTATGCAGTCAATTATCACTTGATGTTTTTGGGAAATAATTTCCAGCATTATGCATTATGCAAAACAATTTGTTAAGTTCTTTATCATTTTGCAGTACTTTCCATTTCTCATCCCAATAAACTGTTGAAAAGTAATTTATAATTGCTACTGGTGTTAGTGGCCTTAATTCTTCTTTTTGACATATTTGACTAGCGACCATGTTTTATACTCATTGTTCCTTGTTTGTTAAGTCAAGTAGTGTCCAATGATCTCACTGTAGTTAAAGTGGTGATGCATGTTCTAGTTTATTTTGAAGCACTAATTGTGTAGTGTCTAAAATTAATCTTTCCACTTATGGAGTTGTAAGCGAGGTAGTTGAGTTGTAAAGCCTATGAATATATACCTTGGGTCATGAATCATGTATTGGAGTTTGACAAGCTTTGGTCAATCAATGTAGGTTCTTGAAGAGTTCATCATTCTTGTTGAGTAATGTAATGCATGTGACAACACAATTTTCTTCCGAAGAATAGTAGGCTCTTGAGATGGTCACTATCTTTGATCAATCAAGATTTGACAAGCAAAACCTTAAATGGTGGAATAATCTCTTTCTTTCTCTCAGTATAGAGTAGCTACGAATAGTGTTTAAGGGTCACCTTCAAGGATTGCTTTTCCGAGTCCTGTGTAGGTATAGTTGTTGTCATTCGATTACTGATGCTATTGCTAAAGGCTGTTAGTGAGCGTCATTAGACGTGAGGTGTTGTTAGGAGGAGTCTTCTCGTTGGTGTAATATAAGATGAAAGGTCAAAGGTAATCTTTATAAATTCAATTCTAATCGTTTTACAATAGAGGCACTCACTTAAGTCGAATTTGATCATTCAAATCTTCCTTGACAAGAGCACCTGAAACAATATAGCAGACATATGTCGAGTATGAAGACAAGACCTCCAACCAAGAATGAAATTCTTAGTTGATCAAAGAAATTAATTTTGTGAAGAGAATAAGACATTCGTATCTGAAAGGTTTTTAGCGTTACATATTTGAAAATCCTTATAGTCCTCTCGTAAACCTAAAAATAAAGAATAAAAAAAAAGGAGAAAGAATCAACCACATCCTATACCCCAAATATCAATGAGAATATGACTAAGTTTTGTCATCTTGGATATGACAACGAGTAAACTCAACATCTCATATTAACCAAATATCTAAAAAGAATATTTCATCATTAAAGCATTTAATCTTTCGGAATCCATGGTGGTTACAAAATAAGTGTCATATGGAGGTTTCTTCAACTATGCTTGATGGACTTTTTCTATTCAGAATAAATAGAAACTAACTTAATCATCAGAATGACTTTATTGAATACAAACAGGACACAGTTTTTCAAGAAACCATCTAAAAGTAGGACAATGAAAGCTAGACGTTTGCCTCGGGAAAGATTTATCCCTTGACCAATTCATCCAATCGGCTTGGATAAAATTATTTTGCTTCATCTCCTGGATTACACTTTGTGCTGGATTACACATAATTCATAGACATGGATTTTAAGAATAGGCTATTTCTTCTGGCTGTTTGCAGCTTGACATTAGATCTTTTACTGCTTATTAAATTAGAAGATGATCAGCTCTTGTAATCTTTGTTTGCCTGACAGAAACAAGATGTGCTGATTTATGTTATAAACAGGAGTTCCTATGCTTATTACTCAGCATCCTGCAAACCCGTATGCTTTCAAGATTGAGTTACTACTGGCAATGGATTGAAGAGTCCTCTAAAGATTTGAAGTCATAAACATGAAGCTTTGCACTTCCAAATTCTTCACCTTGGCCCTTCTGCTAATTGACCTTTTGATACTAACTCTTTCTGCTGTTTCCGCAGGTACTGCTGCTCTATCTCTCTTAATATATGCATTAACTTCTTGGTGTTTGACTCTACAAAAGGTCAAATCAATTTCTTAGGAGAGGCCACCTCTGCTCATTGAGTACTGACATATAAAGACATCCCAAAACCTTTTTTGGTAAAAAACAATCATTCAGCACAAATGATAGGGTAAGTCTGTTGAGATCATTAAGTGCCAACGAGTAGGCTTGTAATTTGGACATTCCATTGTCAAATTGCTGTAAATTAATACTGCATGTTAACAGTGTGCTGATGAATGAGGTAATGCAGGCTAAAGGTAGTATTGCTTGCTGTCTTTTTGTCACAACTCATGAGATTTGATTGGGTTATGCTTGTGTTGGCATTTGCTCCATATGGCACATAACTTATTCTACTAACTCTGAAGGACTTGCAAAGTGAGGTACCATTTGGGAGACAACACATAAGCTACTTTAATTGATAGTCGTCCATTATGATCGACCTATTTATCATCATCAGGAAACCAACAAATCAATGTTAGAAACCAAATCTACAGGCAAAGGAATCATTCAATTTACACAAGTGCCATATATGGTCACACCAGACCCATTGGGTGATGCTTGTTTCCTTGTTCTCTGGGTGATATGTACTGGAGATAAAGACCATTCAACTACTGCGAGAATTGCATGACAACTTTCTTTTGCTGGGTGGTGATAGGTTAGAGCAGCTCTTGTTGTAGTTGACTTCAGCTCAATTACATCACAGAAAAATAATAACATTGATTCGTAAATCTTACACTTGAGGATAAGCAGATATATAGTAATCTGCCGCATTGACAGAGTCAGCAGCAAAGTGCAACCCACCAAGATGAGCACAATTGAAGATAGATGCATCTGACTAAGCTTTATAGAAGAAGAAGTCAAAGGTTGGAGCCTAAGCTTAGCTTTCATATGATGCAATCAGTATCTAAATTTCACCTTTGCAATTACCATTGGAGGATCAAGAAGAAAGAAATGGGGCACGCAAAATATCATGTTTCTTCTCTATTTCATGTTCAATACAGTGTTGTCCTCTCTTTCTCCACTGCTCTCAATCTTGGAAAGACAAACCGAGGACAAACTCTAACATATGGTGGAAGAACGCAAACTTAATTGGCCACTTCAGGTCCAAAGTAGATGAGAGAGAGACCGAGAGAGTTTCACGTTTCCGGAGCTATGAATGAGCGCATGCTGCTGTTCATGGAGTCCCTTCCCATCGATCGCCCGAAGGAGCGCTCCTCAATTGGGTCGAGCTCCGGGCGCCACGTCCCGGCCCGAGACGCCCAGGGATTGCTCCGGCCGAGCCCCAGCCACACGGGACCGCTTGGAGGCTGCGGGGGCGCGGCGACGCCGCCCCTCTTGGCGGCTGTGGTGAGCCGGGTCATCAGGGTGGCGAGGTCGACCGGGGACGACTCCGACTGGAAGACGGCGTGGGGTAGGAGGAAGTAGAGGCGGCCCGGCTCGAGGCAGTCGTCGGGCCGGAGCGGGTTAGAGCCGAAGGCGAGGAGGTGGGCCGAGGAGAGCAGCACGTGCGTCGGCGGCTTCCCCGTGACCTCCTCCACCGTCACGGGCGCCTCGAAATCCTCCACGTACCCGTTCATGTGGATCACCCGCACGCAGCTGAACGTCCTCGCTCCCCTGCACGACATACAACCCCCCATTTCTCCCCTCTTTAATTTAGTCTCTCTCTCACAGATGAAGAAGAAGAAGAACAAAAGGAGAAGACAAAGTATCTTTGTGAAGGCGATAAACAACAGGTTAATATATACGCTATGTATACACTGTACAGCAAGAGAGATAGAGAGAGAGAGAGAGAGAGAGAGAGAGAGAGAGAGAGAGAGAGAGAGAGAGAGATCTAGTAACACAGTGTAAAGTACATAGATTTAGAGAAGAAAGAGAGAGAAGAGGGAGGAGATAGAAGAATAACAAAAGGAGAAGACAGAGCAATGTGAAGGGGAGAAAGAACTGGTTAAGATATTCAACATGTACATTTTACACAGCAAGATAGATGGATACAGAGAGAGAGAGAGAGAGAGAGAGAGAGAGAGAGAGAGAGAGAGTTGACTCGTTCAAAAAGCCAAGGACGGGTCGATAACGTGTGGACGGTGCACTGCATTTAGCTTGCATGCGTTTTCTAATGAAATGACAATGTTAACCTCATGTTCTCTACTATAAACAGCTGCACATTTTGAAGGGAAGAAGGGTACTTTGGGCACTTCACAGGTGTGTGCGTGCGTTGACCCATTAAAATTTCTTGTCGTGTGGGGTTGGGGCGATAGAGTATAATACAAGCTGAGTGAGATGTGGAAGTGGTTTGGAATGGGTGTCTGCTGCCTGTCAACAATGGATTAGAACTCATAAGTAACACACATTCCACCTACCCGTTTGAAATGGTGCAGGAGTTGGAAGTCAAAGATCACACTGTTAACAATTACTCATGATGCTTTCATGGATGTTAGTGGATGCAATTAACAAAAGGGTCTTCCCATCCACATCTTTCAAAATATCTTTATTTAAAGTGCTAATTACATATTATTCTTATTATTTTGATTTTTATTTTTTAAAAAATTATATCGGACCCGTTATACTTATGATAGTGAAACATTTAAATCTATTTCTCCTTGTGTCATCAACTTTATTGATAAAAATATCATAAGATTTACTACTAAGTATATGTTAACTCTATCTTATTTTAATTTATTATTAAGAAAATATGATATTTTTGTCAAAATCTATGACGTGAGGAAAAACGAGATTAAATGTTTTACTTTTGTAAGTATAGGGATCTCAATGTAATTTTTAAAAATATAGAGATCGAAATATTAAAAATAACTAATTATAAAAGATAATACATAATTAGCCTATATTTAAATACTAATAAAAGACCTAATTATATTAGTAACTTTCAATCACTTCATCACACACGTGTGGGCATTTGATTAGGTTCCTACATGCAAATTGAAGTTAATCCTCACTGTAATCTTGATTTTTTTTGTCATTCTCTGACTTTGACTTTGAGAACAAAGTGAGGATCATGTTTTCATTTCTAAACAGAAAAATAATGTGCTTGGAAAGCATATGAAGAATCAAAATACTTCACAGACAGGGTCCCGAGAGCTAAAGTGACTGACAAATAGTCCAAATATTTTGCATTAGATTAGCCCAGGTGGATCAAGTTGGCTGCAATATACAAAGGAAAGAGGGTGTGATATAATTTTTTCTGGGAAGACAGAGAATCAAGAGAAACAATAGGAAGGGAGAAAAAAAATCCCTGTATTTTATCACAAACAAATAGTAAGAGGAGGAACAGTGATTAATCTTAACCATCTATTGAAAATAGATGAGTGTTTCATTAAGTGAAATATAGTTTTATTGTTACAAAGGATAAATGGTGAGGATTGTTATTAATGGTTAAAATTCTTGTTAGGTAAGTTAGTTAATATTATAAAAAAAATATATCCGATGATATAAGTGAATTTGGTATCAAATCAATGTTTTAGGTTCGAATAAAGCTGATTTCGACTCTGTCATCTACTCTGTTGAATGTGATAGGATGGAAAAGCAGCAGAAGAATGAAGACAGTATGATGTGACATGCTGTAGAAAACTGGAGCTCAAACGAAACTGAGTTGAATGACTTGAACTTGATTTCCTGAATTTTCATCTGCATGCAGTTGATAGACCTGTCTTCTTGGGAGCACCTTAAATCACCTTCTGATGTAGGGGAAATTGTCATTTAGTGTTTGAAACTGAAGGGACCTTTCATTGGCTCTGTCATCTACTTCGGAAGGGGATGAACATTTCAAAACTTGCTATCAAAGTCACGCATGCACACTGTCAAAAACATAAACTGGGTCAGAGATTTATGATCATTTTTAAGATGATCGGCTCTAACATCATTTATCACAATTCGATCAGATATAATAATCGATTTCTTTGATTTTATAAGCTTGGACAATTGGTCTGAAATATTCAAGCTCAAACTAATACTGATATGTCCATTTAACCCATCAAACTAATTCAAATCTTCTCTCATTTTTTAGTGGAACTAAATTAGGGTGTCATAATATCTCATTGTTTGCAGACACGGATAATGATAAGCCACTCCAACATGATCAAAGGAAAAAGCACTGAACAAAATCTTCTTTTCTATGCTGTCAGATGATGGCCGTGTTTATCATAATATAATATAGAAATGCCAAATTGAGACTAAAGAGCAATGTTGAACTTTCTGATGAGTGTTCCATGGCATTCAGAGTCTCATGCTTGCCTACACAGGTTTGACATGTCAGACTGTGCCATCCATTTCATATTCTTCCTCACTTATCAGTGGCAGATTCTTCCACCTTCAAACCACACGGATTCAAAGGAAGATGAGCATGACATGGACTTCTATAAGCATTTAGTGGCTGCGCTGAGACCAGCATGAAACAGAGATACTTGTTAATTGGCTGAACTACTCTTGCTTCTTTGACCTTTTTGCAGTCAAATACTTAATCCAAGAGATGGTGCAGTTCGGCCGCAGTTGATACAGTATTGAGTGGCACAAGGAAGATGTGATTTGGTCGAGCTGGTGATATGAATATTTTATGAACAGAATCCACAGCTTTTGGATTGATTCAGCCGGCGATGTATGAAGTGCAGATGAGACTGTGTGTGTACAAGGGATGCAATTTCTTTAGGACAGCATATTTGTCTGTGCCTTGACATTGAAGCAGTTGGAAACTGCCCTAAAACCTTTGATTGATGTCTTAAACCAATTCTTAAGGATGCTTTTCTTTTACACCTTAGATCTTTAAACCTTTGATTGATGTCTTGCACCAATTCTTAAGGATGCTTTTCTTTTACACCTTAGATCTTTGTAGGAAGATGGTGGGGACTTACGATTTTTTGTTGTTGTTATATATATTTTTTTATAAAGATTAAATGTGCAATTAAGTTATTGACCAATTAAATACGAAAGATAAAATTGAACAAATTTAATATGCTATTTGGCCTCGTTGACATATGTATCAAGATAGACTAATTTTTTTCGTACTCATTTAACTAAGTAATATATATATATATATATATAAATATAAATTTTGAGTTAGTTCAAAATTTAGATTGCTTCAATCGATTTAATTGAATGAGTTTGAAAAGAAGAAATAAATAACAGAATAATTGAGAATATTTTTATTATTTTAAAATAATATTAAAAACTAACATTAGATTGCTGTTTGAGAAAAAGATTATATTATTTTTTTTTTTTACAGAAATGACCTTTATATATATATATATATTTATATCCTTATTTAGGGGTATGAGCGAGCAAGGTATTCCGCGAGGGTTCGAACCCGGAAGGTGACACCTACAATTGCATCAAGTGTTTGCGGTAAATCCTCGATTAGTACAGATATTAAAGCAGAACTCGAAAGAACAGTTCACAAGATCAGGCTGCGTGTGTCTCTTGGTAGATCCATGCCGCCGCTACGCCGTTCGCTGCCGCCTTCATCCACGTCCCGCTGCACTGCATACGACGTCACTGCTCTTCCTCGGGACGGTGATGTCATTGTGTGTGTGTGTGTGTGTGGCCTGCGGCTATTAGATTCTTGACGCAGGAATTGCGCCCAAATTTAGTTCCTCGGTGAGTTACTTTCCCTGGCATGCGATAAAATGTGGATTTTGATTGCTGATCGTTTCTAATGATTGCATTCTTTATCGATCGATATAATGTTACGGAAAAGTAAAAGGTGATATAAGAAGGAATAGATAATGCAAGGACATAATGGACTCCTCTGATTTCTTCATTCTTAAAACTTCGGCATAATTTGGACATTCTGAACCGAGTAGATGGTAGTGATGCTCATGAGCGTTGGGTTCCCAGAGAATGGCTGGAGGCAGGTCCTTCATTCTCGTTCAACCAGTCAATGGATGAACTAGGTAGTGGAAAATTTGGGCTAAATTTGACTCTATTGCCAACAAAATTAGGAATGTACTATGTTACTCTAAATTCATAGACTTGATACTATTTTGTCGATAGATGCCGTCGTGGGCTTGCAAGCATATAGAAATATAGACACATGTTAATAAGCATTGGTAAATATTCCAGAAAGGTTAGACATCTAATAACCACAATGTGTCTGAACTTAATGACCAGGAAAAGAGTTTTGTTCTTGCAGCGTTCATTTTAATAGATGTGACATTGTGATTTATTGGCTCATCTTCTAGTAACTTGAATTATTTGGCATTTGTCTTTTATTCTCTTGAAATGTTAACTTTCTTTGCTCAGGAATATATAGATTTGATGCCTTGTTAAACTCTCAATGGACATGACACTATACTACATGAATCTGGGATTAAAATTGTATGAACTCATTACTGCACCTGGGTGCAGTGGGGTGCTTCATAGTGCAATCTTATCTTACCAACAAAGCTGTGTACTTCCACAATTTGTATGGACTAGTGCTCATGCTAAACTTGTTTGGTGTGTGCTTGCTTTATTAGGTTTCCCTACATGCAAAATATTACAGGTGGTATGAACACACACAAGTGACACAAGTGGAAAGTCTCAAGAGGGTGCAAGGTATGTTGCCTGCAATATGATACTAGACAGAGGGGGAAAGTCGCAAGAGGGTGCAAGATATGGAGCCTACAATGAAGATCCTAGGTTTGATGTATTGCAGCTTCATCTTGTTGATGATGCCTGACATGAGACGACCTAAAGGGTGATGGGATAAGAGAATTGGGGAACATAGTAGGTAATGATGATAGAGAAAGAAAGGCTAACATAGAGAGAGGATGCAATAAAACACTCGACGATTTGTAGAAATCTGAACTTAACAACGAAAGAACAAGTGTTGCAAGTTCAAACGTATACTGATTTTGTTGAGGGAGAGAGGCATTGAACCACCGTTTTGATCAGCTGGAGTTGGTGAGATGTTAATCCACAAGCCTGTGCTGCGAGTGGGCTCCAAAAGTGTTAGGGTTTCAATGGAGGATGCTGATGATTAGGCTATTCTGGGGGAAGAGTGGAGAGAAGGCTAAATAGATAGTCCGAAGACTTGCTTCGGATTCTCCAACTTACATCAAGGGAAACTCTTGACATCACACTGCACACACGTTATGTGGGAAAACTAAAGCTTTCAGTTATATAATAATTCTTTGTCCCATTTTATAGGACCCAATTAAAAGAAGAAAAGGATAAAAATAATAAGAAGAAAATACAATCATATCAAAGCTAATCAAATAAATTGTGGTTTCCTTCTTTCTGGAACATATGTTTGACCATACATGAACGATAATTGGTTTTGGCGGCTCTCCTATTTAGTTGCAATGCATGAAGATGGTTGATGAATGACCTTCCACATAGTTGCTGAAGCCTTGCATGAGTAGTAGAGAGCAGACTACAGCCAAGAATGACTTGCCAACAAGCTGAAGCCTTGGACTTCTACATTAAGATATTGGCAACTCATTCTTGGCTTTGGTCCACTCTCTGCCTCTTCCTGTCGCGCTTGCAGACCAGTCTGTTGAACAATCATTCAATCTATGCTTTCTTGAATGTCTCATTGCCTCTAATTTTGTTCTTCTGGTTTCTATGTGGTATTTCTGTTTGTATATATAGGCAGTACTTTACATATTCTTACATGGACCCATTAGCTATTTGAGAACTGGACTGGTTTCTGCTGAAGAAATTCCTCAAGGAATTTATTCCTTGCAATGACAGTGCCGCAACATGTGAAGGCATCTAAATTATAAAAGTCAAACATCTGCTTTGGGTTCAATTTGCTGTGGGTTTATAGTAGCCACATTTAAAGAAGATTAACTAAAGGGTTATGGAGGTTAACTGTTATACTACTTACATAGTGAGTGGTCATCCTGGAATGTTTATCCATTTGTCGATTGTTGCAAGAATAAGAATTGATTTGATGTGAGCCAGACTTGAAGGGTCTTATTCTTGGCATCTAATCTGGTAAAGGATTCTTTCGGGAGATTTGAGATTGGTCAATGCATTCATCTTGAGGAGATGGGTTCCCATTGGTTTGATAAGCTTAGATTGCATTGTTTCTCATTTTGGCTTGTGAACCTTCTTCACTTTGTTATTGTTGTATTAGATGTTGAGACAATTTCTTATTCTATGGATATTATATATATGTCCTTCTGGAATAGCTAAACTGACAAAAAAGGAGGTCTAGTCATGGTTAAACATAACTGTATTTTTCTTATTAGGTCAGGAAATTTCAAATCTTATTTTAATCACATAAATTTGTACTTTCCAAGCATTTTAATCATACATTGACATCGATATATCAAAGAAGTGGTTTTCATGTTTGAGGCTATTTGAGCCTGTGACACTCACTTTAATTACTTGATTATTGAGGCTATTTGAGGCAACTAATAATCCATTTCTACCACTTGTTGACCTTTTATGTGGGAATCCCCATTGGTAAATTATGATTTTTGAATTCATGATGATTTTCATATAAACTAGTCTTTTGGACTATGCTCATTGTGGATTCCATCTCAAAGGTTATATTTTGATCAATGATTTGAATCTCAGTCCAACGCCAGTTTTTGTAATCTGTTAGCTCAATACCGTATTGGTATAATAGGTAGTGTATTGGCCCATAAAGTCTGTGTTCATCAAAAAGAAACAATAAAAGAAAACCCAATTGGTATCAGCCTATATTGGATCAGTAAATATTGGTAGATACTGAATTAATCAGTATTTGAGTCCATACTTTTGATACCTGTATTTAAGTGAAGTATATGTCTTTTATTGGAGAAGCTATTTGTTGGAAAGTGATATTGAATTATGAAACTCATCCTAGATACTTAGATATTTTGATAAAAAAATCTTTACTAATATTTTGATAAAAGTCATCCCGTATTGTCTAACAGTTAACATAATTTCAACACCATTGCAGAAAATATGTTATTAATTTTAGCCATAGTTGGGTCATATATCATATTAGACAGATATCATATTTATGGAGCACTGTTTACTTTCATGACGGTGAAATGGTATCAAAATCTGATGCTAAAGATTGTGGACATTCAAGTCCCATCAAGGCATAATATCGAGAATGCTCATTAAAAGAACAATTTAATAATAGATCTTAGATCTAATCAATATTGATATATCAGGTATCAAGGTTTGCTTTATTGGTTCGAACTAGGAAAATGATAAAAACTAGCAAGGCATGTCGATGACATAGAAAAATGACAAAAAAAATTCCAAAAATACCTAAAGATAGAAAAAACATAGATTAAGATTTTGAAGCTGAAAATAAATCTAAATTTTGTATAATTAAAAAAAAAAATCTAAATTAGGAAAGAATAGTGACACCAGGGTTTTTAATATCGTTTCGTACTGCCCGTTCGTCAGCTAACCAGCACGCGAACTACCCACCACTGGGTGGCATTAGCCTGGCTATGGCGAGGTGAGGTGAGGAAGAAGAGGGTATTCGAAGAAGAAGGAGAAGCGTTAAAGAAGAGGGAGAAGCATCGAGAAAGAGGATCGTGGAGTCACCAATGCGTTGTCACCAGTGTCTCGATGAACCTGAGCCTATTGAACCTCGGTGCGAACTTGTCTTCCATACCCTTTCTCGATCTTGATCCAGCACGGCCCTCCTTCGACGATCCCGATCCAGGAGGTAACGGCGAGGAGAGTCATACCTCTTTAGAGGAGGAGCTGGAGGTGTGGTGATCAGGGGATATAGCAGCAAGAGCAGTGGAAGAGGCAACCATGAGGAAGGCGACGAAGACCTCGGCTTTCTTCATCTCCAAACAGTCTCCTTCATCCATTGTCACTGCACGGAGAACCTTTCGATGTTGTGTTTCTTCTCCTCACATATTTTTTTTCTAAGCATATCACTCGATATGCTGTACTGTACCGAGCAAAGCTCGATACACCAATATGGTACAAAATTTTAATCCTTGAGTGACACATTTTTTCGGGCTTTGAGGAGCAGCTTTGTGGTACGTTTTGGATCATCCTTCCGTTGGTATTGAATTATCTATAAAAAAATAAGTTAAATTATTAGATTATAAGTTAAACTTTAAGATTCAAGTAAATTATGTATAAATGGATCGATCGACGAATATACATGGTCCTACTACAAAAAAGAATGATAGGGCTCCATGGATAATGGATCGAGGTCCACGATCGTATGTATATATATATCAGTTTGATATGTTTGTCAGACCTAATCTTAAAATTGATCTCATGACATAGTATGCTGATACACTGTATGCTATTAATGCATCAATATGGTGATAGACTGATCATTGTGAATCACATGTGTCCGAGGTGGTTCCTGAGGCAAGTATGATCATGGTATGTATTATTGCAGAGGTTGGAGAATACCATAACTTCTATTTTCACTAATGATCTACTGTTCTATATCATAAGATCGATTACTGTAATGTTGCTGGGAGAAAAATGATTATCATCGTACTACTATTGACAGTAAGATTCTCCATAATATGATGGTTAGGAATATGATGAGCTCCACTTTGTGCCTACATTATGTAGGCTCTGTCGTATCTGTTCAGAATCATCCACTGCCTTCCCCTTTCTTTTCCTTATATAAACTTGACTAGTATCTCATTGAATTATATAATTTGAATATTGGGTGGTATACGTAAAATACTACTCCTCGGTCCATACACCACTCTCAAAATGTGTTGATAGGACCATCGACTCTTAGGCGTTGTCGCCATCATCGATTGAAGCACTACTATCCATGTTGCTGTGATGTCTCTAGACCAAGTGGGTTGTTGAATACGATTGAGAATTCTCGTCGCCTGACTCGATTCTTTCCAACGATGTGACTGATGCTACTACCTTCCCCTTTGCCTTTGTCTTTGAATATTGGGCGGACGATTGTGATAGTTGGGTGTCTCTGGTTCCTCGAGTAGTTTGACTCGACATTGTCGGACTCCTTCTGCCACGTTCTAACTGAGGGGAATCTTCCTTCTGCTAGGGATGTGTTTTCTTTTCTTTTATTACCTCGGTGAAATCATAAATGATATGGAGGATCTCCCACCTCATTAAGTAAAGAATCCTCTTAGTTCTCTGCTACTTTGACCCATTCTAACATCGGAGGTGAATCTTCGTTGTAGTATTGAAGGTCGATAGGATTAATCTTTGGTTCCTTGTCCAGCTCGATACATCGTAAACTTAGCTGCATGGCGTAGTGGACTTATACCTGTTTTTTCAACCGTCTATATGATAGTCTGTTGCGACCTTTGTATGAATCAATGCAAATGTTGACTAGTTATATTTGTAACCATTCGATATTGCTATTTGTGAAAGTACACGGGCAACAACCTTTCTTAAATTTGGTGCATCCCCTCTAAATTGTAGCTATCGCTTGATTGTAAAAAGATATAAATAAGACTTTATTAGTATAACAAATAATTAATATCAAATATAGTTTATAATCAAAATGTGTATAACTTTTCCTTACTAAGATCAATACTGTAATGACACGAAACAACTACATCGTCGAAGAATGAATTGATACTTTTTTTAAATAGTTAACCCTCCATAATAGTATCGGCTATATTGATAATTTTTGTTAAGAGTCGATATATAACATTTCTTAATGTCAACAATAAATTTGATCGCATTCCAAGATTATACTGAAATTGAATGGTTGGATTATATAATATGCTGCAAGATATAATTTCGTTAGTAAAAATTTTTAAATATTAAAAAATTATAAATTAAATTATATTAAATATAATTTACCTGCATTATGGATGTCTTGATCTATATGAACTTTGGTTCTACAGTTGATGAAATATAAGTATTGATTAGTCTTAAAATTATCTGCAAATGCTTTCTTGACCTCCTCTCTTGTTATAAGTAGCAAATCTCTATATCGACCTTATGGAGGACAACGTAAAGTGATTCCACTCCTATAATTTCATTTATGACATCCCAAATCTAGAAGAAAGAATAATCTTTTTCACTTTTTTCTATCGCTTGATCTCGAATACCTAGAATTGGATCATTTTTGTGATATGACTATCACCTTGAGCCCCAACCTCTTTTTCTATATTGACTTTAAAAGAATAAAATCTGTAATAAATTGAGTGACTCTAGGTTTGTATACTTTTGCATAAAAAAGTGGACCCAACGATGGTTATATATAAACTCTGTGATCGATTGTACCCGAGCTATACACTTACTAATGGTAGTTCGCCAATATTCTTCAACATTAGGTCCATGCAATGAGCTGCTCATGGAGTCCAAAATAATATTTTTTTTCTTTCCATCAATCGTAAACCTATCTTATTGAAATTGGCTTCATTGTCAGTGACTATTTGGACAATATACTGTGGTCCGATCTTCTCTACCATGGTGTTCATTAGATTTTTTCAGTATAGCTTACATCTTAAATCTTATTGGAAGCATTTATCGACTTATGAAAAACCACTCATTTGTTGCAATCTACAAGAAAATTGATGAGACTCATTCTTATTGGCCTTGTCTAATTGTCACATATCAGTGTCACTATATATTCGTTCCATTATCTTTTGAAGGATTTTATCTAATCCCTCAGTTCTGCCACCTTCTCATATAAATACACATCGTGGATCTCTTTTGGTATTGGAGATTGGATCCTCGTGCCAACCTTTTGGATAAAGGAGACCATGCTCTAATAATATAAACCTTAAGTTATGTTTGCTAGAATTTTATAGAAGTTCAACCATTTAGCTATTACCTTTCTAATATTCCACTTATTTTCTTTTATATACGCATTGTCAACTCGTATTTGCTTTGTTGTTTGTGGAGGATAGGCTTATAGATCAATATCAATAATATATGATGTTGATCTCCTGCCAAATCCTTTGATAAAACCACAACTCTACCCTACTTCTTGCTACCAATCCGGCTCAATTAAGGAGGGGCAGTTAGTTACCTCATGCTAGCTAGCCTCTGGAATCCTTGTTGCGTAGACCCATTGCCACTACCATGCTTCCACTGTGAGTTAGGTTGTCAATACCTCATTGCCTCCTCGTGCATATACTGATATTTTATTAATGCATCAATACTAGCTCTGACTATATCGATATTATCATTGTGAGACCTGTAGTATTCGTCCTGTTCCTTAGCCTTCTTTTTAATTATATCTTCCCATGTTTGTTGTTGCTTATTTTAAAATAATTGATGGATTTCGATTGGAACCTTTTTTACATTTTGCAACATCTGGATATGTATCTTTAGTTGGGTGATTCCTCTACCCTGGTCAATGTAGTTACAATGAATGTACTGCCAATAATGATGGTTCCCATTTATCTTTCGAGCATAATCCCAAGCGTTATCATGTGCTTGTTTCTTTAGTGTCATGTTCTTACCAAAATTGAATCAAATAAATAAGTTACAATTAACTTTAATTTGAAATAACAAGCTACGAATATATGTAATGAACCCTATTTTGTCACTATAAACATATCAATCAACCTAATAAACATTAAATACATTAATTAACCTAATATAGATCAAATTATGATGAATTCATAATTAAATATCACAACATTAAAAACACTAATTTTTTCATAATTAGCCCTCTTTTACCATTATAAATATATCAAACACCCTAATAATTATTAAATAAATAGAAATGACCTAGGCCTATTCACAATGAATTAATCATTGCATACACAAATTACATCATTAAAAAACTTAAATAAACTCTAATTAGCCGTATTTTACTGCTATAAATATGTCAAACACTATAGGAGACATTAAATACATAAATTTGATGAATATAGGCCAAATTATGATGAAATATTATTAAATATTACTAATCACATCATTAACATAATTAATTACTCCATAATTATTCCTCTTGCACCACTAGAAATGTGTCAAACACATTAATAGACATTAAAGATATTGAATTAACCTAATATGGGTCAAATTTTGATTAAATCATCATTAAAACCATTAATTACAGTATTAAGAAACTTAACTAAAACCTAATTAAACCTATTCTATCATCAAAACATGTAAATCACCCTAATATACATGAAATACAAAGATTTGACCTATTATGTGTCTAATTTCGATTAAATTAACATTAAACGCACTAATCACAATATTAAAGGCCTTAATTACTCCTAATTAATACTATTCTACCATTATAAAGGCCTCAAACAACATATAGATATTGAGAACATATAATAGGCTTAATCATCTTATAAACATCAAAAATCGAGAAAAAAATACATATATTTGATTAAAGAGTTCTTCCTCTAATTTAGGTGTTAATTCTTTATAATTAGCCTTCCAAGTTTGATCTAATCTATAAATCATAACTTTGTGGAGTTTAAGTACAAATGAGAGAATGAGGAAAGTATATGAGTGAGAAAAAGATTGAGAGAGTAGAAGAGTTAGAGAGAGTGAAAGGGGAATGAATGAGGGAGTAGAAAGAGGTTTTTAGTTCAAACAAATGAATCCTGGCCACCCATCGATATTGATCGAAATTTGATTGTTCTGCCCAATACAGACCCCGTATCGGGTGATACAAGGTCATATAACACTGACCACCCGAGACAGGGTGGTCCGCGTACCGATCTCATGTCGGACTAACACATACTTCCCCTACCAGGTGGTATACCACGTTATGACAAATATTGCCAAGTATCTTATCTCTTGATACAAAGTAATCGTACAATCTCCATAATCTAAGTCTAGCCTATTAAAATTGAAATAAGTTTGCTAGGTGACATGGGAGTGCCTAATTTGCTACAATGTGGACTATGCTGATGTGATGGTATTTTTTTTAGTCCACAATGATGCCTCATAGCCTTCAACTTAGTCCACTCAAATATGACAGCTCATGAGCATATTCCCTTCATGTCTAAAGAATGCATTAAAGGAGTTGGTTACTAGTTGTAAAATACTTAATCTCGTAAAGCCCTATGCATGAAGGGTTGTTTCATACACTACTATTTATTTTGGTGTTTTAGGGTTATAAAGGGTTTTCAGAAAAAAACTGAAGATATTAATATAAGCTCTCTTGGAATTCTCTTAAAAATTCTGTATCTCTTGGATGTTTCCATGAGTGGTGAGTTTTTTGTTTCAGTTCTGTATTCTTGTTTATTATCTCTGGGGTCGTAAATTTTCTGTATCCCTTTGTGATTTTAAACTTGATGATGAACTATTTTACGATTATGTTAAAATATTATCATGAGATCGTTCATTTTCTGTTGAAAAAAACTTATTCCAGCAAATACAACTATACTATCGACAGTCTTTCAAAATCCATTCTACATCACCCTTGGATCAGTTTGGTATCAGAGCTAAATGTTAGAGATCATGGTAAGACGGAATAAAAAAGATGTTGGTGAAGGTAGCGGCCACGAAGATGATGTCAAGTCATTGAGGTTGCAGCTACGAAGATTGCTACATAGTCTACAAGAAAAAAATAAGATCATTGAAGAACTTCAAAGTAGAAATAACTAGTAAGAAAATGATGTCCAAGAATTTGCTTTTGATGATGATACACCTCCTTACTTAAGGGAGTTGAGAAGATTTCAGACAAGACATGTAGTCCATGATGAGTGGTAGAACAAATACAACCCAAGATTGGATATTTCGGAGTTTGAAGGTAAAATTAATGTTGATGATTTTATTGATTAACTTAATATAATGAAAAGAATTTTCGATTTTCATGAACCACTTGAACAAAAGAAGGTAAAACTTACGGTATTTAAATTCAGACAGAATGCATCTTTTTGGTGAGAAAATTTGAAGAAGCAAAGAGAACGTGAGGGAAAGAGTAAGATCGTGGCATGGGAGAAAATGAAAAGGGAGCTGAAGAGAAAATACTTACCTAAAAATTATAAGTAAGAGATCTTTCTTAAAATCCATGATTTTAAGCAAAAAGATCTTAGTGTAGAGGAGTACATAGTAAAATTCGATAATCTCATGTTAAAAGGAGAGCTTGTGGAATCAGAAGAGCAAACCATTGCAAGATACTTAGGAGGCTTGAAATATGAGATTGCTAAAGTTGTTCAGTTGCAACCATATTAGTCTTTAAATGATGTGAGCTAGTTGGCTTTAAAAGTTGAAAAGCAACAGAAATTTGAAAAGAGTTCTCGGTACGGGTCAAAAAAAGGCTATACAAAAAGTGGAAGGTCCAAGTCTATTGCCCAGAGCAAGGTGGTAGGTATCAAAGATGCAAGGCAAGGGTGAAGGATCTGCTGACAATAAATAAACACCTAATTCTTCTACCCCAAGTGGTCGAAAATACTTTAATTATCATGGTTTTGGGCATGTTGCTTTAGATTCTCCAAATAGGAGGATTGTTACTTTGATTGAAGATCATAGTGAAGAAGAAGAAAATGAAACCAATGATGAACCAAAGTATGATGATGATGAGAAAGAGATTATTTATGCTGATCATGGTTTGTCTATTGTGCTGCAACGTAGCTTACAAGTATCCTATGTGGCTGAGAATGAAAGTTGGGTGAGAAAGAACGTGTTTCACACTAAATGCACTTCTCATGGCAAAGTTTGCTTGGTGATCATCAATAGTGGCAGCTTTGAGAATGTGGTATCTTTGGAGATGGTATAGAAATTAAAAGTAGACATAATCTCTCATCCACATCCTTACCAATTATGCTTGCTGCAAAAAGGGAATAATATCAAGGTAACTAAAAGATGTTTAGTTTCATTTTCTATTGACAAGTATTATAAAGATAAAGTATGATGTGAGGTTGCTCCTATAGATGGTTATCATTTGCTATTGGGTAAACTTTAGTATTATGATAGGAGAGTGCTATATGATGGCTACAAACATATATATTCTTTTAATATGAATGAAAAGAAGATTGTTTTAGCTCTATTACAACCTTCTGAAATCAGTGCACTAAAGAAGGAAGTTAACACTTTTATGTCCTATGGTGAATGCAAGGGTGAATTAAAAAGAGGTGATCATATTTCGGTAGTTGTGAAGGAGAATGAATAACACAAGGAGACACCGGCAATCTTGAAACCAATCCTAGAGGAGTTTCAAGATATTGTATCGAAAGAAATTCCACATGGCCTTCCACCTTTAAGAGATATCTAGCATTACATTGATTTTATTCCAAGGGCTATTTTACCTAATAAGACAGTCTATGGTATGAGTCCCAAGGAATATAAAGAACTTCAAAGGCAAATGAATGAGTTGGTGGAAAAAAGATTGATTCGGGAGAGCATGAGTCCTTGTGTGGTTCCAACCTTGTTAGTGCCAAAGAAGGATGATTCTTGGAGAATGTATATGAACAGCCGTGCCATCAACAAAATTACAATTGACTATCGTTTTTCCATTCCAAGATTAGATGACTTGATTAATTGTGTGGTACTTATATTTTCTTTAAAATTGATATGAGGAGTGGATATCACCAAATAAGAATGAGGCTTGGAGATGAGTGGAAAACAACATTTAAAACTAGAAAAGGCTTATATGAATGGTTGGTGATGCCATTTGGGCTATCTAATGCTCCTAGTACTTTCATGAGATTTATGAATCATATACTTAAGCCATACATTGAGACTTTTATTATGGTTTACTTTGATGACATATTAGTATACAATAAGAGTGAAGAGGAACATATGAATCATTTTAAAGAGATCTTTTTTATTTTGAGACAACAAAAACTTTATGCTAATCTAAAGAAGTATGATTTCTTTATAATTAGTGTTGTGTTTTTGGGATATATTATTTCAAAAGATAGAAGCATGATGGATCAAGGTAAGGTAGAGTTTATTCTTAATTAATCAACACCTACTTCATTGCATGATGTGAGGAGTTTCCATAGCTTAACTTCTTTTTACGGAAGATTCATTAAGAGTTTTAGCTCTATTGTTGTTCCAATCACTGAATGCTTGGAAGATGATAAATTCAAATGGATTAGTGAAGTTAATGATGCCTTTGAACTATTGAAGAGAAAGGTGATCAAAGCTCCTATCTTAGTTCTACCTAATTTTGACAAGGTGTTTGAGGTTGAATGTGATGCCTTTAATGTAGAAATTGGTGCTGTTTTGAGTCAAGACGGAAAGTCTATTGTCTTTTTTAGTGAGAAGCTGAATGATACAAGAATGAGATATTCTACCTATGATAAAAAGTTCTATGTTATTTATCGAGCTTTATCTCATTGGAGTTAGTATCTTCTTGCCAAGCCATTTGTCCTATATTCTGATCATGGGACATTAAAGTTTATTAATCACTAGCACAAGCTAAACAAGAGGTATGTAACTTGGATAAAGTTCTTGCAATCTTATAACTTTACAATCAATCATAAATCTGGTGTTCAAAATGTAGTTACCGATGTATTGAGCAGAAAGCATTCTTTATTATTAATAATGAAAGTTAAAGTGGTTGGATTTAAGACATTCAAAGATATCTATGAGAATGATGTGGATTTCGGCTCAATATGGTAGAATTATAAATCAGGTTCTTTTCAATAATTTTCTATCTTCGATGGTTTTCTTTTTCGAGCTAATGCCTTGTGCGTTTCATCTTGTTCTTTGAGACAAGTAATTCTAGCTGAAGCTCATTGTAGTGTTTTGGGAGGACATTTTGGTAGGAACAAGACTTTAACTCTTGTTCAATCAAATTTCTATTGGCCTAAGATGTTCAGAGATGTGGAGAGACTTGTAAAGCAATGCCGAGTGTATCATTTGGCAAAAACAAGAAGTCAAAATTCTGATTTGTACACTCTACTTCCAGTGCCTAATGCTCCATGGGAGGAAGTAAGTCCTGTTTTCATTTTGGGACGACCAAGAACTTAAAGGAACAAGGATTTTATTATAGTTGTTGTTAACAGATTTTCAAAAATATCTCACTTTGTCCTATACAATAAATCAAATGATGCATCTTATTTCGTTGATTTGTATTTTAAGGAGATGCATGGTATTCCAAGAACTATGATGTCTGATCGAGATTCAAAATTTCTTAGTCATTTTTGGAAAACTCTTTGGAGGAAGTTGGGTACTTATTTGAATTTCAACAGCTCACATCATCCACAAACTGATGGGCAAACTGAGGTAACAAATAAAAGCTTAGGAAACTTGCCTAGAAGTTATGTTGGTAAGAACATTAAGCAATGAGATCTCATTCTTCCACAAATTGAGTTTGCTACAATCGTTCCATATATCATAGCATTGATAAGAGTTCTTTTGAGGTTATTTATGGTGCTAATCCTACTGGTCTTTTGGACTTTATCTCTCATTCGACAATTAAGCAATTTAGTGGAGATACTGATGAGAGAGCTAAACAGATAAAGAAGCTGCATGATGGTGTTAAAGCAACCATAGAGAAGCAAAATGAGAGGTACAAATAAGCTACCAACAAACACAAAAAATATATGGAGTTTAATGCAGGTGATTTGGTTTGGATTCATCTAAGGAAGGAGAAGTTTCCACCAGATAAATCTGAAAAATTAAAACCAAAGGCTAAAGGCTGATGGTCCATTCAAGGTGCTTAAGAGAATTGACAAGAATGCTTATGAGATCGAGCTACTTGAAGATTATGGAGTATTTCCAACATTTAATGTGGCTGATTTAAGTCCTTATCATAATCATATTGATGAAACAAATAAGTACTTGAGGACAAGTCTTTTTCAGCCAGGGGAGAATGGCACATGAGTGCCTAATTTGCTACAATCTGCTAATGTGGACTTTGCTGATGCTATGGTATTTTTTTAGCCCACAATAATGCCTCGTAACTTTCAACTCAGCCCACTTAAATGTGACAGCTCATGAGCATATTTCCTACATAAAGTTAAAACTGTTTCAAAGTGTTTTTCTTTATGCCTAAGGAATACATTAAAGGAGTTAGTTACCAGCTTTAAAACACTTAATCTCATAAAGCCCTACGCATAAAGGGTTGTTTCATGCACTACTACTTATTTTGATGTTTTAGGGTTACAAAAGGTTTTCAGAAAAAAACTGAAGATATTGGCAGAAGCTCTCTTGGAGTTCTCTCAAAAACTCTGTATCTCTTGGATGTTTTTTTGAATGGTGAGTTTTTTGTTTCAGTTCTGTATCCTCGTTTATTACCTCTAGGGTGGTGAATTTTCTATATCCCTTTGTGATTTTAAACTTGGTGGTAAACTATTTTACGATTGTATTAAAATATTATCATGAGATCATTCCTTTTCTATCCGAAAAAATTTATTCCAGCAAATACAACTGTACTATTAACTTTCTTTCAAAATCCATTCTGCAGCACTCCCATATCATTAAGGGGTTACAAAATCTTGGCAATCTTTCTATCTAATGAATCAGTAATTTGTACAGTAGTTGTCCTTCTCGAACCCACCCTCTAGGTATATGATTCAAGAGGAATCACTAGGGTGGATTGATAAGTTGGCACATGTTGCATTTAACCTTGTGTCACTTCTGTGATAATTCTGCTCTGGATGTGCAAAAAAATGTCTTTTTTTCTTTAAAAGTCTAGAGAATTCAATAAGCTTCATTTGGAGAGTAATAACCACATGAACAATATAAGAAGATGAGTTAAAACTTGGGAAATGATCTAGATGGATTTCTACCAAAGAGTCACATTCATCTCACAGCAGTGTTAGTAATTGAAAATCTCATTGATACTTTACACATATACCTAATGCTTAGAATCTGTAAATTTACATGAAAGCTTTTGGTACCATGGATCAATTCCCTGATCGAAGGCAAATGTATATTGCTTATGATAGTTTAAATGGAGAGTTGCATGTTCCTGGTGGTATAAGTAAATGAGATTATTAAAAGAATAGGCATTCTTTGTGGAATAATGTTGCGAAGAATAATTGAGATAAATATGATGAAATGAATAAGTGATGTTAAACAAAAAGATTCAATAGTTTTTTCAAAAGAGAATATAAATAAAGAATTATTTTGTACATTAGGTTGGATTGAGGTAGCACTATATGACTATAGCATGAGGGGATGATATTTTGGGAGCTCAAACACTCAAATTAGGCACTATGATATATAGTGAGCTAGAAAAGAAATAGCAAATTTTTGATGTAGCATACTGAGAAAAAGACCAATTTTTTTATTAGGCATTATGATACAAATGATTCTTGTAGGTGACTAAAAGTAATCAAGATAAATGCTCTTTTTTTTTTGTTAATGTTGTGATTATCCTAGTAAAAGCCATAATATTATGATTTTTGTGCAAGTTGTACAAGGGGATTACCAAATGATTACCCCTATGATGCTCTTACACCAGTTGGTAGAAAGCTATCACAGTGTCAATACTGGTCAAACTAGTAAATAGTGTTTGTACCATGGTATTAGGTTTCTTGGTTGTACTTGCTCGTGTGACATCTTATAGTTTTTCAATGTGGTTATTTAATGTATACATTTCCTTAAAAAGGTTATCTTTCATATCATGTATGCTCTAATTACAAATAGCTGAACTCCTAAAGAAGCTCCTAGCCCCCCTAGTCTAATGTCATAGACTTGGCTAAAATTGTACCCTAATGATACCTGATAAAAAATGACCTAATTGTAACCTCATGAGGGCTAACAAAGAGACCTACAGAGAAGGTGACATCTTATAGTTTTTCAATGTGGTTATTTAGTGTATGTATTTCCTTAAAAAAGTTTATCTTTCATATCATGTATGCTTTAATTACAAATGGCTGAACTTCTAAAGAAGCTCCTGACCCCCCTAGTCTAATGTCATGGACTTGGTTAAAATTGCACCCTAATGACACCTGATAATAAACGACCTAATTGTAACCTCATGAGATCTAACAAAGAGACCTACAGAGTACAGAGAAAACAATGGTTTGTCGAAGAACATGTTGGTAAGCAATTGAACAACAAGAAATTTGTTTAAAAACTGTTTACTACGGGGTGATGTAATCACAGTAAGATTGCTTCTTTGTTTTAGGTGTAAAGGTTCAAGAGTCATGAAGATAACATCTCTTCGTTCCAGGCTCAGTTAGCAGAGTCTCGTATATCAAATTGCTCTTTATATTTTCTTTTCTGTTTTGCAAAATAATTGGTGATCTTTGTGAAACTTTGGGTACACTTCTTTGATTTTGGAAAAAGAAAAGGAAAGTCATGACTCAACTTCTTCCATCCAGTCCAAATCCAAATTGTTACATTTCTTGACAACATCCAGAATTTTTATCCAATTGAGAAGGATGGACACCATTAGTTGAATTAACCTAAACTGCCCTACACTCTCCTCTCTACTCTAAGATGATCTCAGGCAGTAGTACATTTCCATTTGCACAACAGCTATCTTTCTTCCCACACCGTTTCCTGTAACTATTACAACACCCACCGATCATTCTCCTTTCTATGATCCCCTCTGAAGATGAACAACCTTGTTCTTTCCCGCACACATGCCGGTGAATAATGCAACATTTACCATGCGTTTCCTTGTCTGTTGCTCTGCAAAATTTGGAGGAACTATCAATGACATGGCTCTCACAACAATTCTCCCTGATATCAGGCTTGTGGCTGCATGCAACATTCTTGCTTGTGTTCTCTTTGAGCAATCCATCTCCATGTTGCACCTTCCCATCAGTTATCAAGATCGAATGTTCCTGAGTTGCATTTGCTTTGTCTGCCACTGACTCATGACAGCAATGAGAAGCGATTGATGATTCAATTTGACTGTCTTGATTCATGCAGTTCTCATGTGTCTTTTCTTTGTCTCCCTTCTCATGCTCATGGCAACTATGCCCATGTTTGCAACTCTGTGATTGTTCATGACTGCCAGGCAATTTGTGTTCATGCCTTGTACAATGTTTCTTGTTCTTGTCTTTTGACTGCAATAGCATCATGCTGTTTAAGATGACTAGAAGGCATGTGCCGACATCAGCTAGGACAGCTGCCCAAAGAAGTGGATGGCCAGCAAAGGCAAATGCAAGGACTACCACTTTGGTTATCACCGAGAAGAAAATATTCTGAATGATGGTAAAATATGTCTTCCTGGCCAGTCTGATAGCTTTTGGGACCTTGGAGATGTCATTTGACATTAAGGTTATATGACTGGTCTCCTTTGCAACTGCTGAACCTGATATGCCCATTGAGATCCCAACATCTGCCATGGCCAATGAAGGTGCATCATTCATCCCATCTCCAATCATTGCTATAGAACCTTCTCCGGCCTTTAGATCTCCAATAAGTCTTACCTTGTCCTCTGGTAGAAGCTCTGCATGAATTATTTCTATGGCATGCCCTAGCTGTAATTAAGTATTAGAAAGAGCAAAATTTGTTCTAAAGTCTTAAGTAATTGCTTAAAAAAAAATCTTGCTTGCTTTTGCTTTTTTATTAAGTTTACCTGGTTCTGGGCATGGATGGCTGCCTCATTGCTGTCTCCTGTAAGCATTGCACATTTAATTCCCAGTGATTTTAGTGCCTTTAGTGCTTGTGCAGCACCAACCCTGCAGGTATCAGACACAGAGAAAATTCCAATTGGAATCATGTCCAAGAATATATATCCATAGTTGATTCCTTCCATGCCCTCCATGTTTGGAACTGAAACATCCAAACACAAAAACCTTAGAAATTCTTTGAAGTAATCACTGAAGCAGTTGGCAGATAAGTTCATTAGGCACTTGCTGTATCCTTCTGCTAATCATGAAATAAAGGAGATGGTCTATAGAAGAAGTAAAATAACAATTTCGTACTGGAAGCTCTGTTGGTTTCTATGTTGGTATCTTTTATAAATTGTATCAGAAAGATCTTTGCTAACACAAATATCCAATAAAATCTAAGTCATGCTGCGAAACTTTGGGAGTGATACAACGTGACCTACACAACCCTTAAGGCAAACAATTGATGGGATATATCTTCTTACCTGTCTTGCATGCAGCCCTTGATGCAATTCTCTTATTCCCTATATAGATGTTCTTTCCATCTATTTCTCCATGGATTCCTTCTCCTGGGTAAATGTGAAACTCCCTTACATTCTCTGGTTTTGGTTTGATAGAATTTGATTTAGCATAATCTACCAATGCGGATGCCATTGGGTGGCTTGATTTGCTTTCAATGCTTGAAACCCTGTAGAGTTACCACATCATCAGTTCATCTCTTATTACATGCAGAAGCTCATCTTTAAGGATGAGCCAAATGTTGCAAAAGAGGAACCTCTATCATCACTTTGTTGCCTTTTATTTGAGAACATCTTTATTTACATTTCAATTCTTGCATGTATGTGTCAATTTTCATTCTACCGATTTTTTGAAGATATCCATGCACATAAACAGATTAATGTATTTGGAAAACAAAATCTTGCTGTAATTTATGTTTTACCAGTAAAGTAGGGTGTGCAGGGAGATGTTGCTGCTAATCGAGCGGAAATCCATGACAGTGAACTCTCCTTTGGTTAGTGTCCCTGTCTTGTCAAACGCCACCACTGTTATGCCAGCCAGGTTTTCAAGAACATCTCCTCCTTTGATGAAGAGTCCTGCCCTGGCTGCTCTCAATAGTGCACAAAATGTTGCAACGGGTGTGGATAGCACCAACGCACAGGGACATGCACTCACAAGCAGGACAAGTGCCAACCTGAACCATCTTTTAGTATTATTAACTCTCATCAGCATTGGAACTACTGCAACCGCTGATGCTATTGTCACCACAGCTGCATTGGTGGTACGTAAAGATGAGGCAGAGATCATAAGATATACAAGTGATTTCTTCATATTTCATTGCCTTCTTTTTAGTTGATGAAGTGTTTCCTCATTTATTTTCTAGCAATGGAGAAATCTTGCTGAGAGGATCTTCAACTAATGGCCTACTGACCTGGTGTGTAGTACTTTGCACAGGAGTCTATCAATGTCTGGGTCTTGGATCTGCGGTTTTGAGCTTCTTCCACCAATCTTGCCATTCTAGCAACTGCAGATTGCTCAGCTAAAGCAGTTGTGCACACACTAATATAACCTGCATTGTCTCTTGCAGGTCATCGGTGATCAAAGAGTTAGTTGAAGAAGAATGACGAAAGTATTGTACCATCTATGTTTAGTGTGCCAGCCCAAACTGGTGACTGTGGCTGCTTGACGACAGGGAAGGACTCTCCTGTGAGGCTACTCTCATTAACTTCACTCTGCCCTTCAACCACTACTCCATCGATTGGGATCACTTCTCCAGCTTTAACTGCCAGAATGGTGTTGATCTTCACATCTTGAGCATCCACCACTTCGCCTGTTTCTGCTAGAATGGCCTTTTGTGGTGCGATTGTCATCAGCGATGACATCCCAGCAGTGGCCTGGAGGTTAGAAATTTAGCTGTTTTGTTCTGAAACTTACCATCCCAAAGTACATGTCTAATAATTTTTCCCCATGAACATTGTTGTCTGTCTTACAACCACTGTTCTAGTGTTCCCTAAGATTTCTCTTTTCCTTTTTTTTGAGGTCCATATCTCCCTTGAGATGATCAACAAAATATTTATATAAAAGAAAAAAATGAAGAAAAAAAAAAATGCATTGATGGGCTATCAAATTGTTCATCGAGATTACACGTACCAAAATAACTCTTTTTAGTGCTTGAGTTAGCAAAAGTCTCTGGAGATACTATTAACATGTTTCATTCTCTAATAGCTTCTTTATCTTTTAGTATTCCAAGTATGTATCATTGTGCCAGAGGTTTTTAGGTGATTCTGACTCTTTTTTTTTTTCTTCCAGGTACCTTAGGATCAAACAAGTTTCATAAGTTCCTTTGCAGGCTCATATATTGTTCAGTGATGACACAGGAAGCATTTTGTGGTCAGTGTCTCCAAACCTCTGAAGTAGTCCCCAAACTTGCACCATACTTTCACTGCAAATCTATACATTCACTTGATTGCATTGGATGTGTAGAGAAGTAGAAAAGTATTGGAGTGAATCAGACTCCAGTCAGATGGTTTTGATGAACTGTATCTGACTGGTAGCTTTTGCAACTGCCTTTCTGGTTGCCCTGCCATCTTCTTTTCATCCTGCATCTCATTCATAGGTCTATATTGGTAAATGACCCAATAAATGGTGTGGGGTTGGGTTTCCTACTATGTCACTTCTGACCCAGCAGCACAAAGTCCTTGAATTGTGTGCCCACAGTCACATTAGGTTGAAACAAAAAAAAATATACATACATATATATACATATATATATATATATATATATATATATATATATAGAGAGAGAGAGAGAGAGAGAGAGAGAGAGAGAGAGAGAGGTGGTACCTTGAGGCTGGATATTGACTCCAGCCATTCAGCAACTGCGAAGAGAAGCACAATGAAGCCTGCTTCTGTGTAGTCCTCAAGTGCAACCGCTCCACCCACTGCCAAACAACAAATGACAACAGCATCAGCAATGGAACTCCAATTCTACTAACAACATGCATCACCGACACTAAACTGCACAAAACAATCAAGTTCACAGTGCATCCATCAGCTCTGCTTGTTCCAAATCTCCATCACAGTAACCAGAGATCCACATTGCCAAACTCATACCAAGCTTATACATACCTCATCGAGACATAAGGGAAGAAGAAAATAATACTTCGTCAATGACACATCTCTACATATTGCTCATATGAAGCTTTTCAGGAGTTTGCTGCTCTACCTGCAACCAGCAGCAAAATGTTGGTGTCGAGAGTGCATGTTCGAATGGCCGCAACGCTTCTCAGCACAATCGGCGGCAGGCCAGCCACCATGGCAGCAATTGCTAGCCATTTCAGCGGGTGGAAGAAGTGTTTGAACATGGAAGCTGAGAGCAGCAATCCAGAGGCCAGTATGTATGGACTTGGCCATTTCTTGACAATCGCATCAGTTCCATATGCTCGAATGGTAGCTTCGAGCCTCGCCTGGTTCAATGCCTTGACTGATGAAGCCAAGAGAATAGAGTGTAAGCAAACAGTAAAGAGACTTTGATAGATTCTTCTGCAGCAGTTTGATTGAGGTCAGTGGTCCTAAAGGTAGCTTGATGAATGATGTATCAGGTCATCATCTCTTGCATTTCAAACTTTGGAAGGTAGAAGTATAATTCACATGGAAAAGTTCTTGTTATTGTTGTTGCGGACAGTAAGTAGACGTTTGTTCATGCACACCTAACAACACTTTCTCTGATGCTCAGATATGCCTACTTACCGATCTGAAGCTGCGAGATAATGAGGCTGTCATGGATTACAATGACCATCTTCGATGGAACGATGACCGAAACTTTCTGAATCCCATCCAATGAGCTCAAGATGTTCTCGATCAGTGGGACTTCGGAGGGGCAGCAGAGCCCCAGAACCTCAAAATAGCTCTTCTGATGTCTCACTTCTTTGCTTCTCTTGGGACTGCCTTTTTCTTCCATTTTCAAGATCTTTCTTTTCACACCTTAAAATAATAAGACATGTTATGCAGACACTCACTCCAATTAAGATGCTATCAATCTCCAATATCTAATGTTTGCAGTACTTACATCTACATTTCTGATGCTTACAGTGTAAGAGGAAAAAAAAAAAGAAAGCCAGAAGAAAGAGGAAGAGGATGATGAATTGGTGCATGCAGAAGAATAACCAGTTTCTCATCTGCAGAACTCAAGGTGAAACATCATGTGGCAGGAGGTAATATGCTTGCACTAACTCGAGCAACTAGTTTCATCTACTTGTACTTTGCATAAAACATCATTGTTGTGTGTACATGCTTAGAGGGACAGAGAAAGTTCAGTGTAAGAAACAAAGTGGACATTGCATATGAACTTAAACATCACATTTAGAAGAGGAGGCTTAATCTTCTTCTGAGGTTCCTAATGCAAGATTGTATGCACGTAGAGAGGATGCAGCCTAATAAGAACCAATTCAAAAGTTCTGAGAAATCTGAGGCTGCTATTGAAGAATTGGAGAGCAAAGGAAATGCATTTTGTACCTAACGAATGAGGAGCAAAACCTCCTATCGCTTGTGCTAATGGGAAGAAGAGGATTGGGGTGATTTAAGAAGGCAATGCCTTGTCACAAGGCGTGGGCAGGCAAGGAAAAGGTGGAAAAATGGAGCATGATTTGGTTGATGACTTGGTGGGCACCATCAAGCACATCCTACTGTTGTTTTCTCTTGTGAGCCAAGGAGGATTCCATGAAAGAAGTGTTCTTTATTCTTGCATGATGCTAAAGACAAAAGTTTGTTCTACGTTACCTTGGCATTGGCCTCCGTTGCAGACATTTACTGTTCTTCATCGGCACCCTTTTACAGTTTTCACCTCTTCGAGTGTCATATACATTAAGATGATTTCTACCGTCTTTATATATATAAATATATATATATATATGTATATATGTATGTATATATAAATGTATATACATATGTATATGTATATATATATGTATATATATATGTATATATATATATATATGTATATGTATATATATATATATATATATATGTATATATATATATATAATAATATAATAATAATAATAATAATAATAATAATAATAATAATAATAATAATAATAATAATAATAATAATAACAACAGTCAATACAAATCGATCCAAAATCTTTTAGCCTGAAAAATTTATATAATAATAGATGAGCTACAATACTCATATCAATAATGTATGAAATATTTAAGTATCTATTGATGGTATAAGAAATATTTAATAGTATCTCAATGATGTATGAAGCATTTAGAAGAATATTAATAAAGTAATGGATATTTAGGAGCATATTAAGAGAATAAATGAGAAACGTAAACTTAAGTATAAGATCATGAGAGTTAGAGAATAAAAGGCTAATAAAAAGATAAAAATTGATATCGAAAGGGCATCATATATTAAGTTGTTAAAGAGTGAATAATTATTCATGACTAAAAAAGAGAATCAAATTCTAATTAAAAGATGAAACCTCTGAGTCAATGATACCGAAAGGCCATAACATATTAACTATTACAAAGAGAATAATTCCTCATCAATAATTCATACCGAAAGCTCACCAATGGAATGACTAATGTAGACTTTCCAAGTTTAAGCAAATGTTACGAGTCTATCACTGTTCTTGCCAAGCTTTCTTTCCCATCTTGAAAACCGTTTTCACCTCTTTGCATGCCATGAGTTGCAACAGTCTGATTAATATATCTATTGAGATAAATTCTTTACATTCTTATTGATCACAAAACATGATATATATATATATATATATATATATATATATATATATATATATATATCTCCAAGAATTTTAAATTGTTTGAGAGTCTACTGATAGGGAGAAATGCATGTAAAGGTTTCAGAGACAGGCCTTTGAGGTAGGATGATTGATGCAGCCCGGTTGTCGAATTCTGATAGGCTCATGTCTTTATTTTCTTTTTTTACTTTAATTTTTTTTAGTGGAGAAAATCATGCATGGGTTCTCTCAGTCTGCTCTCCCAACATTGAATCCAAAACTGGCTTTGTCTTATCCAATTCTGGCAAGCATTTGTTCATTCATTTCTGGAAAATGTTGGCAAAGAAAGGAATGTGATAAGCATAACTTGTAGAATTCATGGAATCGTGTTTCTAATTATGTTGTTCATGCTCTTCAAATTTGGCTCCACAATGGCACAGAAGTCACAAAGGAGAAGTGTCTTTTGCAGCTCAAACTTGAAAGCAGTTCTGAGTCCATTGGTTTTGTCATATTCCACTTTGAACACACATTCTCTCAACAATTTCTGTTCAAGAAAAAACTGTTTATATCTGCATATATTTTTCAGATATCTTATATAACCTTACAAAACATTAGAAAGATATTTGCTGATAATTTTCAAAGACGATAACAATTGAGGATTCGAGATTTCATCCTATAAACTTTTCCAAGATGATCGGTAATTTAACTGATAAGTCAAGGTCTTGGGATCAAGTCATGTTATTTTTGCATAGATATTGTGTATTTATCTGAGATAGATATTCTAAGAAAGAGAATTGTTGTGTTAAAAGTGAATTGGTTAGTGGAAAGGCTCGAAGGAGACAGCATGAAGGATAACATTAACAATGGATGGGAAAAGTGATTCTCCAAATCTGTTCTATGAAATGCACATTAAACAAAAAAAGGCATAATATATCTAGAAGTTGTTTTGAAATAACCAGATTAGTGCTGCACCACTAATGTGATATTTTGATGTGTGTGTGTTTGTGAGAGAGAGAGAGAGAGAGAGAGAGAGAGAGAGAGAGAGAGAGAGAGAGAGAGAGAGAGAGAGAGAGAGAATTTGATGTGATCCAATTCTTTCAAGGTACCCTAAGACATTGGGCAGCAGTGGGATGCACATATTGCCACTAGAATTCAGCAAATTATGGCATACATATATATAGTTTAATGATACATAATGTGTTATGAATTATTAGTGAGTTAATTGCAGAAACATAGATTATAGCATGGCATGGTAAGCACCCACAACAGGTTTTATCTATCTTCAACCCTAAATTTCTCATAAAGGATTTCCTATCCACTGCAAATTGCAACCTAAAATCTTAATGGTTTAGTTCCTGCTTTCCAAGAACATACATACATACATCTCATCCTTAATAAGCACTCTCTTTCTTGTGAGATTGTCTAAGCCCCATGGAGTGAGATGATTCTGCCAACCAATAATGTTCTGCTATTGCTTGATCCATTCATGACTTTAGTTGATAAAGGAAGGGCCACTATTTACACAACTAATGCTAGGGTTAGGTTTCTTTCTCATCTTAGCCTTTTTCGAATGCACTAGGAATTTAGTCTTTTCTATTATAAAGTTCCCTGTACTCCATGCAATTGTTTCCAGTAGCAATTTTGTTTTTTGAGAAGTCCTCCCTAAAAGGTTGATCTGAAGGATTAGTTGGCACATAAAACAATGGAGAAAGGATAAACTTCAATTAAAATTGTATCCATCAACCCGTAAAGAATGGCAACAAGAAGGCATAGTGGTGCACCAAAAGGCAACTATGGACTCCAAAGTGGAGCTTGCCACAAAAGAATAAACATGGTGATCAGTAAAGCTAATATTCTAGAGCACCAAAATGTCATTCTTAGTGGAACCAATTCCAAGAGAATACCTATTGGCTTGTGAGTGCATTGCATTGAGAGCATATACTAAGCTTGCAACATGTAAATAGATTTTGGTATCATATTATATTATGATTCTTGGTATTTTGGTATCAGAGCATCAGAAAATATGATAGGCATATGTTTGGTGGCCTCATACAGGTCAACATAGATGTGGAAGATTTAGCAAGAGGATATATTCCTGTGAGGATTCACCACATTGTCAGAACATATATTATATATATATATATATATATATTTTTGTCTCCTTAAACTTTTGAGTTTATTAGCCACCAAATTAAATTTTTATGATAGTATCAGGTAGACACTAAGTGACACTAAGTTTCAATCATATATCAGGCTAATTATATATTAACTCCTGTAATTAGTTATATTTAATATTTTGATCTTTAAAGTTACATTAAAAAGTTACATTAACATTTCTATAGTTACGAAGATGAAGTATTTAATCTTATTTCTCTTCGAATCGTTGACTCTACCGATAAAAGATATTGCACGTATTGTCAATATAAAAATGATACTAAAAATAGGGATAAAAAGATAATTTTACTATTCTTACCATATAAAAGATATTAGTTTCACATAAGGATAACTTATGTGAAAGTTTCGTTATCCTCCCTTTGACTTTGTTATCTTCCTAGATGGTTTATCCAACAATGTCGTCGATGGTGATCCTTAGCTCTTGTATCGTCCCATTTCTCTTGTTTCGTTTTCTTCCTCGGACAACTTACCAAATGATAGCATCAATGGAGATAAGGATTGCCATCGAAGTCGCTGTTGGGTAGGTCATCTAGGAGGATAGCAAAGTAAGCGAAATGAGATAGTGTAAGAGATGAGAATCACCACCAACGTTATTGTTAAGTAGGCTATCCGAGAGGATAGTAAAACCGGAGGGAGAATAGCAAAGCTTTCATAAAAGTTATCTTTATGTAAAATTATTATCTTTTAAACGACGAGGAGGATAGCGAAATAATCTTTTTATCCTTATTTTTCGTATAATTTGTGCACGTGATAACACATATGGTATCTTTCATCAATAGTAGAGTCAACGATATAAGAAGAAATAAGGTTAATATTTTATTTTTGTAACTATAAGGTATTATAGGAATGTCAATATAATTTTTTAAAGTATAAAAATTAGGATGTCAAAGTAATCAACTATACGATGTAATTGCTTTTCGGATTATCGATCACCGAATCAAGATATATAATTATTTATAATAAATAATATCATGACGAAGCAAATTATAAAGCATCTATCAGGCAGATCATAAATCAAATCTGCGCAAAATCTTCGGCCTTTCATGCAGAAAAAGTATTGGTTTCTGATGGAATGTTGCATCTTATTCTGAAATCATGATTCCATGGTGAAGTATCAGCAAAGCTTTGGAGGCAAAGGATATGCCCACATGCCGCATCCACCCCAATAAGCTCGTTTACTTTTCAGCCTTCATGTCATCTTTGCCTTTGGATGGCTACTGGAGGATGATGGACAGGGCAAAGATGGATTGAGAAAGCTCATCGATTCTGATGTGAGCATGGGACTGATGCGAGCTTTAAGAGTAGCTTTATTAATTGCATTTTTTTTCTGAATGATGGCCACTCATATCAATCAGAGAGCTCATCCCTTTTTGCATGAGTCATCGTGCAATTGTGGGTGTCTGTAATTTGATATTGTATCGGAGTTTTGATACTTCTCTAGTATGATATGGTATTATATATTAAATTATCATATATTTAGTTAGAATTATCTAAGTGGTGAGATATCCTTGCGGTAAGTTTCGAATTTAGTTGGAGTTGATTAAATCGCGAAGCACCCTTGCATCCACTTTAATCGAACTTAATTGAGATTGCCTAAGTCTTGAGATACCCTTGCGACATACGCTTCCGCAAAGGGTCAGTTAAGTTTTAACCTCACACAGGTCTATAGGATATGTAAAACAGAAATTTGATTAGAGTTGAAACGAGTGGCGGACAAGTCCCGACACCTTGCGAAGAGAGAAGCTTTACAAATAATTCAGCGAGCACTTGAAGTGCTGGAAAGAAGAGAAAAAGAAGAGGAAAACAAGAACTTTAGAAGGATGAACGAGCAGCTACAAGTTCGTAAACAACTACTCCCCGGGTGTCTGGCACGAAGGCAAGTTTCCGTCAAGATGACGTGCAAACTTGAGAAAACGTTCAACGTCTAACACTACCCTGAAGTCCCATCCAGCCCCATGCCACCTGGGGGGTTCCAGGGTGCTGAGATAGCTGATGTTTTGCAAGCAACTACAGTCTATAGAAAACAGACTGCAACACGCGAAAACGGAGGCTTTTTGGGATAGTTTTGCCCGATGCGACGAGCGGTCATACTGCAGTGCTGCAAATTGCCATTTCTTCCATTTCTACAAGCAAAACATGCCAAAACTATAGTAAAACAAGCTGCTAAGGATATGTACAAGCATGTACAAGCGATGAACGGTTTGTTGAACGAAGTTGCTATGAGTGTGCGATGACCGTTCGTGACATTCTCCCCCACTTAAACTGTCGACGTCCTCGTCGACACTTGCTGGTAAGCTTTGATGGCTGCTTCTTCATGTCAGAGGACATCTTCTAGCTCCTAACTAGCTTCAGGTCTAGGAAGCTTTTGCCACTTCACCAAGTACTCAATCTGCTCAGCTCCGTTGAGTAGCTTTATCTTGTGATCCGCTAAGATGGTCTCAACTCACTTCTCGTATGAGGCTCTAGTGGGGGGTTGTCGAGTTGAAATACCTCGGGAAGCATCTTGCGGATCGGAGTGATAGACTTTCAAGTTGCTGGCATGAAAGACATTATAAATTTTGAGCCACGTTGGCAGCTGCAACTTGCAGGAGATGTTGCCCACCCTACTGATAATTGGGAAGGGCCCATCATACTTGTGCACCAATCCTTTTATGCACCTTGTTCCTAAAGAATTGGAGTGATGATGGTTAGAGCTTCACCAACACTAAATCGTCGACTTTGAATTCCTGTGGTCACCTTCCCAGGTCTGCCCACTTCTTCATCTTTTTGGCCACCTTCTCCAAGTAAACCCGTGCAATATCTGCATTTCGATGTCATTCCTTTATAAAATGATATACAGACAGACTACTTCTAGTATAACCAATAACTAAAGTATGAGGAGTCGACGGTTATTATCCTGTGATGATCTCAAAGGGGCTCTTATTAGACGTAGAGCTCCACTACAGGTTGTAGGAGAATTGGGTTATGTCCAACAGCTTCACCCAATCTCGTTGGTTGGCACTCACGTAGTGCCGAAGATATTGCTCTAGTAGTGAGTTTATTTTCTCAGTTTGGCCATCTATCTAGGGGTGGAGGCTTGTAGAGAAGTATAGCTTAGACCCTAAAAATTTGAATAGCTCGATCTAGAATTATCCCAGAAATCGAGCATCTCGATCACTTATAATATTGTGCAGGACTCCTCAACACTTAACTACATTCTTCATCATTAGCTTAGCCACTTCCTTTGCTGAACAGTGTAGGGGTGCAGCAATAAATGTTGCATACTTCGAAAATCGATCGACCACCACGAGCATCGATCCGAGTCCCCTTACTATCGGCAAGCTTGATATGAAGTCTAGAGAAATGCTTTCCCATGACCTTTTTGGTACGGGCAACGACTCTAAAAGTCCCACCAGCTTCCGCTGCTCCACCTTGTCTTATTGACAAGTTAGGCATGTTCGAATATATTTCTCCACATCCATTCCCATCTTCGGCCAGTAGAAGGCCCTCTCCACGAGAGCCAATGTTCGATGAATGCTCGGATGTCCTGCCTAAAAAGAATCATGACACTCTTTCAAGAGTTTACGCCTCAAATTGTCCACTCGAGGAATATAAATTATATTCCTTTTGGTGTAGACGAGTCCCTCCTAGACCCAAAATCATCGTGCCTTGCCCTCTTGAATTAGTTGTATCAAGGTTATTGCTTGTGGATCACTGTACAGTTCATCCTTGATCCGGGAAAAGAAGTTGGAGTGCAATTAATTTGCTTAGCCTCTGCCCTCTAGTTGCATAGCATTCACTCACTCCACTTTCTGACTCAACACATCGGCTATGACATTTGCTTTTCTGGGCTTGTACTCCATTACTATATCAAATTCTGCTAGGAAGTCCTGCCATCGTGCTTGCTTTGGAGAGAGTTTTTTTTGAGTCTGAAAGTAACTCAAAGCGATGTTGTCCGTCCTCAACACAAATCATGATCCGAGAAGGTAGTATTGTCACACTCGTAGATAGTGGATTATCCTTCTCATTCCTTCTCATGCACTGGATACCGTCGCTCGGTCTCGTTGAGCTTGCGACTTTCAAAGGCCACTGGGTGGCCCTCCTGCATAAGTACTCTCTCAATAGCGAAGTCAGAAGCATTTGTATGGACTTCGAAGGGCTTCCTATAATATGACAATTTGAGCACCGATTCTTCTAAAATGACGCCTTTAGGTCTTGGAATGTCGCTTCACATTTGTCGGACCATCTCCAAGGCTGCTCCTTTTTTAACAACTCCATCAGTGGAGTTGCGCGCTCTGAATACCCAATTCTGAAGTGCCGATAGTAGTTCATAAAACCAAGGAAGGATCTCAGCTCTGGTACCTTCCTTGGAGTACTTTATTCCACTACAGCTTGCACCTTTGATTTGTCCATTCAAATGGAACCATTACTTTTTCGATGCCCCAAGAATAAGATCTCCTTCTGAGCAAAGTAGCACTTCTCTCTTTTCACGAATAAAGTATTCTCCTGAGAACATTGAAAATTGTTCGAAGGTGCTCAATATGCTCCTAAGTGTTTGGTTGTAGACAACGATATCGTCCAAGTAGACAACCACAAACTTGTACAAATACTCCTTGAATATATGGTTCATGAGAGTGCAAAATGTGGTTGGAGCGTTGGTTAAGCCGAAAGGCATCACCAAAAACTCAAATGCTCTATATATGGTCACACAGGTAGTCTTCGCTTCCTCACTTTCAGCAATACGCACCTACCAATACTCCGACCGAAGGTCAAATTTGGAGAAATACTTTGCTTTGCCTAGTTAGTCGAACAAGTCCGTAATGAGCGGGATGAGATACTTGTTCTTCATCGTCACCTTGTTAAGGGCTCGATAGTCGGAGACTCCCATCTCGTTTCTTTTGGAAGAGAATTGGAGCTCCGAATGGGACTTTGGAATTACGGATGAGACCACCACTTAGCAATTCATCTAACTGCTTTTTGAGCTTTGCCAACTCAGGAGGGGACATGCGGTATGGTGGTCTTGCTGGAGGCTTTACTCCCGGTTCCAGCTTAATATAATGATCCATGCCTCTGTGTGGTGGTAGAGTTTTCGACAACTCAGGTGGCATAACATCTGTGAACTCCTTCAGGACATTTGCCACCGTAGCAGGTTCTTAAATAGCCTCCCCGTCAAGTGGTTCTAGCTTCATAGCAGCCACGAAGGTTGACTCTCCTTTGCGCACCCCTTTCTTCAATTGCAATGCCGATAGTTTCTAGGGGTCCTTGATTCCTCTTCAAGAGACGAGAACCATGCAAGGGTTGTTGTCCTCCATCAGACATAAGGAGTCTAGGAACGGCATTGGCACCAACTTCGCTACATGCATGAACTCCATTATGAGAATCACTTGGAAGTCGTCCAATGACACCGCCATCATATTTGTGCTCCTGCTCTATGATATGATCTTGATGGGGACTCTGTTTGCTAGCTCAGAGATCTACTTAGCCTCTGAGTTAACCGCCTTCATCCGATTTGGGTTCTTCTCTAGGGTCAGCCTAAGTCGCTTTGCTTCTCGGTCGACAATAAAGTTATGGGAAGCACCCGTGTCCACCATCGCACGAGTAGTTTGGCCTTTGAGCTTGATGTCCACATACATTAGCTCACTGCTTCCTGTTTTTTGTTGCTTCGTCTTCATGTTCTCCCCCACTTGACCCTGTAATGCATTCAACAAATGCATCGCTCCCATCCGAGGTCCTTGTGACACCTCATCGTCGCTTCGAGATTCTGAGCTACTTGAGCTGAGAGCGATCGTCTTGCCCTTGTATGGTTTGGGGGGCTCATAGAAGCTATCAAGGCATTGAGTACTCGTCTCTGTGGGCACTCACTCACTATGTGCGGCCCTCCGCACAAGAAGCATCTGCTAGGTCTTAAGGCCTTGCCGCTTGAGTTTGGCCCCTTATGGAAACTCTTCTTCCTTTGCTCACTCTCGGGTTTCTTCCCACGAGGATATCTTAGAGGGCAATTTCCTGAAGACTGTTTCTTCTTTCTCAAGTCCTCTAAAGAAGCAAAGTCGGTGAGCCTTTCTGCCACTGTCATTGCTCCGATCACATCGGTGACATTCCGTCGATGGAGTTCCTGTTGAGCCCATAGCTTCAGGCCATCGAGAAAGCTGAACAGCTTATCTTTTTCAGACATGCCTTAGATGTCTAGTATCAATGTAGAAAATTACTTCACATAGTTCCGAATGGAAGTCGTTTGGTGGAGTCGTCTCAACTTTCTCCTTGCGACGAACTCAGTATTCTCTGGTAGGAATTAAGTTTTCAACTCTCGCTTCAAGTCTTCCCATGTGTTCACTCAACACCGACCTTATTGAATCTCTTCCCAATAAGTTCTCCACTAAAGTTTTGTATCTCCGTTCAGATACATGGTTGATATTGAAACTTTGGTGTCCTTAGAGTCTGGCCTCGTAGCTCGAAAATACTGTTCCATATCAAGTAGAAAATTCTCGATCTCTTTAGCATCTCTAGCACCCCTATAGCAATGTAGCTCGGGCGCTCTGAAGCTTTGTGTCAATGCAACGTGGGTGTTGCTCCCTCCCACATTTAGTGCCCTTATGAGTAAAGTCACTTTGGAAGTAAGTTCTGCCACAACTTCCTATAGATGTTGCACAGAGTCCTTGGTGTCATCCGTTAGTTGGTCGACTAGGGCCTTAACCTTGTCGATCTGGGGTTTAGCTTCTTCTAGCGAGCTCTCTAACGCAAGAAACCTTCATTGGCCTTGGTAGGGTTCCTCCAAGCTCACTTTAAAGACACCCAAGCAGGTCTCTACTGCTGTAAGTCTCTCTTTTTGGGTCTTTTTTCTCGTTGGCGCTCCAGATTGTGCCTCCTCCGCTCGCGACAAGTAGCCAACTTCTCGCTCACCATGTTCGCTGCCCCGCTCCTCCTGAGTGGCCCTAGCAGTAAGTAAGCAAGTTTGCATATGCAACCCACCTGCAGCTGCTTAGGGCAACTATCCGGCTTGCCCCATTTTGCTTGATTCGCCACGATGTTTCGCCATGGAGAGATTGTAAAGTTTCTTCACTGCTTGCTCAAATTGCTTACCCGCTCTGATACCATAATGTCACACACTTAGCTGGAATTGCCTAAGTGGTGAGGCACCCTTGCGGTAAGTTCTGGACTTAGCTGGAGTTGCCTAAGTCGTGAAGCACCCTTGCGCCCACTTCAATCGGACTTAGCTGGGATTGCCTAAGTCTTGAGGTGCCCTTGTGACATACGCTTCTGTAAAGGGTTAGCCAAGTTTCAACCTCACACAGGTCCTGTAGGACCTATAAAATAAAATTTTGATTAGAGTTGAAACGAGCGACGGACTAGTCTCGACGTATCGTGAAGAGAGAAGCTTTACAAGCAATTCAGTGAGCACTTGGAGTGCTGGAAAGAAGAGAAAGAGAGGTGGAAAATAAAGACTTTAGAAGAGTGAACGAGTAGCTATAAGTCCATAAACAACTACTCCCCGGGTGCCGGGTGCGAAGGTAAGTTTCCATCAAGGTGACGTGCAAACTTGTGAAAATGTTCAATGCCTGACACTACCCCAAAGCCCCATCCAGTCCTATGCCACCTGGGGGGTTCTAGGGTGCTAAGATGGCTGACGTTTCGCAAGCGGCTGCGGTCTATAGAAAACAGGCCACAGCATGCGAAAACATAGGCTTTTTAAGGCAGTTTTGCTCGATGCAATGAGCGATCGTACTACAGCACTGCAAACTACCATTTCTTTCATTTTTACAAGCAAAACACATCAAAACTATAGCAAAACAGGCTGCCAAGGATATGTACAAGCATGCACAAGCGATGAATGGTTCGTTGAACGAAGTTACTGCGAGTATGCGATGACTGTTCGTGATAGAACGCTACGGTACCGTATACTGCACGGTACATTTCGGTGTACCATTCGGTATATATATAATTTATAAATATTATATATATATTTCTTTTCTCGGTGATGTCGCTTATAAAAAAAAGCCTCGCTTCTTGGGCGATGTCGCTTGGGAGATGTCGCCCGTGAGACGTCGCCTCGAGAGATGTAGCCCGAGCCTCGGCAACGTTGCCCATATATTAAAAAAACAAAAGAAATCAATGACGTCACATCGGTGACATCACCCACATATTAAAAAAAATTGGTGACGTCGCCCGCATATTAAAAAATAAAAAAATATTTTTTTATTAAAAAATAAAAAAATCGATACCGCTCGATAACAAGCGGTCTGCATACCGGTATCCTGCCGAACCGGTACATACCACCCGTACCAGGCGGTATCATTCAAAATTGCATACCTTGACTAGTGTTTACAATTTCGTACCATACCAAAGTTGCAATACTTCTCCGGTACAGTATCGTATACCGAATGGTATGTTTCGGTATACTGATATATATAATTTATAAATATTATATATAATTATATATATTTCTTTTCTCTGCAACGTTGTCGAGGCGACGTCGCTTATAAAAAATAAAAGTCTCGTTTCTCGGGCAACGTCATCGAGAGAGACATCGCCCACATATTAAAAAAACAAAAGAAATTGACGACGTCGCCCGAGCCTCGATGATGTTGCTCGTATATTAAAAAAATAAAAAAAATCGACGACGTCACCTCGACAACATCGCTTGAGCCTCGGCGACATCGCCTGCATATTAAAAAAATAATTTTTTATTAAAAAATAAAAAAATCGATACCGTCCGATAATGGATATTCCGCGTACCGGTATCCTATCAGACCGGTATGTACCACCCGTATCGATTAGAAATTGCATAACTTGGTTGTGACTTCTTTTTTTGATTTTAGATGGCTTCATTTGTGGTTGTTGATGCTTATAAAGGAACTGGATTCTGTGTCATCACCTCCACTTTGGGTTGGAGGTGGTCCTTGCAAAGCTGCTAATCCCCTAATGGCTGAAGCTGGGGTGCTACTGGAAGGGCTCAAGGCTGCTGAACACCTCCACCTATCTCACTTATGGATCGGATTGGAACAGACTCTTTGTCCATAGTGAATTTTGTCCAAGGACTTACTCCTATCTCCTGGATGCTGAGATCCATTTTCTTGTGATATTTTATATCTATCTGACAAACTTCATGTGGTGAAAGCTAATGCTGTATGCCACTGGTTAAGCTTCTTATGGCAGATCTCTCACCTCATCCTTTGTGTACTCTGCAGAGGATCCATGGTTTTTTCCTTTCTGTTCCTGATGATCTAACTTAATACAAAGTTTAAAGTTTTCCTTTTGCTACAAAAAATATTCATCATATTATGCCATATTGGGGAGTTGAATCACCACTCAGCATATAAACTATTATATCCTCAAATTCTAAATGATTGTAGAACCAGAAATTTGATCCATATGTGCTGTCTTCCATTATTACTCACTATAACCCATCACCAATAGGTTGATCTCAAAGGATGAGCCATAACACAGTGGAGAATTACGTAAGAGGGCTATCTATATATTGCGGAGTACAAATTTCAATCATTGATTACAGCATAATATTTTTTTCCATCTTCTCCTAATAAGATCATAATTAATCCAACATTGGTTGGAGTGTTACAAAGTTGATGTCTAAAAATGGGCTGAAGGTGACTCCTTTTGAGATCCATGCCGAAAGGATAAAGCACTATATGATTCCACTCCGGAGTGGGTGATTATTTGAGGCTTAGAGAGCTGACACCAGTGATGACTGACTAATATGGGCCTTATCATGGCAATCTAACGAGTCCATTATAATCTTGATCTCAAAGCCAGTTTGCAGGATCATCCCCAAAATACAACTGCTTGTTGGTTCTACTTCCGAACTCTTCTTGTACAGTACATGCATGTTCAAGTTTAGCTGGTATAGCAAAAGGTTTCATAATGATATTATTATAGAATCAAAAAGTAAGTTATCAGAAACATAGTTGTGTTTTGCGGTAAGCTCACAAGTAGTGGTTCTGCAGCAGTTCAAAAAGATCAATAGAAGCCTTAAGAGCAATGATGCCAATAGAAAGCTTCAATGCTTTGGGTACAATGTGGTGGAACCCAGGCTGCTAATCGTATCACCAATTCAAACTTGCACGACAGTGACAAGAGAAAGGACAACAACATGTCTATCACAACAAGCCAAATGATTTAGACTACTATGCAGATCCATAAATCCTGCTTTTGCATTCGAATGAGTCTGCTTCTTGTGATAGAAGATGTTTCAGCAGTAGAAGTATTCCATGAGCAGATGAATGCAGTCAAGAGCAAAAAGAGGAGAAAGCTGTCGTGTTCCGAGCAGCTTCATGAGATATTGGACAAAAGAGCAATAATTCCATGCAGGAAAAGTAAAGACCCTAAGCTTGTTCTCATCATCAACCAGCCAAATTTGATGACAAGGGATTAGCTTTGCAAGATTGGATGGGCTTGTTAGTTGACAAGCAATGTCTTCACATGTCACAAACAGCAGACCAATAATTGCATTCCTTGTCAATTAGAGCTTTGAGTTTTGAGTTCTTTAGGGAATTGACTGAACAGTGATCCTGGGAAAGGGAATATGGACCTGTGGATCTGTAATTTGTTACATATTGAGTGTTTTTTTTTTTTTGGTCATTGAACTATGTCGAGGATATTATTACTTCTCATATTAATAGTCATCATACATACACATCTAATTGACTAGTCTAACGGTGAATATCCTCCCATCATGTACTTTGTGTGCTCATTATTCTTTTATATCAACTTTTCTAGTGGCGCTGACAAAAAAAAAAAAAAAAAAAAAAAAGTCAAAACAAGTGTTTAAAACTTTATAATCGAAACCGATATACTTGCATGATATCTTTGATATCATATGCATAAATGTTCAGGAATAATTTGTACTTTGTTAATATAATTGAGAGTCACTGGTTTAATCGAATTCAAAATGAGTAAAAGAAGATTTTCAATTACATGCTGATTGATTATTGAGAATCGGCATTTCTAAAGTTCAGATGGTTTGCAGGGTGACAGACAATCGATCAAAATGAACAAGGCTGGACCTGCATAATATGTGAGTCGATGTACTACTAAATTTACCAAAAACTGGTACAATTCCTTGGATTACACTTGTAACGACCTTAAATTTAGTCCCTCATAAAAGTAAAATTCGAATTGACTTACGAAAACATAAGAGGTGTAATTTCATTAATATGGATCTAAGCATTCTAAGCTACTGGTTTAGGTTCAACAAATTAATAAATCAGTTATTCCATCAATTTAGATTCTGACGATACCATCAAATCTAACCATTCATTGTCGCTTGAAAGCATAGAAAAGGAGTACAACGCAATCTAACAGCTGCAGAAATGTGATACCAAAGATGTTCTGGAGGAAGAAAAATTCCTGTCATATTAAAATGTGTTAAAATATAAGGGTGTTGAATTGGACTTTGGCAACAGCATTACATACATTTGACAAAAATATGCATTCCTATCATTCGATTACATAGTTGGAAAATCATATCATTTGTAAGAAACAAATTTGGAAAAGAAATTTGTTGTATATCATCCATCAGGTGTTGCACATTGGTGTCTTTTGAGACACAAACTACATTGCAGGTTTTCTTTTTTAAAACATTCACAATACAAAATTATGAACAATCAAAATGATTTGTTCTCATGCACAACTAGAAAGGAGTTTGAGGACTTATTCCTATGCACAAAAGAATGGTTAAGCTGTAACCAAAACAATCTCCCAGTGAATCTTCTTCATGACTTGAAGCTGAATTTTCCTGGGTCGGCATAGTTTATTTCAACCTGTTCAATCTTACAGACTTTGAAACCTCTTATCCTTGTTTCCTCAGGAATCGAGATGTCTTTATAATCAACATGCTCAAGTGCCCAACCTTTATTTTGAACACATCCAGTTACTTTCACCTACATTAGGCCACAACTAAACATTAAAGATCATATCAAGACTGCTATTTGAGTGAAAGCTCATGCTGCAGGCTCCATGTACATTAGAATGCTTAAGATCGATGTGGGAATGATCTAAGTATCTCTTTGTTGAATAAGTGCTGCAAAAGGATGGAGAAATACCTCTGCTTGATCATTAGCATTGACAACAAGAGCTCCATCCAAGGAGAGACCATCAAGGAATATGTTCTGGCCATTGATGATCATGGTAGATCTCTGTGATATGGAACAACACTCACCAACTTTTCTTTTTACGTCTCTAAAAGTCGAGGCCCATTTTGGGCTCCATGTGATGCGTGGCCACAGTTCCACCTCTTGTCCATTGAAGATGTCAGTCACAGGGTCAGCTATATGCACACCAGCCTGCAAATACATCATCTGGTGAGAAAACCGAGCCTCTGCTGCAAATTATGTACAACATCGGCAGTATCACTCTGTATGGATATTTATCAAGGCATTTCCTCACTTTGGGATTCATAGTAGCTCCTACATTCATGTAACCATAAAAAAGGATCATCCAATATACAGCTGTAGCAGATTCAATATGACGAAAATAAAAACTATGTTGGTCAAGGTTTTAAATACTGGTCCGAGCCCGGTTTTGGTGTTCTATCATGCCATTGACCTGATGGTATGCCAACTCTACAGTTGAAAAATAAGGAAAATGAAAAGTGCATTAAGCTATACGTTTGATACCGGTCCTTGGTTAGATTGGTAAATACCAGTCAGTGCACATATCAATATGCCTAGATTTTAGAACCTTGATGCTGATGCCCAATCTAATATTTTGATATTCCACACTAGCATGAGCAATGATATGTATATAGACCGAACGACCAATTCTATTTAGTTTGCTAGGGCTTAGTGATTTCTTTTGAAGACCAATGAAATAAGGCAAGACACGTGCAAATTCAACATAATAAATAGCTTCAGACACGACCGATAACCAGATAAAACAAAGGCACTTTTAGGAAAAGAATTCTCACATATTTAATTGATAAGCCTGCATCAAGCCAGACAACATCAATTCCTCTCAAGTGCCACTAAAATTCATGCATCTTGTGAGAGAAAGCAAGCTTAATCCAATTTGTGCAGTAATATGCTTAAGCAGAATCTATGGAACCAAAAGATGCATCAATCAACATGTCCTGCTCATATATGATTAAAGAAGTGCAATTTTGATGGTATGAGAATGTATGCAAGGTCAAACAAGAATCCAACTCGTAAGTTGGCAAAAAGGCCCAAGTTCATGGACTTTAATCAAAGCAAAATGTTCCTTGTAGACATTTCTCATCTTGAGATCTGAAAGAAAAAAAGAATCACATATCAACATTTCATATATAAATCTACATAAATATTTTGAAAATATATTTAATACTAAAATGTGCAACAGAGTAGAAAGATCTGTTGCACAGGGCTTCCTGCCTTTACAAAGTTCAAGGAGCATCAATGTACATCTTTATTTTAGCTCCAAGGCCCACCCTCAAAATAGCAATAAGGTGCACCATAAGTTTGTTATCTTAAATAAATATCGAGTATCAATGCATAAAATTACTATGGACAGTTAGAATAGAATAGCCTTTTTCTTTAGTCGAATAATATCATAATTAGACAGCTACAGTTATGGACTTGCAATTTTCAAGGTTATATATTACATATAAATGTTACCTTTCTAAGAATAAGACAATTAGCCTTATAAATAGCCATCTCTCCACTTGTTGCACTGTGATAAGGATTTCCTTTGGGCACCTAGAATCAGCCAATAACTCAAAACCAGTGACAGAAAATAAAAATTTGAATGCCATAAACAGAATGAGATGAGAATTCATACATATAATTGCGCATTCCAAAGTAGAAATTGATTCAAGTGTTTAACATTTTAACAAAGGGAATAGATAACTAATGCACCCCAATGACTCATGGCTACCAAGCATATGTATGTATTGAGACACTAAAAACTGGGTGTCTAAATAAGATAATCTCTGAAACAAATAACATATATGGAAAATTTGAAAAAAAGCCTGTCCTTGAAACTTTTTAGTAGATGCTATTTCTCTAGAGACAGATAATATATAGGATTTGAGCAAACAAAGCACCTGAGAAATTGTTTTTCTCGTTGCATGTGCATAAATCATAGAACTGGTTAGGAAGATATAAATTTATCTCTCATTTATGGAGATTTCTGTCCACCCACGGCATCTAGTTATCAGAGAAAGCTGAACAGGCCTATTCACTAACAAAGGATAAGTTGAAAACTTCATCAGCTTAGAAGTCAAGGCTGACCAGTCATCCCAGATCTAAAATTTAACTCCTGAACAGGCTCAGCCTACAAAAATGATTAGTGTTTGTGCGATATTACCATTATATTGCCAGTCCTGGAACCAACATACAAATGCCCAGCTCCATCCCATCACTATGGCCCAACTTTATATGGATTTGCACCTTCATATTTGGTCTGCTAAGCCCAAAATCTGATGGTTGCATCTAGTGCCTTTGGGAAATTTCCATTCTTAGCTAGATTTTAATTCCCCTCATGAACCATTCCACTATACAATACCATGCCACTATACAATACTATGAGGGCAAGCAATGACCAACAATTAAAATTGTGAAGCAACTATACCTCCTAAGCCAGAGCTCCAGTTGATCTGTCACCTTATGAATAACTCCCATTTGAATGACACATTGTCTCAGGATTTTTCTCTAAAAGAACTAATTTGTTGTCTTCACCAGTCAACATCATAATCCCTCAACAATAACTCAGCTGTTAAGCACATCCAGAATGTGGTGGAGTAACAAATACAAGATGTATAGATGTAATATCATCAACAACGCTACCTAACTTAACCTACAAAAAATGGTTTCTATTTGTGAATATACATAGTTGATGTGAATGGACAAATAGAGTCAAAGACTAATATGCAAACTGAAAATTGAAAGAGAAATTTGTGCAAAAAATTATGACAAAAGAATATTTCATAAAACTCTATCATCAAATAGAATTTCATGCAATAACAATTATTCTACAAAATTCAGATCTGAAGGGTCATTACTTTTTCAAACTAGTTCCTAAATAACAGAGGATATCTAAAATGACAAGCTGATCACATTAACAGGTTAACACCTCTATGAAAATTCAAAGTGTAATAGAACACTGCTGCAAAACAGTAAACTCCTATAGATTCTGCAGAGATTGTGACATTCCAGTGTTTGCAAATGTATAAGGCCAGAGTCACAAAATAGACAAAGGGCGACAACTGATTGTAAAACTTGCCCAATCCTTTTTATTGAGCCTTCTCAACTAAGGTAGCAGCACTCAAACAATAGGTGAACCAAGTGCATAAAGCTCCCCCAATACAGGGTCTGGAAGGATCAATGTATACATCCTTATGCTTACAAATAGAGAGACCTTTTGTGAGACTCAAATCATGATCATCTAGGTCACAATAGAGCAACCTTAGAAAAATAATTAAAATATGGAAAGAGATTGCAAAGAAAACATAATTTATTTACTTTAACTTGGAATTGACTAACTTTTGAAGTGATTCTAGCAGGAGGGTTTAGCCTATAAATAAGTGAGCTTAATACATTTTCCATCTTTCTACAGCTTAAAACAGCTCATCCATATAGTTCAGCATCTAAGAAAAGTTTGACCTCTGACTATTTATTCTTTTCCTCATAAATTTATCAAATTCTAGAGCATGAAAAGAAAATCTCCACTTTTATTTTCCATTACATCAGCAGTAACCTAAAATGAATTTAACTGATTTTAGTGTTACCTTCATACTTTCTTATTCTAATATGTTTCTCTTGAAAATTTACCAAGAAAATGTTCGTGCTTTCTGCAAAATACCTTGATGATATTCAACCAACATTCTTTCCGCCCTTTAAAACCAGGTCTATATGCAAGATGAGATGCCGATGTGAGTGACAGAAAAACTATACCTTTGAAGCATCTTCAGGGTTATTCTTTACAGGTGCATAGGCAAGCCATTTATCCATTACCTTGAGAGGGGAAATATGACAAATAAGCATTTCAATTTGCATATACATGAAAATGTTATCTGAAATCAAACAAAAATTGTAATCATCATTGACTATGTATGGGTTTCAATAAGTACACCATAAAATGCAATTCTAAATTTTATATATGAAGCTACACTTGTAATTAAGCTGTAAGCAATGCTCTTTATGTGTATTTCCAGCTGCCCTCATCAAGACAAGCAAATCTAAGCTGTAATGGATCCTGATTACACTATTTTCACTTTAGAATAAAATAGTTGTTTACTAGCATGTGTGTCTAATACTCTGCCTGCTGGAAAATTGAATTACACATGGTTGCATTCCAAAACATGTAATGAGTCTCAAAAAGATTTTGTTAAGAAACAAAAGAGAAATAATTGATCTGTTTTTTTTAATTCAGCTACTTGATAGTCGACAACATACATTATTTAGCCTCATCCACATGGATGTTTTATTACCATGTAGTTCAGTTAAAGGTCAAGGTGTCTGAAAAATCATAGCCCAACTATATCCTTTTAACCTTTTCTTATCTGCTCAATTTTTTCTTCCTCTCTTGTGATTGTTCTTATTTCAACTCAACTTCATGTTTTAACTGATGTTAAACACCTTAAAATGAATTCTCCTCATCTTAACCTGTGACCCATTAAACTGACCCTAAACAGATTATCCAGTTTGGTTTCTTTTTTAGATGGGCCTATGGCCTAATTACCTTGCCGCAGCTTGCGAATGTTTTTTTATATATTGAATTTATTTGGTTCAAGTCATTGTTCTCAGCCATTAGATGTAATTTTATAGTGGAAATCCAACTTGGTTCTGCCATATTTAACCTTAGTCATGGTGGTCAATCTCTCTCTCTCTCTCTCTCTCTCTCTCTCTCTCTCCTATCTATTATTGGCAGTTGATACAATCGCTTCATGACCTCTCCTCTCTTGATTTTTGCCAATGATCGTGGGCCCTTCCTCCTTTCCACTGATTATCACTGCCATGTGTCAACATCCAGTCACAACCCATCCTCAAGAGTGACCCACTTTACTGCTACACCTCTTTGTTCGTCTCTAGAGATCATCACCTCCATTCACAATGAACACATCCATGTTAACCTTTGTCCCTGCTGGCAGTGCAGGCCTACAGCACCTCGGTGGCACCGCAACTTGCCCAAGGCACTGCCTCCATGTTTAAGAACACATGCATCAGGATCAAGCTGCCTCGATCTTGTCAAGCTAAGCCAGAACAGAGTTTTCCAAAACACTTTCATGCTTGAGCTGAGCTCAAATGCTATGTGGGTTCAATTCAGCCTAGCCCAAACATGCTTATGCTTATCATGTTCAGATTGTCTACGTCCTAGTTGACAATATCATGCCCGTAAACTTATTAAAATAGCAATGTCAAAACTTCAAGGATCAGGCAACACAAACTTTAAAATGCATTTCTGGCCTCATTGAAATAAATGACCTATACAATGTATACATAATCATAATATAATATGAAGAAAAGAAGACATATTAAAGGTGCATTATCAGTGGTCTGCAAGATTAATGAGTGCATTCAAACAATATAGAGATAAACATATCCTTAATAATGCCACCAAGTCTAAGTGAAAATTTAAAGTCCATGAGTAGTATATCTAAGAACTTCACAATTAACTTAATCAGCAATGTTGAATAGAATAAGTTGCCAAATCATAATGTTATAATTGCTCGGCATGTCAATCAGAACAATCTCCACATAAAATTTTGTGAATATAAATTTACCATAACAAATATAATGCTAATAACAACAACAACAAGAAGAATTTAGTGGGATCTTAGACATAATCAAGATTGGAATTCAGAAAAGCAACAAAGAGCCCACAAAAGTTCTATTGAGTTTAAAATCAATACTTACTGTGAATCCAACCTTTGCCAATGGGGAAGAGATTTGGATAATCTTGCATCATGCATTCCAACCGAGTTGAGGATTTAAAGGATGACTTGGTTGAATCCTTGTATCTGAAGCGAGGATGGATAACACTGTTAAGTTATTAATTGGGATTTTAATAGCTAATAAAGAGTAGTCAACTCAATTATTCACCACAGACTTTCTATGTACCAGCAACATGTATCCATGGAATGACCTAGCATTCTGGTACCACATTTCTTCGTTTCGAAGATGAAAATTTTCACTATTCTTAGATTCTAGCAAAAAGACATTTTCCTGATCTCAACTCCATGCATGTAAGTAGTCTCTGGGTTGTGTATGCTGATTATGAGGTCAACACAACAAAATGATTGAATATATCAATTGCTTCTCATCATATAAATAAAAAAGAAAATGAGCCTTTACAAATCTTTTTATCTCATAACTAGACTTTTCGGACTTCCGGGACCGCATCATAGAGTAACCTTAGAAATTGATCATCATCTGCATTGCTAGACTGAAGCATCTCAATCTATTCATGTTGACGAATGTTTATGCATCTCCCTCAGGTCACAGACTGCTAGATTCTGGTGATGTGACAATCTTTTGAAAACAAGATAAAGCAATCAGATATATGACTATCAACATAATCCTAAGGCGTTTTATTTTCTTTGACATCTGCAATTATCAAGATTCAAAATATCAGACACACGACCATTATCTAACCATTGGTAGTTACACCACTTGGAACAATGGATTTGTTTCTGTTATGTCCTGTATTTCCGTCTTTCCCATTGTTGACCAGCATTTAGAAAATAAATGTACCAATTTTTCTCCAATTTAGTCTCCTTTCTATGATCTTTTATTCCCAACCATTGATCCATCAAAAAGATATATGTGAATTCAAGCTTAGCAAGGCACTAGATATTTCTCTTTTTTCCGTGGTGCCCTGCAAAAATGATACTGGTAAAAATCAATATGTTTTATGACACCAACTGTCAGAATAATTTCATGTGCTTAAAGCATCACTTCACATGTTTTAAAGGTGTGACACATTCAATTGCATCGAACAGTCTAACTTTATATTATGTTCATATGAACAGCTATAATCTACTGTAAATACTGGAAAAACATCATGAGGATTAAAATATCAAAAGTATAATGACAGCTATGTGTTCTGTCATGCTCATAAAACTGCTGATAGCTTCTGCAACATAAGAATTTTTATCAGCTTTGGATATTATGTTAAATCTTTTAACCACTGATCCAACTTTCCATCAATATTCACTGATAATGTCGAGATTATGCACAATGTTTTTTATGCAAATAACATAGAAAGATTGAGCCACTTACTAATTGAGTTCTCCCCTGATTCTCCCGTTCCTCTATTGAAATGGACTTAATTGTTTCATGAACCACTACATTGTTGTGTGGACCAATGATTGCCGTTTCGCCTGGACCAATATGAAACGGGCAGCATGTACCAATCTGAGTGCTGATTGATACACGGACCCACCCCGGTCTGATCCGTCATATAAAAGGGAAGTGGGAAACCCCAAATCCCACTTTCACACCGCCTCTGCTTCTCACATGATCGCTGCGAGGTTGCGACTTCTCACCACCATGACCTCTGCTTGCTGCAATCGATGCTGCATACTGCCACACGACTGATTCTGCGATCGATGCTTCTCATGCAGGTGGCTACCGACGACCTCCACTTGCCATGACCTCGCTGCATGCCGCTACATCTCAAGTATGTCTCTTCTCCTATTTCTCTTCCTCTTCATCCTTCCTTCTTCCTCCTCCTCCTCCACTGCTTCCTCTTCTCCCCTTTTTCTTCCTCCTTCCTCCACCGTCCTTGCCTCTTCTCCCTTTTTTCTTCTTCTCTTAAACACAATGTACCATGTGTTGATATAATGGTACAAACCGATATGTACCGGCCCGACAAATCTCCAAGACAGGTCCAGTACCCAATTTGGCAAACTTGAAAGTGCACCTAGATATTAGTGGAGCTTTTTGAACCCACAATTATGGTTTTTTAGTTTCAAAAAGTTCCAATCATGCCAACACACAAAAGGGATGAGGTTGGTAGTGTGCTTGATGGGTGGGCCGAAGGTTGATGCGAAAGGCGAAACGAATCGAAAGGCGCGAAGGCCTGCGATGTATATACACATGAAATATCAAACAGTAATATGTTATCAAAAATCATTGATCCTATGCCAAAGAATTTCTATTATACAGAATCATGCAGGCTTATTATCAGCATGGGCCATAAATGTTACATCCATTTCCATTCCCAAAAGACTAGACCTTCTAGGAAAATCTCTTCAAATTTAAGATCATCTTAATACAAGGTCACATCTAGATTTATGAACATTGTGGTGAATGTCAATTAGAGGGTGGGCCTTGGTACAATGGTAAGGTTGTTCTTTTATGACAAAACCAGGGTTCAAATCACAAAAATTGCTTCTTTAAATATTTAAAAGAAAGGCTACCAACATTGATCGTCCCTAGACTTGCATTAGTGAGAGCCTCGTGCACTAGGTACACCCTTTTTATTGTGAATGTCAATTATAGAAATCTCTATGCATTCACTTCAAACAACTACAAATGACATTCTAACATACTACTGCTAAGGCATATACAGAAAAACAAATATTGATCTTAGTAAACAACACAGCAGAGTGAGAATTACTTAGGATTAACAAATTCAGCAATTGCACCTCGCGTTTTGCTAAGCTCCTTTATATATGGTCCAAGGTCCAAAATTAGCTGCAAAAAATGATTCAATATGATCACGAAGTTCTATTTTGAAAAAATTCAATTCTTAGATAATTGTACAGGCCTATTGAATCGTTTAGAAAAATGTTAACCTACAGTTGGATGATATGAAGTATGCAAAAAAGAAATTATGCAACATAAGGTATAATGGCTGTTGCATTTGTCAAGGAAGCTAAATTCATCAAGGAATCAAATACCATGAGGCACCAATTGGTATGGCAGTCCATAATGGAATGACCATAGACTGAGTTGTGGATTACCCAGTCCTGAGTGACATACTGCTATTCAATGTAAAAGAGCCAAAAGCATCCAAGCACCTTGACAACAGTCAAATGTGTTGGTTCAGTCAAAAGTCCCTTAAATCAGGGGATCCATTTGGTGGAGATTTGCTTAAAACCCTGAGCACAAAGAAGAAGATCTATGAACGTTCAATTTTAGGTGCTAACAAATGTCCCTTAAGTAACTAGTTTGTTTCTGAACATGTAACTGCAGACCTGAGATGGCTAGATCATTATAAAAATCCTTTTATCATAATAACTTTTATCAGTTTTGATGGTTTTTCTCAGTGATTGCCAGATTAGAGTCATGAAGTACCAAAAATTTCAAAATTTATGTAGCTCATTAGCCAATGAGTAACACAGACCAGCCTTAACATGTAAGGATAGAACATTCAAGTGGAATTAACAAATCAATTTACCCATTTTCCTATGTGACATTAATCTAATGTCATAATCCCCACTAGTCAAAAGCCTAACATGCTTATCAGTGTGGAGAACATGATCCACTTCAGATTTTTGTCATGGAACTAATACAAAGTAGAGTATCTGATGAAACCACCAAATGGTCTGATATGATTTAGTCATGACTTGATACAGTTTATTGGCCACAATCTAGCCACCCACTTCAACTATAATTGATTTGGGATGCAACTGACTTCACCATTTGTCGACGCCTGAGCACTCAACACACTAGCATTCAGGGTAAAGAAATAGTTCAGGTCTAAGATTTAGAGGCTTAGGTTACTGTTCAAATAATTTTGGATATGAGAATTTAAAATGCTAATAGAGGACTTAATAACATCAATTTGGGATTTGAATCTGACTGTCCAATCACAACTTTTGGATCTTGTTCTATAGATAATAGCTAGGAGCAATTATAAGCCTATCTAGTCTATCCTATACTTCCAGATAATTCATGTTTGTTAATCATGTCATTAGCCACATAGGTACATTCATCCTTTTTCTTTTTGTTAAAAGATAATTCACCTTCTTTGTCCATGAAACATAACTTAAATCATGGTATGTAATTTCGAATGATATCACCAGATGCGGCGATGCATCCGGTCGAGAGGATACCGGTACACGGACCGCCGCTACCAAGCGGTATGCATATTTTGGTCGTATGCGAGCGCGCACCGACGGTACCGAGGTGTACCGATCGATGCAGCGTCATCGACCAATACCGAGGTATACCGACCGATCTGCCTGATTTCGACCATTACCAAGATATACCGATCGGTATGGCCTAGCATGGTACCGTCGGTATGCCATAACGTACCAACGATACATATTAGTACGTACCTTGCCAACCAACTCTCGGTACACTGGTACGGTACGGTATTGCGGACCTTGACTTAAATGCTAAGTTATATGCCTTTTAACATTTTTTATGGACATTGTTTGTGGATTTTTATTATTTCCATGAGAATAGTGACCAGTAATTTTAGAACTGTTGACAAATGATCATTTCATGATTAACTTTCAAAACACTTTATAATTCTCAGAGCTTAAGAGCAGAAATTATTTTTTATTTTTTTAAAATTTAGAAACCTCTCTAGTCTATGAGGTAACTAGGTTTATCAATATAGCACATGAAAAAGAGACGGACCAAATCTCACACTGGTAATTAGTCCCCTATTCATATTAAAGGGGTTAAGGTTCTCAACTATTATGGTAGCTATGCCCAATTATTTAACCCATAAAAATTTCTAGGTAACAAATCACAGCCTCCTGGCTTTCTATTTATTAGAAAAAGATGATTGAATGACTCATGGCATATGCTTATGCATTTTGTCATAAGTTCTCAATTATGAAGCCAGGTATTATAGTTTGAAAAACTATAATGTCAATGGAGCAGAGTACATCACAAAAGCTGTTTACCTGGTTTATGTTTCCAGGGTAGGAGAAAAACCTGTTTCACAATTCACGTCTCCATCAGCATGCCCAGTTGCACGTAGTAAGGGATCCAACTGATTATATTCCACATTAGTAACTATTTCTGATCCTGAAGGCAATAATTTAATAAAGTCAACTAAGAATACAAGAAAGGCTACCTGATGTTTAAAATAATAATAATGAAGCCATGCACATAATGACACAAGGAAAACAGTATCTGCTTCATTAAAAATTGTTAATAGCTTTAAAGTATCCACTGTGAATGAAACTTAATAGACACCCAGACTCCAGAGTATATAAGTGCCAGACCTACTACAATAATCTGTCAAAAACAGAGAGGCTCTGTCCTAGATACAAACTGAACTCTATGGAAGTATGAAACTACATTGAACTACCTCAGAAATTTGACTGAATTCTACAAAATTTTAATTAGGAAACTGAGGTGTGTCTAGGCTCTATGATAAAATTTAATGGATCAAATGTGATGTCGGATATTTCCTGAATGTTCACTTAGTGCATGTTTCAAAGCATGAAACTGTTAAAATATAAAATATTTTATTTATTTTCTTGACCCGAAATTTGATGTAAGCATATAATCGTTTCAAAGTAGAAATGTTATACAATCAGAATTTGTAAACTTGTTAGTTCTTTGTTTACAGTACATAAACCACTTCAATTTATATGAATTAAGTTATTTAGCCAGTCTTACGAGTAAGCAAGCTATCAGAAAAAAAGGTCAGATGGGTACATATGCAAGTAACTTTGCAAAGGCACACACATGATACAAAAGTATGCAGGCAAATACACAGGAAACAAAGCTAGAATACGATGGCAACTTCTGTTCTGTTGAAAGTTGATACATAAGAGCAAGATTTACAATAGGCTAAATAGGTTGAAAATTAGAACCCACTAAGTTATGTCATTTATTGATTAAGCCAATGCTATAAGCTATAAATATTAATAGGATGAAACATTATATTACCATCAGTATGAGTAAGTTTGGTTATCCCCCCCATTGCTTCTTTTGCCTTTCTAGGAACTGCAAGAGAATTTACATGATATCCTTTTGTAGAGCTAACACCCAATGAAGCTGGTATTGCCTAAATAAATTAAGGAAAAAATATATATAAATTTCATTCCATTTCAAGATAATGAAGAAAAAAACAAAGCAAACTTATATGATATATCAACCTTAAAGAGTAATCCATTAGTATCTTGGAAAAACAGAACCCATTTAAGACCTGCACTCTGCCTGAGAGATAACAGATTTAGATTGCATTACAAACCTGCAGTTACTAAGATCTTACAAAATTGAAACTTTAGATAATGTCAAACGATTAAGAAATTAAGCATACCACAAATTCAGAAGGCCACTAGAATAAAGAAGTGCATGAACATCACCATGGCCATGAGGCTTTGTCTGATAAAAATCAATGTAATTGGATACAAATAAATAAATTATTTATAGTACTTTTGCCAAAGAATAATTTAGTTACAGACTAGAGAACTACATGAGAATATGAATTGCACAAAAAGAAGTCACCTGAATTTTGTACTTGTCATTTAAATCTAATGCAAATCTGGCATTATTATCAGTTAAGCATGCTACTTTTTCCTGACATATTGTCAAAACAAAAGGTAAAGTCAACCTTGGACCATTGACAAAATAAAAAACATGAATGAATAATCAATTGATAATTACCTGCTTAATAAGCTTTACTTGACAGGTTTTCATTCCAAAATAATCATTCGATTCTAAAAGCAATAATGTTGATTCATGAGTATCATCAGATGTCATAATCACCAGAGGAATTTCAGCTTCACATTGGCCTACAAACTCAACGGCAGCATGATCAGTTACAGCATGTCATTCTGGTCGCACTTCTTTATGAAGTAGATATCAAGAATACTTCAGCCGTATCTACATTGTCAAAATCTAACTTAAATTCCTAATGATAAGAAAAGGTATCAGAATTTTCTCTTTATGATTCTATTGATCCCCTTGTGAATTACAAATGCAAGGATACAGAACACTAACTCAGAAGAATCTTAGAAAACACAAAATAGGAAAATCATTTTCAGACTTTTTATGTTAGCATTTCTCTGATCATATATTATTGTCAATTTAGTAGAACAGAGATCAACAGCAAATATAAAGCAGACTGGCAGAGTCTGACATGGTGGTGCACTCCACATCAACATTTAAGGAATCACAATTCAAGGAAAGAGAAAAGAATGGACATCCATGTCAAAAAGACAAAAGTTTTAAGTAGTTCTTTACATATAACTCCAAATCTTTGGGAATAAATGGTTACAAACATTTATCAAGCAATAGATTTAGCAGTTACTTACATGTTATTAAGTATCAATCATGGTGAAATGAACTATGCAGATATTTCAATAGTGTGTAGATATTCAGATACTTTTATAAAAGATTGACGGAATTACTATGTGGTAGGAGATTAAATTCATTATCAATTTTATATTTGGTAATGGAATACTTCCTAAGACTCCATTTCGAATGACATTACTTGAATAAGAAACTACAAGAATTATATGGTAAGGTGTTATTAGATCTAGTGTCTCAAATTTTAGTCTTATAATCTTCTTTGCGAAGAAAGATGATGAAAATTTTAGAGTTGTACTAACCAAGATTTACAGTTTCGATTATCAGACATGTGCCGTAAGGGAAGGGAAAGGTGGGGAGGAAGAAACGAAGAGGAAAAAGAAGGAAAAGAGGAAGAAGGAAGCAGAACAAGAAGGAAGAAGAAGAGGAGGTGGAGGAAAAGGAGACAGTGGAGGAGGAAGAAGGAAAGAGAAAGAAAAGAGGAAGAGGAGGCGGTAGAGGAGGCATATCACAGTGGTCCAGGGGCAGCGGCAGAAAGCAGCAAGTGGCAACCATGCGAATGATGAGTGCGAGCAACCACCATGCAAATCATGATGAGCACGAGAAGTTGCAAGTGTGAGAAGTCCACGTTACGTTGCTACCCCAAGTACAAAATATATGTTATATGTATAGATTGGACCAAACCACCCAGTTTGGACTGGTCCAATTGGTGGATGGACTTGTGAATACTGATCAAACCATGCCGAGTCAATCGAGATTGCAATCCTTATTATTAACTATCAAGAGTGAATAAAGTCACAATGCAAAGTAAATATCCTCTTGTATCAATTACTGGGTATGTGCATAAGTATTTCAAAGATTGATTTATGATATATTAGCTCAAAGGTATACTTGAGTCTGTTTTCGAAACCATATATGAGTACTATGAATTTTAGTTGTACCAATCAAATGCACTTGTAATTTATGAATTTCATGAACATAATATTTAAATTATTCTTAGATAAATCTATATTTGTCATTATTGATGATAATTTGGTATATTCTACAAATTATTAAGATAATAAAGAGCATCTGGGAATTGTCTCATAAGTTCTAAGACATCAAAAGTTATATGTAAAAACAAGGTGAGTTTTGATTGGATAAAATGGTATTTTGTATCATACTATTTCCAGGGAATGAACTTAGTTGATTCAATACGTGAAGTGATATTTTTTAACGATCATGGTAAAGTTCTAACTTACACTATGAGATAATTGAAGCCATATAAATATTTTAGTCTTATACATAATCTTGAATTAGCAACAACAGCTTAATTTTATTTTGAACCAGCAATATTCTTTGTATGATGATAAATGTGAGACAAAAGGAAAAGAAAAATAGATGACTCCAAGTATTGAAAGATTTTGATTGGACCATAAATTATTACCTTGTAAAAGTGAATAGTATCGTTGACGCACTTAGTAGAAAAGTTTAACTAACTTGGATGCTACAGCACACAGATTTGTGTCATACAAGATCCACAAAGATAACTCAATCCACTAGAATTTTGAATCAACTCAATGCTTGACTTAGTTAGATGAAACTTAGAGTCAAACTCAGTCTCACTTGATAATGTTCTCAGAATTTGGACAAATTTATTAAACATGACCAAGTTAGAAGGCTTACATCACACCTACACTAAAGAATGACTATAAGGTTGATCACCAGTTTATATAAAACATTGAATTGTAATTATATAATCACTCCATGTCAGGTTGCACAATGGAATCCTAATCCTTTGTTACATAAAGGCATTGAGCCATCATGAAGATCATGAAGGCTTCAAGATAGGATATTTTTCTACATATGTTTTTTATTTAATTTTTTTGTACTCATGATTATGAAAATTTTATGTTTATTATTTATTTTATTTTTCATAGTCATGATTATGGTAATTTTACTAAATTTCAGGCCTTTAGATTTAAGCATATGGGCATAAACATAACAAATTAAATGATGATAAGTGATAAATCCAATTATATATAATATTTTCTAATCTTGTTCTACTCATCTTGGACAATATAGAGTCATTCCTAAAATTTTTTAGCATTGGTTCAAGTTTTGTATTCAAATTAATTTAGCAACAACCATGATGCATGTTTCGACAAAGAAAACCTTCTTGTAAATCTAAACGCTCATACCGACCTTGTACCAGTCTACAACTAGCCTCCTGCAATGCTAGAATAGATTCTATGTAGTGTTGGAGAAAGCATCTGCCTGTTGTGGTTTCTGAAGGAAGAGCCAACTGCAACATAAAAAAGTTTATAATCTGGTCTCACCGAAGAAATAGCTCCAAAAATTCTCCTTTAGATAGCAACTGAATGTTCAAGAAATTATTGCCAATCATGTTCAACAGGGTCAAGCAGGTGTAGAGCAAAGGGGCTCAAATATTGGGCACATCATTGTAAACTAATCAGCTATAAGCCTAAACTTGTGTATAAATAGCAACTATAAAAATAATTGTGACTTGGTCATTGGGCATTGGGCAGTTTATATTAACTAGCTACCACAAGGTACCTAAATGTGAAAGATATGATGGAGGACATTAGTCTTTAATCAGAGTGCTTAGAACTTCTAAAATTTATTTCAAATCTGTGACTAATTTATGTACACCTATTATTTCCTACTCCTTATAGGCATGTACTAACCTCTTCCACTGGCTTCTCTCTGATTAAATCTCTCATGTTAGCCAAACATGTTGTGGTGGTTTTCAGTCAATTCTATCGTTTTCTCATATAAATTTAACTTTAAGAAATAAAATGGAAAATGACTAGAAAACTAACTGCAACCAATGTTATCAGGGAACTATTTTTGTAAAATTGTAATTTAGATAGTAACCTAGTTGAATGACTGAAATAAAAATTTATCAAATACTTGGTGCATTCTAGTGATTTAAAAGCACTACGCGCCAAAAGGCGCCAAGGTCCAAAAGCACTTTGAGGCGCTCTCTAGCGCTTGCCCGAGCGAAGCGAGACGCTAAAATATAAAATATATAATATAATTAATAAATATAATTATTTAAATAAAAATCTAACAATAATTTTAAATAAATAAAAATTAATAGTATTAAAATCAAAATAATATATTATTAATCTAATAAATAAAGATATCTTTTGTTAATAGTTAGCGATATATTGTTAATATACTATTAATAGTATGCTATCGAGAAGAGTGTAAGGAAAGCCGAGGCGATTGAGAGCAACGGCAACGACAATGGCGGGAGCAAGAGTGGTGGCGGCAACAATAGCAACGGTAGCAATGAGCGGGAGCGAGAGGAGGCGGCGGTGACAATGGCGATGGTAGCGGCGAGTATGCGGGGCGAGAGCACGATAGTGGTAGCGACAACAGATGCTGGCCGGCGGCCAGATAGCGGCGGCGATGGCGGCCGAACAACGGGAGCGACAAGCGAGGTTAGGGTTAGGGAAGACGAGAGAGAAATGTGCTTTAGTTGGTTTGATTGAACCAACTAAAGCGACCAACTAGCATTTTAATCTTTGGTTCGATCCGCTAGTTTTAACCAGTGCTCGCCGCGCCCGACGCCAGAAACTCGGCGGCGCCCAAGCCGCTTCTTTGAAGCTTACCGCCTAGAAATGAAGCGAGGTGCTCGAGCCTCACCTTGCCTTCGCTCGAGCGCTTAAGCAAGCGCCTAAGCGCCTATTGAAATCAGGTGGATTCAAATGTAGATTGCGAGAGAATTCATCTTAACTACAAAATGCTATTGTATGAACATCGGTGAAATCAACATTATCATTGCAGTAATATATAACTAGTACCAAGAATCATTCAAATGCATTAAACAAAAGCTCTACCTTAGTTGAGGACTTATAATTAACAAAATGGCATTGCAGCAGGTACCTGAAACTCGATTCTGAGAAAGAAATGCAGACTTATAATTAACAAAATTTGTCACCACTATAGGGTGCTACTTACTTTAATTCCTTTGTATCCAAGGCGTTCTCCAAGCCCACCACCACAAGTACAAATCGGCCCTCCTAGCTTCTCTAACACTGACCTCTTCCAACATCATAAAGTTATCATTGCCAAATGTTAGAATCTCTCCTGTTGGAACCTGCACACATTTCCTTATTATCATTTCAAACTATCTTATTTTACAATATTTGTTATTTAACCTTTTCTGTTAAACGAGATTTGTTTGTGATTATAGTGATATTTAAAGTTTATATTGTTTGGAAGTTGAAACAACTTGATCATGATTCACAAATATGCAGGACTATTATAGTAAGCAGATGAAAGAGGGCATAAAGTATCCTCAGGACCTCAACAATTTGCTTTCATTAAAAGAGACAAAATCATGAACTCTTAGTTAATAAGGGATGGAATGTAAGCAATGTGCTTGCTAAAGAAAAAAATTCAATCTTTTGTATTTTGCATTATTTATAATCATTAGACCAAGGTTTTTAATTTTGAATGATACCACCATGCATCGAGCGGTACATACCCAGGTCAGCTACTTGCGGACCGATCGCGGACCACCCGCTGGGACAAAGATACCATCGATTGAGGTTGTTTATGCCCCGTTACCACCGAAATCGGTCGGTGATGGTCGATTCGATAAATGCGCACTTTTACCGCTACCAAGCGGTATTAGCGAGGAGAAGGAAGAAGAGGAGAAGAAAAAGGAAAAAACTTGGAGATTCGGTGTTGCTTTCCCTCGGCGATCGATCCATTATCGCCCTCCCGCCGGACATCACGAGATAAGATATCGCCTCCTCCTCATCTCGAGGCGATGAGGCCTCAGCATCGTTGACGACTCCTAATCCATGCAGGGAGAAGAAGCCTTGATGTAAGAGAAGAAACCTCAGTGACATCGCTGAGGCTTCGCGGGAGACCTCGATGTCGTCGGCGACTTCTCTAATCCAGCGTGGGAGAAGAAGCCTCAGCGTAGGAGAAGAAACCTCGGTGACATCGCGAGGCTTCCTAGGGAGTAGAAACAAGGCGACGCATCCCACCCCTTTTTTATTTTTAACTTTATTATTATTATTATTATCATTATTATTATTATTATATATATATATATATAGAGAGAGAGAGAGAGAGAAAGTGGTACACCAGAGCATACCGCTCGATATACTCATATTGTACCATACCGAGCTGAGCTCGATATTCTGGTATAGTATAAAATTACGAACCTTGCATTAGACAATATTCAAAGATGATTTAGCGCCAATATCTTCTCATCACATGTTACAGTATATTTCAGAGAGTGTCATAGTGCAACCCCATAAAAAGCTACGAAACAACCATTTGAATAACTATAGGGTTACATGCCACTAGGAATCCAGATGTAACAAAAGAATATCAAGCATACTCACAGAAGGAGTGAAGCCATCAGATGGATTTTTCCCAGCCTTTGAATCTGCCAAGAGTTTTCTTGCATTTTGAATATATGATACCAAACCACCAGGATAGTTTGCATTAAGTTGAGCAACCTAAGGAAAAGGAAACTTATAAAGAAAATCCTGAAGATGACAGAAACTGAATGCCATAAAGTCTTTGTAGTTTGTTCAACATGAAGACAATTCTCATTCATGTTTATTTAGGTTTTCTTACTTGTCATGTTTTCAACTATGACATTACAAAAATAATAATCACATACTACTGATAATATAATGCAGCATTAACTGGGACCTGTAAGTTAGTTATCATAAACAACAACAAGAACAACAAGAACAACAATGACAACAAGCTTGAATGTCATAATTATATGGGATAGACGGCATGGATCTTTTGCCACCAATGAACTTTTTGCAGAGCAATATCCTTAGTTATATTACAATTATGTGTTTTTATGTTTCTTTAATGTCATAGTTAAAAAACATGGTAGAGCTACCCTAAACATATCTGACGGATCAAGTCTAAAGATGATTTTGAAAACAATGATAATATTTAACTATCAGCACCTATAATCACATGTTAGGTCAATAAGCCTAAAATATGGCATTTCTCTTTCAGTTTCTGATAATAAGTACAAGTTTCTTGTTATCCTTTTTTAATTTGTGTCACCTAATGCTTATTCTTTTTCAAAAAAATGGAATGTTTGGTTTGGATATTATCATATGTTCTTTAACATATCTAACATTAAATTTGTTTCTTAAAGGCACATTTCAGGAACAAATAAGCTCCATACAAATCCACTTGAAGAAAACTCAAGTTTCAAATGTCTTAGACAATAAGCACCAATATGTATCTTGATATTGTCTATAAAATCAGTGTCAAATTGTAAAAAATTTAAAGGATCTAATGATGGAGAAAAACAAATCTATGAATAATCTGAAGGGAGATAGCGCTTACCACTGCATCAAAACACCTCTCTCAAAAAGTCCAATCCTGATATCAACTAATATTTGAACATAATAGGACCTTTAGGTTTAGATCATTCATTGTTCTTGCTATTTGTGTGTCAATGATTACACAGTTCTCCTGTTGTGTCAATATCATTGCTCATTCACTGGAATGACATGTTAGAACAGACTGGTTTTCTCTAATAATGTGAAAAATGTTGTTATTAAGCATTAGAAAGAGTGTCACCTATCTCACGAATGACATTAGCAGAAGAGTAACATATATCTCCAAATTTAGCACTTCAGAAATTTCTTTTGAAGATACAAATTCCAACGGAATCAAATTTCTTCAGTGTCATAAAGATTCAAAAGAACAGGAAAAGTTTCTAAATAACCTGATCAAAATAGCCTTTCTTCCTTCTGTCATCAACACCTGGTTCTGGCCAATGATCAAAGAGATGTTTTTGACCCTCCTGTAACAGCATCATGGCAAGTCCAATCTGATAAACAATAATTATAGTTATTAGCAAGAAATGACTGTTTTACTAGTCAACCACTCAACATGAGTATGCTAAACCACCACATGTACAATAAAGTAGTTCTATTCAGTATTTTATTTATGTGATCTTGACCATGAAGCCTAATTTATTAACAATACTGTGTTTCTATCTAAATGGAGCATAAGTGACTTAGATATATATTTTTTATATTAATTTTTCTTTTTATATACAGTAGGTTCAGAGAAGTACAACAGTTCATTATCCCATATTTTGCACATATAAGCCCCGGAAATTATGCACAGGTAGAATCAGCACAAAATGATGCATGTGAATGAGTAGAAGTAAGCGCACACCCCAGTTCCCAGATCTGCTACCAAGAATGAAGCAAGAATCAGCCTGTTAGCAACCAAGACCACATCGCTTGTGAATTTCCTTGAAGAAGCAAATAGAAGCACGCTAAATTAAACAGGACAAGTGTTCATGGACCGGTAGTTATCCTACTACTTCATGTCGTCAAACGAAATCCAATCCCGAGATTAAGAAGAAAATGCCGTAAGATCTAGAACTGGTATCTTAAGACTCAAGCAAGTGATCAAGATCTCATCTTTCATAACATTTCTGATCGGAGAAAAACACATAAATGTTGTACCAGTTAAGACACGATAGTAACACAGCAAAAATCATAAGAGTTCAATGTCGAACCTCCTCAGAGGAGAGAATCCCAAGATTCCTCTTGAGATTTGGGGCCGACGAGGCCCAGCCGTCCCAGCCGTCAGTTACGCTCAGCCCGGCGAGGCTCTCGACGGCATTATCCATATCGCACCGAGATCCAGCGCCGGCAGATGCGGGACCGAGACGAAGACGGGGAAGTAGGACGAAGAACCAACCGGAAATGGGGAACGACGATCCATCAAATCCAGAGTACTGATCCTCTCCAGGAAGGCTTCTAATTGAAACCTCAGTGATCAAATCTTCGCCGTTAACTATGTGGACCTTAAATCTCTACGGTATGCTTACAACGAATTGGTACAATATTTGAAGCCGATCCCCAATCAGATGAAACGTGAATATGGTATCTCCGATGGGCCCCAATTAGCTCACGTGGAATATAGTCCTTGGTGGATCCCACAGATCACGAGCGGGCAAAAGGTCTTGTTCTCCTATCCCACCCGTGGGTCCCAACACACAGACATGTAATTTCACTGCAATTTGTGAGAAAAAACACATAAATGTTCTCCGACCCTGTTTCCTGCCGGGGATGTCACAAGATCGTTTTTGAATGCAACTCCTGCATCTACCTCACGCGAGCCGCACAACACCAGAAGAAGCCCTCCCATACATAGGGTGGCCATCGTGGACCCAAATCTCGCCGGGCCGAAGCACCTTATAATTCAGTGCATGCATGCATACTATTCACATTATATCCTTCGAGTTATATAAAGGATTAATAAAAAAATATCATATTGGCCTCTATTAATTCTAATAATACAACATGACCTCCACATCTGCCTCACTTTAACAACCAACCATTAACTATTATTTTCAAAATTTTGAAATATTTTTTTCCAAAAATTATTTTAAAATTGAAAAATAAATAAAAATAACAATTTTTTAAAAATATATTAATTACATTCAAAACATCTAAAATTCTCCGAGTACACCTTCATCGTTAAAATAATAATAATAATAATAACGAAATATATAGTATCTAATAGAGTGTAAGTAGAGCCAAGCAATTGGCATGGTTTTGTAGGTTTTCTTGTTGGAGGAATGAATATGAAAAAAGGATAAAAAGGTCAGCCGATTGTAGAACAGGAAACCAGCTATTTCATTATGTTTAGTGCAGCATATTGATCTCATTTCCCTTTGGTAAACTTGTACAGTGTCTAAAGAATCTCTTTTGTAATATCAGGACTACTTTAATCACAAGCAACACATGGGAAGGAAAAATATTTCTCAGCACTCACATCTATCCCAAACATCTTTGCTTTTCAAGAGAACTCACAAATCATGCTTCCACAAAAAGATGCTTCCATTTTAGAGAAGCTTCAACACCCTGGTAAATACAACGGAAAAAGTGAACTCAATGGCTAGTATATGTCTCAGCTGCATTGAATCTTCTATCTCCCAAGTCGAATATTATCCTATCAAAACTGTTTTGCTACATCTATATAATTCTCAGAGAACAGAAAATGAAATTGATGCAGGAACCTGAGCATTGGATGGTCAAAAATGAGCCTTCCGTTTCCGTGCTGTGTACTTTGTATCAGGAGGTACAGAATATCCTTTTTTCTCATCTGTTCCTTTTTCTTAAAAACCCATTCCTTTCCTTTCCCATTTTTGTTTATCTTAGCCTTCTTCCTTGAGAAGTCGGGTTCGGTCATATATGCCAACCTGCATCCAAAAACAAATGGATCATTGGGATATGATGACATGAAATAATCTGATAAATTTAGTTCAGTCCATACAAATAAGCTTGATTTGTTAATATTTTACATGGCATTTCAACGGTCACAACAATTCACATATGCATCATTGGCATTGGAATATATTGCAAGAAGTTCCTCCTACAGTTAACACAAAAAACTTCATTCAAAGATGCATGTGTGGCATTTGGAATGTATTGCACGATGGTTACTCACATGACTGCTATGAAAATTTTTTTAGAATACATAATAGAAACCCTCTCTACATGATTAGAAGAAAAAACAGCAAACTTTTGGTGACTTTAAAAATCATAAGATGTGAAGAATTTTATGAGGTAAACCTCATATCAAGATTAAGATCCATTACAAGTCAAAGATGGGTAAAGATTAAATCGAAGTGTGAAGCAAAAACAAATCTTCTTGATGTTTAATAACTTGAAATTACTGACAAATACTGTAGAGAAGAATCAATAAGAAAAGAACATCTAAGAGTTAATCTGTTAACAACTTTAAGTAAACTTGTCCAGAAGACAAAAATTGTATCTGTCAACTATCGTAAGTATATGCACCAAAATTTCAATAGTGTGCCCTTATTTTGGCCCAACACAAGGAAGCATTTCAAACTTAACAAACCTACACACGACCATCTCAATTAAAACTTGACAAAACCTCATATTTTTGTCTCTTAACACATAACCACATATTTTATCTGTTAACACATATATGCATATGCACCCAAATAATTCTGTAGAGTATCCTATTTCATAGAAGACTAAGAAGACTACTGAATGCTTCAGCATTCAACTGTTACCACTAACTAATGACCCAAATCATGTAGTATAAACTGTTACTGATTTAAAATAGAAGGTCCTTGTTCTATCTCACTTGCTGACGTGCAATATAGCAGTGAAGATAAGACAAGGAATCAACTCATCAAGTTTTTAAAGAACATACAATATTGGCTCTATAGTTTTAACTAACAAAAACAAATGCTTCACAGACATGAGAATAGTAGAAAAAAAAGCGAGGAAATTTCATAAAAGAAACATAGCAATAGTTTCTTCATACAACTGTTTAAAACCACTGCCTAAAAGATCATTATGAATGTCATTCAGACAATTAGACTTAACAAAAGTCTACTCACAGACAAGAATTGAGAATTGCACATCATAATCTTCTACTACTTCATATTCCACCAAATCAAATCTTTCTATAATGATCTAGAAGAGAACAATGTAATAAAATGGCTGACAATTCTTACTGTTTGATTTCCACCATCATCATCACTCTCCTCGCCTTCACTGCACATCGCACCATCCTCACCTTTCCCTTTTGAAGGTAGCTTTGTACTGAAGGTGGACCACATGTCAGAACAAGATATGCTTTCCTTGCTTTTGAGCTGTGGTTAACAAACATTTTAGATAGAAGACTAAATCAATAACAGAATAGACATCAAATTGTGTACACCATGTGCTGGCATTCTAAAATTAATAAATCGAAAAGAAAGAAAACAGAAACTGAGTTAATGTAAATGCAAGAAATTATTAAATGAAACTTCTAAATGGATATAATATGAAGATCTCCTTTTATTCAGTAGTCTCCAAGACCAATCTAAATACTCCTGAGACAAAAAAAAAGTTTCATGAAAGACTCATTTCTCCACTTCAATCCAATATTACAGTCATCATATTTTGACAAAATAAACCAAGCTAGTAGAACAAATAAAAGAAAAAAATGCTTCTCGTGTATTTTGCGAACACCTAATGTAGTTCTAGAAGAATCATGCAAGCACTGGGACTTCAGCCCTCTAAAATATATCAGCAATATGATAATATTAACTTAGGAAATTAAGAAAGCACCTCTACAAGAACATGCAACTTGTCAATAATAAACAGCTTAATTATGTACCTATGTGGCCAATCAACAACAATGCCACCAGCAAAACCAGTACGCATGGCATACGCTATTATCATCTCACTTTGATCCATGTTCTCTGCATAAAAGTTGCAACACGCCTTGCTCCTCTTGCAAGACATCTATATAACGAACCAAAGAAAGCCCTAAAGGGCACAATGCAAATGAGTTAGTGACACATAAAATGACTGCAGATAAAAAGGAAAATGAAGTGTTCTATGATTTGTCCATTCAAATGGAACCATTACTTTTCGATGCCCCAAGAATAAGATCTCCTTCTGAGCAAAGTAGCACTTCTCTCTTTTCACGAATAAAGTATTCTCCGAGAACATTGAAAATTGTTGAAGGTGCTCAATATGCTCTAAGTGTTTGGTTGTAGATAACGATATCGTCAAGTAGACAACCACAAACTTGTACAAATACTCCTTGAATATATGGTTCATGAGAGTGCAAAATGTGGTTGGAGGCGTTGGTTAAGCTCGAAAGGCATCACCAAGAACTCAAATGCTCTATATATAGTCACACAAGTAGTCTTCGCTTCCTCACTTTCAAGCAATACGCACCTACTAATACTCAGGAATAGAAGGTCAAATTTGGAGAAATACTTTGCTTTGCCTAGTTAGTCGAACAAGTCCGTAATGAGCGGGATGAGATACTTGTTCTTCATCGTCACCTTGTTAAGGGCTCGATAGTCGGAGACTCCCATCTTGTTTCTTTTGGAAGAGAATTGGAGCTCCGAATGGGACTTTTGGAATTACTGGATGAGACCACCACTTAGCAATTCATCTAACTACTTTTTGAGCTTTGCCAACTCGGGAGGGGACATGCGGTATGGTGGTCTTGCTTGGAGGCTTTACTCCGGTTCCACAATATAATGATCCATGCCTCTGTGTGGTGGTAGAGTTTTCGACAACTCGGGTGGTATAACATCATCGTATGAACTCCTTCGGGATGTTTGCCACCATAGCGAGTTCTTAAATAGCCTCCCCGTCAAGTGGTTCTAGCTTCATAGCAAGACCACGAAGGTTGACTCTCCTTTGCGCACCCCTTTCTTCAATTGCAATGTCCGATAGTTTCTAGGGGTCCTTGGTTCCTCTTCAAGAGACGAGAACCATGCAAGGGTTGTTGCCCTCCATCAGACATAAGGAGTCTAGGAACGACATTGGCACCAACTTCGCTATATGCATGAACTCCATTATGAGAATCACTTGGAAGTCGTCCAATGACACCGACATCATATTTGTGCTCCCGCTCTATGATCTGATCTTGATGGGGACTCGTTTGCTAGCTCAGATCTACTTAGCCTCGAGTTAACCGCCTTCATCCGATTTGGGTTCTTCTCTAGGGTCAGCCTAAGTCGCTTTGCTTCTCGATTGACAATAAAGTTATGGGAAGCACCCGTGTCCACCATCGCACGAGTAGTTTGGCCTTTGAGCTTGATGTCCACATACATTAGCTCACTGCTTCCTGATTTTTGTTGCTTCGTCTTCATGTTCTCCCCCACTTGACCCTGCAATGCATTCAACAAATGCATCGCTCCCATCCGAGGTCCTTGCGACACCTCATCATCGTTTCGAGATTCTGAGCTACTTGAGCTGAGAGCGATCGTCTTACCCTTATCTGGTTTGGGGGGGCTCATAGAAGCTGTCAAGGCATTGAGTACTCGTCTCTGTGGGCACTCACTCACTATGTGCGGCCCTCTGCACAAGAAGCATCTGCTAGGTCTTAAGGCCTTGTCGCTTGAGTTTGGCCCCTTATGGAAACTCTTCTTCCTTTGCTCACTCCCGGGTTTCTTCCCACGATGATATCTTAGAGGGCAATTTCCTGAAGACTGTTTCTTCTTTCTCAAGTCCTCTAAAGAAGCAAAGTCGGTGAGCCTTTCTGCCACTATCATTGCTCCGATCACATCGGTGACATTCCGTCGATGGAGTTCCTGTTGAGCCCATGGCTTCAGGCCATCGAGAAAGCTGAACAGCTTATGTTTTTCAGACATGCCTTAGATGTCTAGTATCAATGCAGAAAATTACTTCACATAGTTCCGAATGGAAGTCGTTTGGTGGAGTCGTCTCAACTTCCTCCTTGCGACGAACTCAGTATTCTCTGGTAGGAATTAAGTTTTCAACTCTCGCTTCAAGTCTTCCCATGTGTTCACTCAACACCGACCTTATTGAATCTCTTCCCAATAAGTTCTCCACTAAAGTTTTGTATCTCCGTTCAGATACATGGTTGATATTGAAACTTTGGTGTCCTTAGAGTCTGGCCTCGTAGCTCGAAAATACTGTTCCATATCAAGTAGAAAATTCTCGATCTCTTTAGCATCTCTAGCACCCCTATAGCAATATAGCTCGGGCGCTCTGAAGCTTTGTGTCAATGCAACGTGGGTGTTGCTCCCTCCCACATTTAGCGCCCTTATGAGTAAAGTCACTTTGGAAGTAAGTTCTGCCACAACTTCCTATAGATGTTGCACAGAGTCCTTGGTGTCATCCGTTAGTTGGTCGACTAGGGCCTTAACCTTGTCGATCTAGGGTTTAGCTTCTTCTAGCGAGCTCTCTAATGCAAGAAGCCTTCATTGGCCTTGGTAGAGTTCCTCCAAGCTCACTTTAAAGACACCCAAGTAGGTCTCTATAGCTGTAAGTCTCTCTTTTTGGGTCTTTTTTCTCGTTGGCGCTCCAGATTGTGCCTCCTCCACTCGCGACGAGTAGCCAACTTCTCGCTCACCATGTTCGCTGCCCCGCTCCTCTTGAGTGGCCCTAGCAGTAAGTAAGCAAGTTTGCATATGCAGCCCACCTGCAGTTGCTTAGGGAAACTATCCGGCTTGCCCCATTTTTCTCAATTCGTCACGATGTTTCACCATGGAGAGATTGTAAAGTTTCTTCACTGCTTGCTCAAATTGCTTACCCGCTCTGATACCATAATGTCACACACTTAGCTGGAATTGCCTAAGTGGTGAGGCACCCTTGCGGTAAGTTCTGGACTTAGCTGGAGTTGCCTAAGTCATGAAGCACCCTTGCGCCCACTTCAATCGAACTTAGCTGGGATTGCCTAAGTCTTGAGGTGCCCTTATGATATACGCTTCTGTAAAGGGTTAGCCAAGTTTCAACCTCACACAGGTCTTGTAGGACCTATAAAATAGAAATTTGATTAGAGTTGAAATGAGCGACGGACTAGTCCCGACGTATCGTGAAGAGAGAAGCTTTACAAGCAATTCAGTGAGCACTTGGAGTGCTGGAAAGAAGAGAAAGAGAGGTGGAAAATAAAGACTTTAGAAGGGTGAACGAGTAGCTATAAGTCCGTAAACAACTACTCCCCGGGTTCCAGGTGCGAAGGCAAGTTTCCATCAAGGTGACGTGCAAACTTGTGAAAAAGTTCAATGCTCGATACTACCCCAAAGCCTCATCCAGTCCCGTGCCACCTGGGGGGTTCTAGGGTGCTAAGATGGCGACGTTTATGGCGGTGTGGTCTATAGAAAAGCAGGCCACAAGATGCGAAAACATAGGCTTTTAAGGCGCTTTGCTCGATGCAATGAGCGATCGTATCGCAAAGATCGCAAACTACCATTTCTTTCATTTTTACAAGCAAAACACATCAAAACTATAGCAAAACAGGTTGCCAAGGATATGTACAAGCATGCACAAGTGATGAATGGTTCGCTAAACGGTTACTGCGAGTATGCGATGATCGCTCGTGTGATAGAATGCTACGGTATTGCATATACTTGCACGGCATTTCGATGTACCATTCGGTATATATATAATTTATAAATATTATATATATATTTCTTTTCTCGCGATGTCGCTTATAAAAAAGCCTCGCTTCTCGGCGATGTCGCTTAGGGAGATGTCGCCGCGTGAGACGTCGCCGAGAGATGTAGCCCGAGCCCTCGAACGCGTTGCCCATAGATTAAAAAAACAAAAGAAATCAACGACGTCGCCTCGGTGACATCACCCACATATTAAAAAAATTGGTGACGTCGCCTCGCATATTAAAAATATAAAAAATATTTTTATTAAAAATAAAAAAATCGATCTGCTCGATAACAAGCGATCTGCATACCAAGATCCTCGAACCCAGTACATACCACCCGTATTTAAAGCAGTTATCATTCAAAATTGCATACCTTGACTAGTGTTTACAATTTCGTACCATACCAAAGTTGCAATATTCTAAGATAAGATCGTGATACCGAATGGTATATTTTCGTATATCTTGATATATATATAATTTATAAATATTATATATAATTATATATATATTTCTTTTCTCTACAACGTTGTCGAGGCGACGCCGCTTATAAAAAATAAAAGTCTCGCTTCTCGGGCAACGTCGTCGAGAGAGACATCGCCCACATATTAAAAAAACAAAAGAAATTGGCGACGTTGCCCGAGCCTCGATGATGTCGCTCGTATATTAAAAAAATAAAAAAAATCGACGACGTCACCTCGACAACATCGCTTGAGCCTCGGCGACATCGCCTGCATATTAAAAAAATAATTTTTTATTAAAAAATAAAAAAATCGATACCGTCCGATAATGGATATTCCGCGTACCGATATCCTATCAGACCGGTATGTACCACCCGTATCGATTAGAAATTGCATAACTTGGTTGTGACTTCTTTTTTTGATTTTAGATGGCTTCATTTGTGGTTGTTGATGCTTATAAAGGAACTGGATTCTGTGTCATCACCTCCACTTTGGGTTGGAGGTGGTCCTTGCAAAGCTGCTAATCCCCTAATGGCTGAAGCTGGGGTGCTACTGGAAGGGCTCAAGGCTGCTGAACACCTCCACCTATCTCACTTATGGATCGGATTGGAACAGACTCTTTGTCCATAGTGAATTTTGTCCAAGGACTTACTCCTATCTCCTGGATGCTGAGATCCATTTTCTTGTGATATTTTATATCTATCTGACAAACTTCATGTGGTGAAAGCTAATGCTGTATGCCACTGGTTAAGCTTCTTATGGCAGATCTCTCACCTCATCCTTTGTGTACTCTGCAGAGGATCCATGGTTTTTCCTTTCTGTTCCTGATGATCTAACTTAATACAAAGTTTAAAGTTTTCCTTTTGCTACAAAAAATATTCATCATATTATGCCATATTGGGGAGTTGAATCACCACTCAGCATATAAACTATTATATCCTCAAATTCTAAATGATTGTAGAACCAGAAATTTGATCCATATGTGCTGTCTTCCATTATTACTCACTATAACCCATCACCAATAGGTTGATCTCAAAGGATGAGCCATAACACAGTGGAGAATTACGTAAGAGGGCTATCTATATATTGCGGAGTACAAATTTCAATCATTGATTACAGCATAATATTTTTTTCCATCTTCTCCTAATAAGATCATAATTAATCCAACATTGGTTGGAGTGTTACAAAGTTGATGTCTAAAAATGGGCTGAAGGTGACTCCTTTTGAGATCCATGCCGAAAGGATAAAGCACTATATGATTCCACTCCGGAGTGGGTGATTATTTGAGGCTTAGAGAGCTGACACCAGTGATGACTGACTAATATGGGCCTTATCATGGCAATCTAACGAGTCCATTATAATCTTGATCTCAAAGCCAGTTTGCAGGATCATCCCCAAAATACAACTGCTTGTTGGTTCTACTTCCGAACTCTTCTTGTACAGTACATGCATGTTCAAGTTTAGCTGGTATAGCAAAAAGGTTTCATAATGATATTATTATAGAATCAAAAAGTAAGTTATCAGAAACATAGTTGTGTTTTGCGGTAAGCTCACAAGTAGTGGTTCTGCAGCAGTTCAAAAAGATCAATAGAAGCCTTAAGAGCAATGATGCCAATAGAAAGCTTCAATGCTTTGGGTACAATGTGGTGGAACCCAGGCTGCTAATCGTATCACCAATTCAAACTTGCACGACAGTGACAAGAGAAAGGACAACAACATGTCTATCACAACAAGCCAAATGATTTAGACTACTATGCAGATCCATAAATCCTGCTTTTGCATTCGAATGAGTCTGCTTCTTGTGATAGAAGATGTTTCAGCAGTAGAAGTATTCCATGAGCAGATGAATGCAGTCAAGAGCAAAAAGAGGAGAAAGCTGTCGTGTTCCGAGCAGCTTCATGAGATATTGGACAAAAGAGCAATAATCCCATGCAGGAAAAGTAAAGACCCTAAGCTTGTTCTCATCATCAACCAGCCAAATTTGATGACAAGGGATTAGCTTTGCAAGATTGGATGGGCTTGTTAGTTGACAAGCAATGTCTTCACATGTCACAAACAGCAGACCAATAATTGCATTCCTTGTCAATTAGAGCTTTGAGTTTTGAGTTCTTTGGGGAATTGACTGAACAGTGATCCTGGGAAAGGGAATATGGACCTGTGGATCTGTAATTTGTTACATATTGAGTGTTTTTTTTTTTTGGTCATTGAACTATGTCGAGGATATTATTACTTCTCATATTAATAGTCATCATACATACACATCTAATTGACTAGTCTAACGGTGAATATCCTCCCATCACGTACTTTGTGTGCTCATTATTCTTTTATATCAACTTTTCTAGTGGCGCTGACAAAAAAAAAAAAAAAGGTCAAAACAAGTGTTTAAAACTTTATAATCGAAACCGATATACTTGCATGATATCTTTGATATCATATGCATAAATGTTCAGGAATAATTTGTACTTTGTTAATATAATTGAGAGTCACTGGTTTAATCGAATTCAAAATGAGTAAAAGAAGATTTTCAATTACATGCTGATTGATTATTGAGAATCGGCATTTCTAAAGTTCAGATGGTTTGCAGGGTGACAGACAATCGATCAAAATGAACAAGGCTGGACCTGCATAATATGTGAGTCGATGTACTACTAAATTTACCAAAAACTGGTACAATTCCTTGGATTACACTTGTAACGACCTTAAATTTAGTCCCTCATAAAAGTAAAATTCGAATTGACTTACGAAAACATAAGAGGTGTAATTTCATTAATATGGATCTAAGCATTCTAAGCTACTGGTTTAGGTTCAACAAATTAATAAATCAGTTATTCCATCAATTTAGATTCTGACGATACCATCAAATCTAACCATTCATTGTCGCTTGAAAGCATAGAAAAGGAGTACAACGCAATCTAACAGCTGCAGAAATGTGATACCAAAGATGTTCTGGAGGAAGAAAAATTCCTGTCATATTAAAATGTGTTAAAATATAAGGGTGTTGAATTGGACTTTGGCAACAGCATTACATACATTTGACAAAAATATGCATTCCTATCATTCGATTACATAGTTGGAAAATCATATCATTTGTAAGAAACAAATTTGGAAAAGAAATTTGTTGTATATCATCCATCAGGTGTTGCACATTGGTGTCTTTTGAGACACAAACTACATTGCAGGTTTTCTTTTTTAAAACATTCACAATACAAAATTATGAACAATCAAAATGATTTGTTCTCATGCACAACTAGAAAGGAGTTTGAGGACTTATTCCTATGCACAAAAGAATGGTTAAGCTGTAACCAAAACAATCTCCCAGTGTGGACTAACAAGACCAGTGTGTAGCTGCATTTGAATCTTCTTCATGACTTGAAGCTGAATTTTCCTGGGTCGGCATAGTTTATTTCAACCTGTTCAATCTTACAGACTTTGAAACCTCTTATCCTTGTTTCCTCAGGAATCGAGATGTCTTTATAATCAACATGCTCAAGTGCCCAACCTTTATTTTGAACACATCCAGTTACTTTCACCTACATTAGGCCACAACTAAACATTAAAGATCATATCGAGACTGCTATTTGAGTGAAAGCTCATGCTGCAGGCTCCATGTACTGCTTAAGATCGATGTGGGAATGATCTAAGTATCTCTTTGTTGAATAAGTGCTGCAAAAGGATGGAGAAATACCTCTGCTTGATCATTAGCATTGACAACAAGAGCTCCATCCAAGGAGAGACCATCAAGGAATATGTTCTGGCCATTGATGATCATGGTAGATCTCTGTGATATGGAACAACACTCACCAACTTTTCTTTTTACGTCACTAAAAGTCGAGGCCCATTTTGGGCTCCATGTGATGCGTGGCCACAGTTCCACCTCTTGTCCATTGAAGATGTCAGTCACAGGGTCAGCTATATGCACACCAGCCTGCAAATACATCATCTGGTGAGAAAACCGAGCCTCTGCTGCAAATTATGTACAACATCGGCAGTATCACTCTGTATGGATATTTATCAAGGCATTTCCTCACTTTGGGATTCATAGTAGCTCCTACATTCATGTAACCATAAAAAAGGATCATCCAATATACAGCTGTAGCTGATTCAATATGACGAAAATAAAAAATATGTTGGTCAAGGTTTTAAATACTGGTCCGAGCCCGGTTTTGGTGTTCTATCATGCCATTGACCTGATGGTATGCCAACTCTACAGTTGAAAAAATAAGGAAAATGAAAAGTGCATTAAGCTATACGTTTTGATACCGGTGCTTGGTTAGATTGGTAAATACCAGTCAGTGCACATATCAATATGCCTAGATTTTAGAACCTTGATGCTGATGCCCAATCTAATATTTTGATATTCCACACTAGCATGAGCAATGATATGTATATAGACCGAACGACCAATTCTAGTTAGTTTGCTAGGGCTTAGTGATTTCTTTTGAAGACCAATGAAATAAGGCAAGACACGTGCAAATTCAACATAATAAATAGCTTCAGACACGACCGATAACCAGATAAAACAAAGGCACTTTTAGGAAAAGAATTCTCACATATTTAATTGATAAGCCTGCATCAAGCCAGACAACATCAATTCCTCTCAAGTGCCACTAAAATTCATGCATCTTGTGAGAGAAAGCAAGCTTAATCCAATTTGTGCAGTAATATGCTTAAGCAGAATCTATGGAACCAAAAGATGCATCAAAAACATGTTATGTCAACATGTCCTGCTCATATATGATTAAAGAAGTGCAATTTTGATGGTATGAGAATGTATGCAAGGTCAAACAAGAATCCAACTCGTAAGTTGGCAAAAAGGCCCAAGTTCATGGACTTTAATCAAAGCAAAATGTTCCTTGTAGACATTTCTCATCTTGAGATCTGAAAGAAAAAAAGAATCACATATCAACATTTCATATATAAATCTACATAAATATTTTGAAAATATATTTAATACTAAAATGTGCAACAGAGTAGAAAGATCTGTTGCACAGGGCTTCCTGCCTTTACAAAGTTCAAGGAGCATCAATGTACATCTTTATTTTAGCTCCAAGGCCCACCCTCAAAATAGCAATAAGGTGCACCATAAGTTTGTTATCTTAAATAAATATCGAGTATCAATGCATAAAATTACTATGGACAGTTAGAAACTTAGAATAGCCTTTTTTCTTTAGTCGAATAATATCATAATTAGACAGCTACAGTTATGGACTTGCAATTTTCAAGGTTATATATTACATATAAATGTTACCTTTCTAAGAATAAGACAATTAGCCTTATAAATAGCCATCTCTCCACTTGTTGCACTGTGATAAGGATTTCCTTTGGGCACCTAGAATCAGCCAATAACTCAAAACCAGTGACAGAAAATAAAAATTTGAATGCCATAAACAGAATGAGATGAGAATTCATACATATAATTGCGCATTCCAAAGTAGAAATTGATTCAAGTGTTTAACATTTTAACAAAGGGAATAGATAACTAATGCACCCCAATGACTCATGGCTACCAAGCATATGTATGTATTGAGACACTAAAACTGGGTGTCTAAATAAGATAATCTCTGAAACAAATAACATATATGGAAAATTTGAAAAAGCCTGTCCTTGAAACTTTTTAGTAGATGCTATTTCTCTAGAGACAGATAATATATAGGATTTGAGCAAACAAAGCACCTGAGAAATTGTTTTTCTCGTTGCATGTGCATAAATCATAGAACTGGTTAGGAAGATATAAATTTATCTCTCATTTATGGAGATTTCTGTCCACCCACGGCATCTAGTTATCAGAGAAAGCTGAACAGGCCTATTCACTAACAAAGGATAAGTTGAAAACTTCATCAGCTTAGAAGTCAAGGCTGACCAGTCATCCCAGATCTAAAATTTAACTCCTGAACAGGCTCAGCCTACAAAAATGATTAGTGTTTGTGCGATATTACCATATATTGCCAGTCCTGGAACCAACATACAAATGCCCAGCTCCATCCCATCACTATGGCCCAACTTTATATGGATTTGCACCTTCATATTTGGTCTGCTAAGCCCAAAATCTGATGGTTGCATCTAGTGCCTTTGGGAAATTTCCATTCTTAGCTAGATTTTAATTCCCCTCATGAACCATTCCACCATACAATACCATGCCACTATACAATACTATGAGGGCAAGCAATGACCAACAATTAAAATTGTGAAGCAACTATACCTCCTAAGCCAGAGCTCCAGTTGATCTGTCACCTTATGAATAACTCCCATTTGAATGACACATTGTCTCAGGATTTTTCTCTAAAAGAACTAATTTGTTGTCTTCACCAGTCAACATCATAATCCCTCAACAATAACTCAGCTGTTAAGCACATCCAGAATGTGGTGGAGTAACAAATACAAGATGTATAGATGTAATATCATCAACAACGCTACCTAACTTAACCTACAAAAAATGGTTTCTATTTGTGAATATACATAGTTGATGTGAATGGACAAATAGAGTCAAAGACTAATATGCAAACTGAAAATTGAAAGAGAAATTTGTGCAAAAAATTATGACAAAAGAATATTTCATAAAACTCTATCATCAAATAGAATTTCATGCAATAACAATTATTCTACAAAATTCAGATCTGAAGGGTCATTACTTTTTCAAACTAGTTCCTAAATAACAGAGGATATCTAAAATGACAAGCTGATCACATTAACAGGTTAACACCTCTATGAAAATTCAAAGTGTAATAGAACACTGCTGCAAAACAGTAAACTCCTATAGATTCTGCAGAGATTGTGACATTCCAGTGTTTGCAAATGTATAAGGCCAGAGTCACAAAATAGACAAAGGGCGACAACTGATTGTAAAACTTGCCCAATCCTTTTTATTGAGCCTTCTCAACTAAGGTAGCAGCACTCAAACAATAGGTGAACCAAGTGCATAAAGCTCCCCCAATACAGGGTCTGGAAGGATCAATGTATACATCCTTATGCTTACAAATAGAGAGACCTTTTGTGAGACTCAAATCATGATCATCTAGGTCACAATAGAGCAACCTTAGAAAAATAATTAAAATATGGAAAGAGATTGCAAAGAAAACATAATTTATTTACTTTAACTTGGAATTGACTAACTTTTGAAGTGATTCTAGCAGGAGGGTTTAGCCTATAAATAAGTGAGCTTAATACATTTTCCATCTTCCTACAGCTTAAAACAGCTCATCCATATAGTTCAGCATCTAAGAAAAGTTTGACCTCTGACTATTTATTCTTTTCCTCATAAATTTATCAAATTCTAGAGCATGAAAAGAAAATCTCCACTTTTTATTTTCCATTACATCAGCAGTAACCGAAATGAATTTAACTGATTTTAGTGTTACCTTCATACTTTCTTATTCTAATATGTTTCTCTTGAAAATTTACCAAGAAAATGTTCGTGCTTTCTGTAAAATACCTTGATGATATTCAACCAACATTCTTTCCGCCCTTTAAAACCAGGTCTATATGCAAGATGAGATGCCGATGTGAGTGACAGAAAAACTATACCTTTGAAGCATCTTCAGGGTTATTCTTTACAGGTGCATAGGCAAGCCATTTATCCATTACCTTGAGAGGGGAAATATGACAAATAAGCATTTCAATTTGCATATACATGAAAATGTTATCTGAAATCAAACAAAAATTGTAATCATCATTGACTATGTATGGGTTTCAATAAGTACACCATAAAATGCAATTCTAAATTTTATATATGAAGCTACACTTGTAATTAAGCTGTAAGCAATGCTCTTTATGTGTATTTCCAGCTGCCCTCATCAAGACAAGCAAATCTAAGCTGTAATGGATCCTGATTACACTATTTTCACTTTAGAATAAAATAGTTGTTTACTAGCATGTGTGTCTAATACTCTGCCTGCTGGAAAATTGAATTACACATGGTTGCATTCCAAAACATGTAATGAGTCTCAAAAAGATTTTGTTAAGAAACAAAAGAGAAATAATTGATCTGTTTTTTTTAATTCAGCTACTTGATAGTCGACAACATACATTATTTAGCCTCATCCACATGGATGTTTTATTACCATGTAGTTCAGTTAAAGGTCAAGGTGTCTGAAAAATCATAGCCCAACTATATCCTTTTAACCTTTTCTTATCTGCTCAATTTTTTTCTTCCTCTCTTGTGATTGTTCTTATTTCAACTCAACTTCATGTTTTAACTGATGTTAAACACCTTAAAATGAATTCTCCTCATCTTAACCTGTGACCCATTAAACTGACCCTAAACAGATTATCCAGTTTGGTTTCTTTTTTAGATGGGCCTATGGCCTAATTACCTTGCCGCAGCTTGCGAATGTTTTTTTATATATTGAATTTATTTGGTTCAAGTCATTGTTCTCAGCCATTAGATGTAATTTTATAGTGGAAATCCAACTTGGTTCTGCCATATTTAACCTTAGTCATGGTGGTCAATCTCTCTCTCTCTCTCTCTCTCTCTCTCTCTCTCTCTCCCCCCCCCTAATCTATTATTGGCAGTTGATACAATCGCTTCATGACCTCTCCTCTCTTGATTTTTGCCAATGATCGTGGGCCCTTCCTCCTTTCCACTGATTATCACTGCCATGTGTCAACATCCAGTCACAACCCATCCTCAAGAGTGACCCACTTTACTGCTACACCTCTTTGTTCATCTCTAGAGATCATCACCTCCATTCACAATGAACACATCAATGTTAACCTTTGTCCCTGCTGGCAGTGCAGGCCTACAGCACCTTGGTGGCACCGCAACTTGCCCAAGGCACTGCCTCCATGTTTAAGAACACATGCATCAGGATCAAGCTGCCTCGATCTTGTCAAGCTAAGCCAGAACAGAGTTTTCCAAAACACTTTCATGCTTGAGCTGAGCTCAAATGCTATGTGGGTTCAATTCAGCCTAGCCCAAACATGCTTATGCTTATCATGTTCAGATTGTCTACGTCCTAGTTGACAATATCATGCCCGTAAACTTATTAAAATAGCAATGTCAAAACTTCAAGGATCAGGCAACACAAACTTTAAAATGCATTTCTGGCCTCATTGAAATAAATGACCTATACAATGTATACATAATATAATATGAAGAAAAGAAGACATATTAAAGGTGCATTATCAGTGGTCTGCAAGATTAATGAGTGCATTCAAACAATATAGAGATAAACATATCCTTAATAATGCCACCAAGTCTAAGTGAAAATTTAAAGTCCATGAGTAGTATATCTAAGAACTTCACAATTAACTTAATCAGCAATGTTGAATAGAATAAGTTGCCAAATCATAATGTTATAATTGCTCGGCATGTCAATCAGAACAATCTCCACATAAAATTTTGTGAATATAAATTTACCATAACAAATATAATGCTAATAACAACAACAAGAAGAAGAATTTAGTGGGATCTTAGACATAATCAAGATTGGAATTCAGAAAAGCAACAAAGAGCCCACAAAAGTTCTATTGAGTTTAAAATCAATACTTACTGTGAATCCAACCTTTGCCAATGGGGGAAGAGATTTCGGATAATCTTGCATCATGCATTCCAACCGAGTTGAGGATTTAAAGGATGACTTGGTTGAATCCTTGTATCTGAAGCGAGGATGGATAACACTGTTAAGTTATTAATTGGGATTTTAATAGCTAATAAAGAGTAGTCAACTCAATTATTCACCACAGACTTTCTATGTACCAGCAACATGTATCCATGGAATGACCTAGCATTCTGGTACCACATTTCTTCGTTTCGAAGATGAAAATTTTCACTATTCTTAGATTCTAGCAAAAAGACATTTTCCTGATCTCAACTCCATGCATGTAAGTAGTCTCTGGGTTGTGTATGCTGATTATGAGGTCAACACAACAAAATGATTGAATATATCAATTGCTTCTCATCATATAAATAAAAAAGAAAATGAGCCTTTACAAATCTTTTTATCTCATAACTAGACTTTTCGGACTTCCGGGACCGCATCATAGAGTAACCTTAGAAATTGATCATCATCTGCATTGCTAGACTGAAGCATCTCAATCTATTCATGTTGGCGAATGTTTATGCATCTCCCTCAGGTCACAGACTGCTAGATTCTGGTGATGTGACAATCTTTTGAAAACAAGATGGAGCAATCAGATATATGACTATCAACATAATCCTAAGGCGTTTTATTTTCTTTGACATCTGCAATTATCAAGATTCAAAATATCAGACACACGACCATTATCTAACCATTGGTAGTTACACCACTTGGAACAATGGATTTGTTTCTGTTATGTCCTGTATTTCCGTCTTTCCCATTGTTGACCAGCATTTAGAAAATAAATGTACCAATTTTTCTCCAATTTAGTCTCCTTTCTATGATCTTTTATTCCCAACCATTGATCCATCAAAAAGATATATGTGAATTCAAGCTTAGCAAGGCACTAGATATTTCTCTTTTTTCCGTGGTGCCCTGCAAAAATGATACTGGTAAAAATCAATATGTTTTATGACACCAACTGTCAGAATAATTTCATGTGCTTAAAGCATCACTTCACATGTTTTAAAGGTGTGACACATTCAATTGCATCGAACAGTCTAACTTTATATTATGTTCATATGAACAGCTATAATCTACTGTAAATACTGGAAAAACATCATGAGGATTAAAATATCAAAAATATAATGACAGCTATGTGTTCTGTCATGCTCATAAAACTGCTGATAGCTTCTGCAACATAAGAATTTTTATCAGCTTTGGATATTATGTTAAATCTTTTAACCACTGATCCAACTTTCCATCAATATTCACTGATAATGTCGAGATTATGCACAATGTTTTTTATGCAAATAACATAGAAAGATTGAGCCACTTATTAATTGAGTTCTCCCCTGATTCTCCCGTTCCTCTATTGAAATGGACTTAATTGTTTCATGAACCACTACATTGTTGTGTGGACCAATGATTGCCCCTGACCAATTCTCCATGTACCAATCTGAGTGCTGATTGATACGCTGTTGTCACTGGACAAAATTGTAATTGTTTCAATGCTTGTGCTTGTCCGTGTCCCTTTTGGTTGGTTGTCACTTGTACCAAAGGCAAAATGCCCTATTTGAGTGAGTTTGACATTGTTGTGTGTAATAGAATTCGACCCAATGATTCCATGGTTGGAATGTGCATCGGCTATAAAGTGTTTGCTAAAAGAGTGGCTTATGATCCCGTGTGAAGCGCTTTCTCTGTCCCGCCTGGGATTGAGGAGATTTCCAATATGAAACCGGGCAAGCCCACCTAGAAACACTTAGCATGCAAACATGGGAGACCTAGCGAGGCACCACGAGTACAACAAGCTAAGAAGAATCATGGAGCGCACAAAGGTCCAGTTCGAGCAGATGGCTCGACGTTAACACCCAACCTTGATGGTGCTCGAGGCAAGCGGAGTGCTTGGCAAAGGATGAGACCTGGCAAGGTGGAGTGGTTGTTCAACGATCGAAGAGTTGTAAACTCAAGGAATTCGATACTCATGCAAGGCCTCTGATTGTTCATATCGAAGGTCATCATTAAAACTTTCTTCGGGAAGAGTCAAGCGTGCAAAATGTCTTTCCCCAGTGAATGTCGGAAATTGCAGGCATTAATTGGTCTGATCCGTTCTCTTCGGCATGTGCGGGATACTTTCGTAAGAGGTCAAGTGTGCAAATCCCACTTTGTAGTGCGAGTCAGTATTGGTGAAGTGTCACAATCTAGCAAGTGCATTTGCAATGGCTGCTTCTCACATGAGTCTCGGCCTCTGAAGTAGAATCATGTGCAATGAACCGCATTAGTTGAGTATCTCAAGACGAAACTCGAGGATCGAGTTGCGACTTCTGGGGAGCAACACCACACTTGGGCCGATAGTGAGATCGGTCTCAACCTAACCTGTGGAATGAGGGCCACCATTAACTCTGCAAAGCAACTTGTGGGTAACTTTGGTTTAGAAGATGGAATGTGGAGCGAGGCTTGGAGCTTTCCTTAGGCAGGAGTCAAGGACATGCTCTTGCAGAGACAGAATCGGATCATGTCGCTCCATCGATGCTGAGGCACTTTATCTCGATGACATTTGGTGGAGATTCTAAGCCACTGAGGCAAAGTTGGAATCAAAAGGCCTTAGCACGGGCAAGAGGATGCAGAGATAGCTACTCTTGAAGAATATGCCACGATTCTGGCGATGGATTGTCCTAGAGCTAAGCTTCGTCGAAGTGTGACCCGCGAGTGGGTGGACGATCGATGCTTCTCATGCAGGTGGCTACCGATGTCACCAGTGAGAATGGGTGAAACCGAAAATTCTTAGTTATCCACAGGAGCTCTTTTGAACCCTTGAAGACAACTTATCCAAATTTTGCGGAGAGGAGCTGACCTCCACTTGCCATGACCTCGCTGCATGCCGCTACATCTCAAGTATGTCTCTTCTCCTATTTCTCTTCCTCTTCATCCTTCCTTCTTCCTCCTCCTCCTCCACTGCTTCCTCTCATCTCCCAAAGATTTTTCTTCAACAACAACCGGAGAACAAATGGGAGCTTCCTCCACCGATCCTTGCCTCTTCTCCTTTTTTGTCCTTCTTTTGGTCACTTGTAAACACAAATGTACCATGTGTTGATATAATGGTACAATAGAATTGGCCTCAGAGTGGACCATTTTATACCTTTGTTGTCAGCACCGAGCCCGAATGTGCAAATCTCTAAAGAGTGGCTTCATGATCCCGTGAGCGCTCCAGTCCTAAGGGATTGTAGGAGATTTCGGGAGGTCGACCCAATTTGGCAAACTTGAAAGTGCACCTAGATATTAGTGGAGCTTTTTGAACCCACAATTATGGTTTTTTAGTTTCAAAAAGTTCCAATCATGCCAACACACAAAAGGGATGAGGTTGGTAGTGTGCTTATATACACATGAAATATCAAACAGTAATATGTTATCAAAAATCATTGATCCTATGCCAAAGAATTTCTATTATACAGAATCATGCAGGCTTATTATCAGCATGGGCCATAAATGTTACATCCATTTCCATTCCCAAAAGACTAGACCTTCTAGGAAAATCTCTTCAAATTTAAGATCATCTTAATACAAGGTCACATCTAGATTTATGAACATTGTGGTGAATGTCAATTAGAGGGTGGGCCTTGGTACAATGGTAAGGTTGTTCTTTTATGACAAAACCAGGGTTCAAATCACAAAAATTGCTTCTTTAAATATTTAAAAGAAAGGCTACCTACATTGATCGTCCCTAGACTTGCATTAGTGAGAGCCTCGTGCACTAGGTACACCCTTTTTATTGTGAATGTCAATTATAGAAATCTCTATGCATTCACTTCAAACAACTACAAATGACATTCTAACATACTACTGCTAAGGCATATACAGAAAAACAAATATTGATCTTAGTAAACAACACAGCAGAGTGAGAATTACTTAGGATTAACAAATTCAGCAATTGCACCTCGCGTTTTGCTAAGCTCCTTTATATATGGTCCAAGGTCCAAAATTAGCTGCAAAAAATGATTCAATATGATCACGAAGTTCTATTTTGAAAATTTTCAATTCTTAGATAATTGTACAGGCCTATTGAATCGTTTAGAAAAATGTTAACCTACAGTTGGATGATATGAAGTATGCAAAAAAGAAATTATGCAACATAAGGTATAATGGCTGTTGCATTTGTCAAGGAAGCTAAATTCATCAAGGAATCAAATACCATGAGGCACCACTTGGTATGGCAGTCCATAATGGAATGACCATAGACTGAGTTGTGGATTACCCAGTCCTGAGTGACATACTGCTATTCAATGTAAAAGAGCCAAAAGCATCCAAGCACCTTGACAACAGTCAAATGTGTTGGTTCAGTCAAAAGTCCCTTAAATCAGGGGATCCATTTGGTGGAGATTTGCTTAAAACCCTGAGCACAAAGAAGAAGATCTATGAACGTGCAATTTTAGGTGCTAACAAATGTCCCTTAAGTAACTAGTTTGTTTCTGAACATGTAACTGCAGACCTGAGATGGCTAGATCATTATAAAAATCCTTTTATCATAATAACTTTTATCAGTTTTGATGGTTTTTCTCAGTGGTTGCCAGATTAGAGTCATGAAGTACCAAAAATTTCAAAATTTATGTAGCTCATTAGCCAATGAGTAACACAGACCAGCCTTAACATGTAAGGATAGAACATTCAAGTGGAATTAACAAATCAATTTACCCATTTTCCTATGTGACATTAATCTAATGTCATAATCCCCACTAGTCAAAAGCCTAACATGCTTATCAGTGTGGAGAACATGATCCACTTCCAGATTTTTGTCATGGAACTAATACAAAGTAGAGTATCTGATGAAACCACCAAATGGTCTGATATGATTTAGTCATGACTTGATACAGTTTATTGGCCACAATCTAGCCACCCACTTCAACTATAATTGATTTGGGATGCAACTGACTTCACCATTTGTCGACGCCTGAGCACTCAACACACTAGCATTCAGGGTAAAGAAATAGTTCAGGTCTAAGATTTAGAGGCTTAGGTTACTGTTCAAATAATTTTGGATATGAGAATTTAAAATGCTAATAGAGGACTTAATAACATCAATTTGGGATTTGAATCTGACTGTCCAATCACAACTTTTGGATCTTGTTCTATAGATAATAGCTAGGAGCAATTATAAGCCTATCTAGTCTATCCTATACTTCCAGATAATTCATGTTTGTTAATCATGTCATTAGCCACATAGGTACATTCATCCTTTTTCTTTTTGTTAAAAGATAATTCACCTTCTTTGTCCATGAAACATAACTTAAATCATGGTATGTAATTTCGAATGATATCGCCCGGTACGGGCGGTACGTACCGGTCCGAGAGGATACCGGTACACGGACCACCCGCTACCAAGCGGTATGCATATTTTGGCTGGTACCGAGGCGTACCGATCGGTACCGAGGTGTACCGATCAGTACCGAAGCGTACCGACCAATACCGAGGTATACCGACCAGTACCGCCCCAGATTTCGACCGTTACCGAGATATACCGATCGGTATGGCCTAGCATGGTACCGTCGGTATGCCATAGCGTACCAACGATATATATCGGTACGTACCTTGCCAACCAACTCTCGGTACTCTGGTACGGTACGGTATTGCGGACCTTGACTTAAATGCTAAGTTATATGCCTTTTAACATTTTTTATGGACATTGTTTGTGGATTTTTATTATTTCCATGAGAATAGTGACCAGTAATTTTAGAACTGTTGACAAATGATCATTTCATGATTAACTTTCAAAACACTTTATAATTCTCAGAGCTTAAGAGCAGAAATTATTTTTTATTTTTTTAAAATTTAGAAACCTCTCTAGTCTATGAGGTAACTAGGTTTATCAATATAGCACATGAAAAAGAGACCGACCAAATCTCACACTGGTAATTAGTCCCCTATTCATATTAAAGGGGTTAAGGTTCTCAACTATTATGGTAGCTATGCCCAATTATTTAACCCATAAAAATTTCTAGGTAACAAATCACAGCCTCCTGCTTTCTATTTATTAGAAAAAACAGATGATTGAATGACTCATGGCATATGCTTATGCATTTTGTCATAAGTTCTCAATTATGAAGCCAGGTATTATAGTTTGAAAAACTATAATGTCAATGGAGCAGAGTACATCACAAAAGCTGTTTACCTGGTTTATGTTTCCAGGGTAGGGAGAAAAACCTGTTTCACAATTCACGTCTCCATCAGCATGCCCAGTTGCACGTAGTAAGGGATCCAACTGATTATATTCCACATTAGTAACTATTTCTGATCCTGAAGGCAATAATTTAATAAAGTCAACTAAGAATACAAGAAAGGCTACCTGATGTTTAAAATAATAATAATGAAGCCATGCACATAATGACACAAGGAAAACAGTATCTGCTTCATTAAAAATTGTTAATAGCTTTAAAGTATCCACTGTGAATGAAACTTAATAGACACCCAGACTCCAGAGTATATAAGTGCCAGACCTACTACAATAATCTGTCAAAAACAGAGAGGCTCTGTCCTAGATACAAACTGAACTCTATGGAAGTATGAAACTACATTGAACTACCTCAGAAATTTGACTGAATTCTACAAAATTTTAATTAGGAAACTGAGGTGTGTCTAGGCTCTATGATAAAATTTAATGGATCAAATGTGATGTCGGATATTTCCTGAATGTTCACTTAGTGCATGTTTCAAAGCATGAAACTGTTAAAATATAAAATATTTTATTTATTTTCTTGACCCGAAATTTGATGTAAGCATATAATCGTTTCAAAGTAGAAATGTTGTACAATCAGAATTTGTAAACTTGTTAGTTCTTTGTTTACAGTACATAAACCACTTCAATTTATATGAATTAAGTTATTTAGCCAGTCTTACGAGTAAGCAAGCTATCAGAAAAAAAGGTCAGATGGGTACATATGCAAGTAACTTTGCAAAGGCACACACATGATACAAAAGTATGCAGGCAAATACACAGGAAACAAAGCTAGAATACGATGGCAACTTCTGTTCTGTTGAAAGTTCATACATAAGAGCAAGATTTACAATAGGCTAAATAGGTTGAAAATTAGAACCCACTAAGTTATGTCATTTATTGATTAAGCCAATGCTATAAGCTATAAATATTAATAGGATGAAACATTATATTACCATCAGTATGAGTAAGTTTGGTTATCCCCCCCATTGCTTCTTTTGCCTTTCTAGGAACTGCAAGAGAATTTACATGATATCCTTTTGTAGAGCTAACACCCAATGAAGCTGGTATTGCCTAAATAAATTAAGGAAAAAATATATATAAATTTCATTCCATTTCAAGATAATGAAGAAAAAAACAAAGCAAACTTATATGATATATCAACCTTAAAGAGTAATCCATTAGTATCTTGGAAAAACAGAACCCATTTAAGACCTGCACTCTGCCTGAGAGATAACAGATTTAGATTGCATTACAAACCTGCAGTTACTAAGATCTTACAAAATTGAAACTTTAGATAATGTCAAACAATTAAGAAATTAAGCATACCACAAATTCAGAAGGCCACTAGAATAAAGAAGTGCATGAACATCACCATGGCCATGAGGCTTTGTCTGATAAAAATCAATGTAATTGGATACAAATAAATAAATTATTTATAGTACTTTTGCCAAAGAATAATTTAGTTACAGACTAGAGAACTACATGAGAATATGAATTGCACAAAAAGAAGTCACCTGAATTTTGTACTTGTCATTTAAATCTAATGCAAATCTGGCATTATTATCAGTTAAGCATGCTACTTTTTCCTGACATATTGTCAAAACAAAAGGTAAAGTCAACCTTGGACCATTGACAAAATAAAAAACATGAATGAATAATCAATTGATAATTACCTGCTTAATAAGCTTTACTTGACAGGTTTTCATTCCAAAATAATCATTCGATTCTAAAAGCAATAATGTTGATTCATGAGTATCATCAGATGTCATAATCACCAGAGGAATTTCAGCTTCACATTGGCCTACAAACTCAACGGCAGCATGATCAGTTACAGCATGTCATTCTGGTCGCACTTCTTTATGAAGTAGATATCAAGAATACTTCAGCCGTATCTACATTGTCAAAATCTAACTTAAATTCCTAATGATAAGAAAAGGTATCAGAATTTTCTCTTTTATGATTCTATTGATCCCCTTGTGAATTACAAATGCAAGGATACAGAACACTAACTCAGAAGAATCTTAGAAAACACAAAATAGGAAAATCATTTTCAGACTTTTTATGTTAGCATTTCTCTGATCATATATTATTGTCAATTTAGTAGAACAGAGATCAACAGCAAATATAAAGCAGACTGGCAGAGTCTGACATGGTGGTGCACTCCACATCAACATTTAAGGAATCACAATTCAAGTAAAGAGAAAAGAATGGACATCCATGTCAAAAAGACAAAAGTTTTAAGTAGTTCTTTACATATAACTCCAAATCTTTGGGAATAAATGGTTACAAACATTTATCAAGCAATAGATTTAGCAGTTACTTACATGTTATTAAGTATCAATCATGGTGAAATGAACTATGCAGATATTTCAATAGTGTGTAGATATTCAGATACTTTTATAAAAAGATTGACGGAATTACTATGTGGTAGGGAGATTAAATTCATTATCAATTTTATATTTGGTAATGGAATACTTCCTAAGACTCCATTTCGAATGACATTACTTGAATAAGAAACTACAAGAATTATATGGTAAGGTGTTATTAGATCTAGTGTCTCAAATTTTAGTCTTATAATCTTCTTTGCGAAGAAAGATGATGAAAATTTTAGAGTTGTACTAACCAAGATTTACAGTTTCGATTATCAGACATGTGCCGTAAGGGAAGGGAAAGGTGGGGAGGAAGAACGAAGAGGAAAAAGAAGGAAAAGAGGAAGAAGGAAGCAGAACAAGAAGGAAGAAGAAGAGGAGGTGGAGGAAAAGGAGACAGTGGAGGAGGAAGAAGGAAAAGAGAAAGAAAAGAGGAAGAGGAGGCGGTAGAGGAGGCATATCACAGTGGTCCAGGGGCAGCGGCAGAAAGCAGCAAGTGGCAACCATGCGAATGATGAGTGCGAGCAACCACCATGCAAATCATGATGAGCATGAGAAGTTGCAAGTGTGAGAAGTCCACGTTGCGTTACCCCAAGTACAAAAATATATGTTATATGTATAGATTGGACCAAACCACCCAGTTTGGACTGGTCCAATTGGTGGATGGACTTGTGAATACTGATCAAACCATGCCGAGTCAATCGAGATTGCAATCCTTATTATTAACTATCAAGAGTGAATAAAGTCACAATGCAAAGTAAATATCCTCTTGTATCAATTACTGGGTATGTGCATAAGTATTTCAAAGATTGATTTATGATATATTAGCTCAAAGGTATACTTGAGTCTGTTTTCGAAACCATATATGAGTACTATGAATTTTAGTTGTACCAATCAAATGCACTTGTAATTTATGAATTTCATGAACATAATATTTAAATTATTCTTAGATAAATCTATATTTGTCATTATTGATGATAATTTGGTATATTCTACAAATTATTAAGATAATAAAGAGCATCTGGGAATTGTCTCATAAGTTCTAAGACATCAAAAGTTATATGTAAAAACAAGATGAGTTTTGATTGGATAAAATGGTATTTTGTATCATACTATTTCCAGGGAATGAACTTAGTTGATTCAATACGTGAAGTGATATTTTTTAACGATCATGGTAAAGTTCTAACTTACACTATGAGATAATTGAAGCCATATAAATATTTTAGTCTTATACATAATCTTGAATTAGCAACAACAGCTTAATTTTATTTTGAACCAGCAATATTCTTTGTATGATGATAAATGTGAGACAAAAGGAAAAGAAAAATAGATGACTCCAAGTATTGAAAGATTTTGATTGGACCATAAATTATTACCTTGTAAAAGTGAATAGTATCGTTGACGCACTTAGTAGAAAAAGTTTAACTAACTTGGATGCTACAGCACACAGATTTGTGTCATACAAGATCCACAAAGATAACTCAATCCACTAGAATTTTGAATCAACTCAATGCTTGACTTAGTTAGATGAAACTTAGAGTCAAACTCAGTCTCACTTGATAATGTTCTCAGAATTTGGACAAATTTATTAAACATGACCAAGTTAGAAGGCTTACATCACACCTACACTAAAAGAATGACTATAAGGTTGATCACCAGTTTATATAAAACATTGAATTGTAATTATATAATCACTCCATGTCAGGTTGCACAATGGAATCCTAATCCTTTGTTACATAAAGGCATTGAGCCATCATGAAGATCATGAAGGCTTCAAGATAGGATATTTTTCTACATATGTTTTTTATTTAATTTTTTTTGTACTCATGATTATGAAAATTTTATGTTTATTATTTATTTTATTTTTTCAGAGTCATGATTATGGTAATTTTACTAAATTTCAGGCCTTTAGATTTAAGCATATGGGCATAAACATAACAAATTAAATGATGATAAGTGATAAATCCAATTATATATAATATTTTCTAATCTTGTTCTACTCATCTTGGACAATATAGAGTCATTCCTAAAATTTTTTAGCATTGGTTCAAGTTTTGTATTCAAATTAATTTAGCAACAACCATGATGCATGTTTCGACAAAGAAAACCTTCTTGTAAATCTAAATGCTCATACCGACCTTGTACCAGTCTACAACTAGCCTCCTGCAATGCTAGAATAGATTCTATGTAGTGTTGGAGAAAGCATCTGCCTGTTGTGGTTTCTGAAGGAAGAGCCAACTGCAACATAAAAAAGTTTATAATCTGGTCTCACCGAAGAAATAGCTCCAAAAATTCTCCTTTAGATAGCAACTGAATGTTCAAGAAATTATTGCCAATCATGTTCAACAGGGTCAAGCAGGTGTAGAGCAAAGGGGCTCAAATATTGGGCACATCATTGTAAACTAATCAGCTATAAGCCTAAACTTGTGTATAAATAGCAACTATAAAAATAATTGTGACTTGGTCATTGGGCATTGGGCAGTTTATATTAACTAGCTACCACAAGGTACCTAAATGTGAAAGATATGATGGAGGACATTAGTCTTTAATCAGAGTGCTTAGAACTTCTAAAATTTATTTCAAATCTGTGACTAATTTATGTACACCTATTATTTCCTACTCCTTATAGGCATGTACTAACCTCTTCCACTGGCTTCTCTCTGATTAAATCTCTCATGTTAGCCAAACATGTTGTGGTGGTTTTCAGTCAATTCTATCATTTTCTCATATAAATTTAACTTTAAGAAATAAACTGGAAAATGACTAGAAAACTAACTGCAACCAATGTTATCAGGGAACTATTTTTGTAAAATTGTAATTTAGATAGTAACCTAGTTGAATGACTGAAATAAAAAATTTATCAAATACTTGGGTGCATTCTAGTGATTTAAAAAGCGCTACGCGCCAAAAGGCGCCAAGGTCCAAAAACGCCTGAGGCGCTCTCCTAGGCGCTTGCCCGAGCGAAGCGAGACGCTAAAATATAAAAATATATAATATAATTAATAAATATAATTATTTAAATAAAAATCTAACAATAATTTTAAATAAATAAAAATTAATAGTATTAAAATCAAAATAATATATTATTAATCTAATAAATAAAGATACTGTTAATAGTTAGCAGTATATTGTTAATATACTATTAATAGTATGCTATCGAGAAGAGTGTAAGGAAAGACTGAGGGCGACTGAGAGCAACGGCAACAGCAAGCAGCGGGAGCAAGAGTGGTGAGCGACGACAATGGCAACGGTAGCAATGAGCAACGGGAGCGAGAGGGGCGAGCGGTGACAATGGCAGCGGCAGCGGTAGCAGCGAGTAGCGGGAGCGAGAGCGACGATAGTGGTAGCGACAACAGTAGCAGCGAGCAGCGGTAGCGGCGACAGTGGCAGCGAACAACAGGAGCAGCAAGCGAGGTTAGGGTTGGGGAAGACGAGAGAGAAATGTGCTTTAGTTGGTTTGATTGAACCAACTAAAGCAGACCGAACTAGCATTTTAATGCTGGTTCGGTCGCCTGGTTTAACCAGGGTGCTCGCCCGAAACGCCCGACGCCCGAGCTCGAGCGAGCGCCCAAGCCGCGCTTCTTTGAAGCACACCGCCTAGAAATGAAGCGAGGTGCTCAGGCCTCACCTTGCCTCGCTCGAGCGCTTAGGCAAGCGCCTAAGCGCCTATTGAAATCACTGGTGGATTCAAATGTAGATTGCAGAGAATTCATCTTAACTACAAAATGCTATTGTATGAACATCAGTGAAATCAACATTATCATTGCAGTAATATATAACTAGTACCAAGAATCATTCAAATGCATTAAACAAAAGCTCTACCTTAGTTGAGGACTTATAATTAACAAAATGGCATTGCAGCAGGCACGAAACTCAGTTACAGAAAGAAATGCAGACTTATAATTAACAAAATTTGTCACCACTATAGGGTGCTACTTACTTTAATTCCTTTGTATCCAAGGCGTTCTCCAAGCCCACCAGCCACAAGTACAAATGCGGCCCTCCTAGCTTCTCTAACACCAGCCTCTTCCAACATCATAAAGTTATCATTGCCAAATGTTAGAATCTCTCCTGTTGGAACCTGCACACATTTCCTTATTATCATTTCAAACTATCTTATTTTACAATATTTGTTATTTAACCTTTTCTGTTAAACGAGATTTGTTTGTGATTATAGTGATATTTAAAGTTTATATTGTTTGGAAGTTGAAACAACTTGATCATGATTCACAAATATGCAGGACTATTATAGTAAGCAGATGAAAGAGGGCATAAAGTATCCTCAGGACCTCAACAATTTGCTTTCATTAAAAGAGACAAAATCATGAACTCTTAGTTAATAAGGGATGGAATGTAAGCAATGTGCTTGCTAAAGAAAAAAATTCAATCTTTTGTATTTTGCATTATTTATAATCATTAGACCAAGGTTTTTAATTTTGAATGATACCACCCGCATCGAGCAGTACATACCGGTCCGCTAGCGGACCAGTACGCGGACCACCTGCTACCGGACAGTACCATCGATTGAGGTTGTTTATGCCCCGTTACCACCCGAAATCGGTTGGTGATGGTCGATTTCGATCGTCGCCGCCTGCTACCAAGCGGTATTAGCCGAGGGAGAAGGAAGAAGAGGGAGAAGAAAAAGGAAAACTTGGAGATTCGGTGTTGCTTTCCCTCGACGATCCCGATCCATTATCGCCCTCCCGCACCGGACATCACAGATAAGATATCGCCTCCTCCTCATCTGAGGCGATGAGGCCTCAGCATCGTTGACGACTCCTAATCCGTGCAGGGAGAAGAAGCCTTGATGTAAGAGAAGAAACCTCAGTGACATCGCTGAGGCTTCGCGGGAGACCTCGATATCGTCGGCGACTTCTCCTAATCCGCGCGGGGAGAAGAAGCCTCGGCGTAGGGAGAAGAAACCTCAGTGACATCGCCGAGGCTTCGTAGGGAGTAGAAACAAGGCGACGTCATCCCACCCCTTTTTTATTTTTTAACTTTATTATTATTATTATTATTATTATATATATATATATATATATAGAGAGAGAGAGAGAGAAAGTGGTACACCAGAGCATACCGCTCGATATACTCATATTGTACCATACCGAGCTGAGCTCGATACTCTGGTATAGTATAAAATTACGAACCTTGCATTAGACAATATTCAAAGATGATTTAGCGCCAATATCTTCTCATCACATGTTACAGTATATTTCAGAGAGTGTCATAGTGCAACCCCATAAAAAGCTAAGAAACAACCATTTGAATAACTATAGGGTTACATGCCACTAGGAATCCAGATGTAACAAAAGAATATCAAGTATACTCACAGAAGGAGTGAAGCCATCAGATGGATTTTTCCCAGCCTTTGAATCTGCCAAGAGTTTTCTTGCATTTTGAATATATGATACCAAACCACCAGGATAGTTTGCATTAAGTTGAGCAACCTAAGGAAAAGGAAACTTATAAAGAAAATCCTGAAGATGACAGAAACTGAATGCCATAAAGTCTTTGTAGTTTGTTCAACATGAAGACAATTCTCATTCATGTTTATTTAGGTTTTCTTACTTGTCATGTTTTTCAACTATGACATTACAAAAATAATAATCACATACTACTGATAATATAATGCAGCATTAACTGGGACCTGTAAGTTAGTTATCATAAACAACAACAAGAACAACAATGACAACAAGCTTGAATGTCATAATTATATGGGATAGACGGCATGGATCTTTTGCCACCAATGAACTTTTTGCAGAGCAATATCCTTAGTTATATTACAATTATGTGTTTTTTTGTTTCTTTAATGTCATAGTTAAAAAACATGGTAGAGCTACCCTAAACATATCTGACGGATCAAGTCTAAAGATGATTTTGAAAACAATGATAATATTTAACTATCAGCACCTATAATCACATGTTAGGTCAATAAGCCTAAAATATGGCATTTCTCTTTCAGTTTCTGATAATAAGTACAAGTTTCTTGTTATCCTTTTTCAATTTGTGTCACCTAATGCTTATTCTTTTTCAAAAAAATGGAATGTTTGGTTTGGATATTATCATATGTTCTTTAACATATCTAACATTAAATTTGTTTCTTAAAGGCACATTTCAGGAACAAATAAGCTCCATAGTCCATACAAATCCACTTGAAGAAAACTCAAGTTTCAAATGTCTTAGACAATAAGCACCAATATGTATCTTGATATTGTCTATAAAATCAGTGTCAAATTGTAAAAAATTTAAAGGATCTAATGATGGAGAAAAACAAATCTATGAATAATCTGAAGGGAGATAGCACTTACCACTGCATCAAAACACCTCTCTCAAAAAGTCCAATCCTGATATCAACTAATATTTGAACATAATAGGACCTTTAGGTTTAGATCATTCATTGTTCTTGCTATTTGTGTGTCAATGATTACACAGTTCTCCTGTTGTGTCAATATCATTGCTCATTCACTGGAATGACATGTTAGAACAGACTGGTTTTCTCTAATAATGTGAAAAATGTTGTTATTAAGCATTAGAAAGAGTGTCACCTATCTCACGAATGACATTAACAGAAGAGTAACATATATCTCCAAATTTAGCACTTCAGAAATTTCTTTTGAAAGATACAAATTCCAACGGAATCAAATTTCTTCAGTGTCATAAAGATTCAAAAGAACAGGAAAAGTTTCTAAATAACCTGATCAAAATAGCCTTTCTTCCTTCTGTCATCAACACCTGGTTCTGGCCAATGATCAAAGAGATGTTTTTGACCCTCCCGTAACAGCATCATGGCAAGTCCAATCTGATAAACAATAATTATAGTTATTAGCAAGAAATGACTGTTTTACTAGTCAACCACTCAACATGAGTATGCTAAACCACCACATGTACAATAAAGTAGTTCTATTCAGTATTTTATTTATGTGATCTTGACCATGAAGCCTAATTTATTAACAATACTGTGTTTCTATCTAAATGGAGCATAAGTGACTTAGATATATATTTTTTATATTAATTTTTCTTTTTATATACAGTAGGTTCAGAGAAGTACAACAGTTCATTATCCCATATTTTGCACATATAAGCCCCGGAAATTATGCACAGGTAGAATCAGCACAAAATGATGCATGTGAATGAGTAGAAGTTGTAAGCGCACACCCCAGTTCCCAGATCTGCTACCAAGAATGAAGCAAGAATCAGCCTGTTAGCAAACCAAGACCACATCGCTTGTGAATTTCCTTGAAGAAGCAAATAGAAGCACGCTAAATTAAACAGGACAGGTGTTCATGGACCGGTAGTTATCCTACTACTTCATGTCGTCAAACGAAATCCAATCCCGAGATTAAGAAGAAAATGCCGTAAGATCTAGAACTGGTATCTTAAGACTCAAGCAAGTGATCAAGATCTCATCTTTCATAACATTTCTGATCGGAGAAAAACACATAAATGTTGTACCAGTTAAGACACGATAGTAACACAGCAAAAATCATAAGAGTTCAATGTCGAACCTCCTCAGAGGAGAGAATCCCAAGATTCCTCCTGAGATTTGGGGCCGACGAGGCCCAGCCGTCCCAGCCGTCAGTTACGCTCAGCCCGGCGAGGCTCTCGACGGCATTATCCATATCGCACCGAGATCCAGCGCCGGCAGATGCGGGACCGAGACGAAGACGGGGAAGTAGGACGAAGAACCAACCGGAAATGGGGAACGACGATCCATCAAATCCAGAGTATTGATCCTCTCCAGGAAGGCTTCTAATTGAAACCTCAGTGATCAAATCTTCGCCGTTAACTACGTGGACCTTAAATCTCTACGGTATGCTTACAACGAATTGGTACAATATTTGAAGCCGATCCCCAATTAGATGAAACGTGAATATGGTATATCCGATGGGCCCCAATTAGCTCACGTGGAATATAGTCCTTGGTGGATCCCACAGATCACGAGCGGGCAAAAGGTCTTGTTCTCCTATCCCACCCGTGGGTCCCAACACACAGACATGTAATTTCACTGCAATTTGTGAGAAAAACACATAAATGTTCTCCGACCCCTGTTTCCTGCCGGGGATGTCACAAGATCGTTTTTTGAATGCAACTCCTGCATCTACCTCACGCGAGCCGCACAACACCAGAAGAAGCCCTCCCATACATAGGGTGGCCATCGTGGACCCCAAATCTCGCCGGGCCGAAGCACCTTATAATTCAGTGCATGCATGCATACTATTCACATTATATCCTTCGAGTTATATAAAGGATTAATAAAAATATCATATTGGCCTCTATTAATTCTAATAATACAACATGACCCTCCACATCTGCCTCACTTTAACAACCATTAACTATTATTTTCAAAATTTTGAAATATTTTTTTTCCAAAAATTATTTTTAAAATTGAAAAATAAATAAAAATAACAATTTTTTTAAAAAATATATTAATTACATTCAAAACATCTAAAATTCTCCGAGTACACCTTCATCGTTAAAATAATAATAATAATAATAACGAAATATATAATATCTAATAGAGTGTAAGTAGAGCCAAGCAATTGGCATGGTTTTGTAGGTTTTCTTGTTGGAGGAATGAATATGAAAAGAAGGATAAAAAGGTCAGCCGATTGTAGAACAGGAAACCAGCTATTTCATTATGTTTAGTGCAGCATATTGATCTCATTTCCCTTTGGTAAACTTGTACAGTGTCTAAAGAATCTCTTTTGTAATATCAGGACTACTTTAATCACAAGCAACACATGGGAAGGAAAAATATTTCTCAGCACTCACATCTATCCCAAACATCTTTGCTTTTCAAGAGAACTCACAAATCATGCTTCCACAAAAAGATGCTACCATTTTAGAGAAGCTTCAACACCCTGGTAAATACAACGGAAAAAGTGAACTCAATGGCTAGTATATGTCTCAGCTGCATTGAATCTTCTATCTCCCGGCGTCGAATATTATCCTATCAAAACTGTTTGCTACATCTATATAATTCTCAGAGAACAGAAAATGAAATTGATGCAGGGAACCTGAGCATTGGATGGTCAAAAATGAGCCTTCCGTTTCCGTGCTGTGTACTTTGTATCAGGAGGTACAGAATATCCTTTTTTTCTCATCTGTTCCTTTTTCTTAAAAACCCATTCCTTTCCTTTCCCATTTTTGTTTATCTTCGCCTTCTTCCTTGGTCGGGTTCGGTCATATATGCCAACCTGCATCCAAAAACAAATGGATCATTGGGATATGATGACATGAAATAATCTGATAAATTTAGTTCAGTCCATACAAATAAGCTTGATTTGTTAATATTTTACATGGCATTTCAACGGTCACAACAATTCACATATGCATCATTGGCATTGGAATATATTGCAAGAAGTTCCTCCTACAGTTAACACCAAAAACTTCATTCAAAGATGCATGTGTGGCATTTGGAATGTATTGCACGAAGTTACTCACATGACTGCTATGAAAATTTTTTAGAATACATAATAGAAACCCCTCTCTACATGATTAGAAGAGAAAACAGCAAACTTTTTGGTGACTTTAAAAATCATAAGATGTGAAGAATTTTATGAGGTAAACCTCATATCAAGATTAAGATCCATTACAAGTCAAAGATGGGTAAAGATTAAATCGAAGTGTGAAGCAAAAACAAATCTTCTTGATGTTTAATAACTTGAAATTACTGACAAATACTGTAGAGAAGAATCAATAAGAAAGAACATCTAAGAGTTAATCTGTTAACAACTTTAAGTAAACTTGTCCAGAAGACAAAAATTGTATCTGTCAACTATCGTAAGTATATGCACCAAAAATTTCAATAGTGTGCCCTTATTTTGGCCCAACACAAGGAAGCATTTCAAACTTAACAAACCTACACGACCATCTCAAATTAAAACTTGACAAAACCTATATTTTTGTCTCTTAACACATAACCACACATATTTTATCTGTTAACACATATATGCATATGCACCAAATAATTCTGTAGAGTATCCTATTTCATAGAAGACTAAGAAGCACTACTGAATGCTTCAGCATTCAACTGTTACCACTAACTAATGACCCAAATCATGTAGTATAAACTGTTACTGATTTAAAACAGAAGGCCCTTGTTCTATCTCACTTGCTGACGTGCTATAGCAGTGAAGATAAGACAAGGAATCAACTCATCAAGTTTTTAAAGAACATACAATATTGGCTCTATAGTTTTAACGAACAAAAACAAATGCTTCACAGACATGAGAATAGTAGAAAAAAAACGTAGGAAATTTCATAAAAGAAACATAGCAATAGTTTCTTCATACAACTGTTTAAAAACCACTGCCTAAAGATCATTATGAATGTCATTCAGACAATTAGACTTAACAAAAGTCTACTCACAGACAAGAATTGAGAATTGCACATCATAATCTTCACTACTTCATATTCCACCAAATCAAATCTTTCTATAATGATCTAGAAGAGAACAATGTAATAAAAATGGCTGACAATTCTTACTGTTTGATTTCCACCATCATCATCACTCTCCTCGTCTTCACTGCACATCGCACCATCCTCACCTTTCCCTTTTGGAAGGTAGCTTTGTACTGAAGGTGGACCACATGTCAGAACAAGATATGCTTTCCTTGCTTTTGAGCTGTGGTTAACAAACATTTTAGATAGAAGACCAAATCAATAACAGAATAGACATCAAATTGTGTACACCATGTGCTGGCATTCTAAAATTAATAAATCGAAAAGAAAGAAAACAGAAACTGAGTTAATGTAAATGCAAGAAATTATTAAATGAAACTTCTAAATGGATATAATATGAAGATCTCCTTTTATTCAGTAGTCTCCAAGACCAATCTAAATACTCCTGAGACAAAAAAAGTTTCATGAAAGACTCATTTCTCCACTTCAATCCAATATTACAGTCATCATATTTTGACAAATAAACCAAGCTAGTAGAACAAATAAAAGAAAAAAAATGCTTCGGTGTATTTTGCGAACACCTAATGTAGTTCAGAAGAATCATGCAAGCACTGGGACTTCAGCCCTCTAAAATATATCAGCAATATGATAATATTAACCTAGGAAATTAAGAAAGCACCTCTACAAGAACATGCAACTTGTCAATAATAAACAGCTTAATTATGTACCTATGTGGCCAATCAACAACAATGCCACCAGCAAAACCAGCACGCATGGCATACGTCATTATCATCTCACTTTGATCCATGTTCTCTGCATAAAGTTGCAACACCGCTCTTGCTCCTCTTGCAAGACATCTATATAACGAACCAAAGAAAGCCCTAAAGGGCACAATGCAAATGAGTTAGTGACACATAAAATGACTGCAGATAAAAGGAAAATGAAGTGTTCTATCAAGTATCAACTACTCACTTTAGTCGCATCCTTGGTTCATGAGAGGACTTGTCAGCATAGCATAACCACTGAAAATCCATACATAAGAAAATTAAAATCGCTACAGGAGTTAATGAGTAACATAGTCAAGCATCTAAATCATAGTGCAGTATCATCACAAGTGTGCTCTGTTTTTAATGTTTAAAAATATCACATGTATAATAAACTGAAAGTGTAGAGGGCAAAGTTTTATTTTGTAATTCTACTGCAATCTCAAAGGATTGGTATCTAGCAAAAACATAGCAATATAACTCAATTGTAAACTCTGAAGATCTGTATAATAAATTTATAAACATTAATCCTTTATGTAAAAGCCTTCTTTCTCTCTCTATCTCCCTTAACTCAAAAAAAGAGAAATTAAAAAACATCAACAGAACAAGCATAGCTCAAAAGAAATAATTATCCAACAAATTGTCATACATACACAATGGATCATAGTTACAGCACAACATCATTTCATATATACACACATCAATTAATTAATTAATTAGGTAAATCTTCCTCTATGCTCTCAATGACAAACTTGTGTAACCGCATAAAACCTGCCACTAGTAGGTGCTAGATTTTCATGGAAAATGCCAATATGTCAATCAGAGCTAGAATTCATATATGTATGTATCTCGTTAAACTTCTTATGTACATAAAAATCCAATTTCACTTTACCTCTAGCTTGACATATAAAAAACTAGAGCATTCTTTGATACATTTTAAATCGACAAAAAGATTAAGTAAATGACACAAAAATCCATGTGCAACTCAGGCTTTTCCTTAAGAAAAACTACATCAAAAACACAAAATCGTTGAAATACAACTTAGCATTGGCTACCGAGCAGGTATATCCGGAATTCACATGTACCAACAAGACAAAATTACGGCACATCAAAAAAAAGAAAAGAAACATCATTAGTAAAAATTATAATGACTTTTACACTACCAGAATCTTCTAAAAAAAGCAACAACATATTACAACTGTTTTTGTGCGCAGGAAAAGAGATAGTAAGAAAATTAAAATTGCCAACCTGAACTGCTGAAATACTGATAGCACCATCAACAACTCCTGGTCGTAAGCCTAAGCCCTGCAATAAACGTTTTCATCAAAATCATTTAGAGTATTAAACAACTGAAGAAACATTCAGTCAAACTCCTACTCTCTGGGCAGTGCGACATTGAGGGAATTCTATATTTGAGAAATAGCAAATACAAAAATCATTCTTAATTAAACAACTATCCACTTACATAATCTCCACATCAGTTAAGCATAGCACAAGACATTAGATAACTTGAGTATGAAATTTGTCCATAGGTACGAAAAATAGGCTAACTTTTTACAGTTTTGCAGGCATAAATTTTTGGCTGAGTTGGTATAAGAAAATGAAGCCCAACAAAAAGTTCAAGTTTTAGCTAAACCAACCAAATCAAAAGGGTCTTATATCCTTAGAAGGCTAAACCTATTTGGCACTGATACTCCATATCAATAAAAAAATTGCATGATCTGCAGGTGTTTCAACTAAATCTAAAAGCAACTACATAATTCTCCATGCTATTACCACATTCCTGAATGAAGCAGCCAAAAGGACCTCTACAAATGGCAAGAGCATAACTTTACTTGAGATAGCCTCAGCTCAACAATATTTGTATACCTCTGAGGTCATCTTTTCCTATCAGACTGCCATCCATAGCCACAAGATATCAATGACCTTACTTAAAGTCAAACTTAAAGTTCAAAGTGCAAGATAATCTTTATTTAAAAATTCCAAAGTCATATTAAGAATAAGAATATGATCTAAAAAATATCTTCATAAATTATAGAATAAAATGTATTTTTTTGTAATACCCAGTGATTTAAGGGCATATTACGCTGTATTGAGCGGCAGGTACTCCAATAACAACCTAAAAAAGCGAGATTCCGGTGTCTCAAATTTAGAACCAGACCACACCTTAGCTGCTTCAAATGTACATATCAGCTTGCTTGTGACCCCATTGGACATATGGAACCCGACATCTGGATAGTACACAATGGTGGAACCAGGGTGTTCACTTAAGTAAGATAAGACCACCCTGAGATGCTATTTTGATTAAATTTTAAATAGACTTACTTATCCTTACTGTTTCACAAGTAAAACCCAATCTTTTAAGATCTTCTTCATGCCACAGAAAAGAGCTTATATAATTTATTCTGAAACAAAAATGAATGGAGCTAACAGATATCATTTGTGCCTAAGTTTGACTCTTGCAAAGTATGCAAATTGGAGAATTGGTATTGGACATAAAGTGTACAAAATGGCAAGATTCAAAGCCAAAAATATATGATTCCAAGCCCTAAGAAAATTTGATGTAAATAAAAGAATTTGTAGATGGTGGATTGGTGGTACCAAGTCACTAAGTTTCTTAGATACAAATAAAGTAGTTTGTCTCTGTATTGCAGTGACTTATTTTAACCAAGACTCTAGCAGCACTAACCCAACCTATAAGGGCATCAGAAAGTAGAGTAGCAATAAGAAACTTGCTTGTGGAAGTGCTATTAGTAAGATTATTTCTAAACATACATATTGGATGTTACCCTGGTTGATACTGTATAAGCAACATGAGAAAAACAAAGTTGAGTTACTATGGCTCACATGAAGTGCGAAAAGGTATGATGCAAATCTAAATATCTTTAGTGTGATGCATAATATTTGATGAGATTAAAGGCCATCCTTTTAAAAAACAGGAGACCCAAATCACATAGTGATGCCGGGTAGAGCTACCGATTTTTCTACCTGGCCCATATCGGCAAGCAAAAGATCACCCTCTGCTTCACGCTCCAGTGCAACATCTGGATGAAATCACGAAGTAGACAAAGATAAACAACAGAAAACGAATAAGTTTTGCTGCTACACAAGGACAGAATCTACTCACTCAGCATTGACTCAGAAATATCATAGCCAATCCAGTGGTGCCCATTTTCAGACAGGGTCTCACCACTGAGCCCAGATCCACAACCTAAAACAGAAAAGAAATGTAAATGAGCGGAACAGAACAGAAATTTAATCTACTACATCATGACCCATCCACAATAGGATATATGTCACTGCATGCAATTCCAATGTTCTGGACAAAAAATTTACTTAAAACAGTTTATTCAGCTGAAAAACCAACAAAATAGAATCACTTGCAAGCCAATTTCATATAGAATAAACCGAAACAATAAACAAAAGATGCCACAATAGAAAGAAATGATAAAAATTCATATTTCAGTCCAAATTCACGTACCACAGCCACGGAACATTCATCTGAACAATTCCTAAACAAGCACAACATTTATATAAAACTTGAACTCACCTATATCCAGTAGAAGTCGCGGTACCCCATCGTTCGGCAGCGCAAGAAGCTCAAGCGCTCGCTCAGAAATCTTCGCCTGAATTAGAAGCGAATCCAAAAAAACAGATTAGCATCGAAAAAGACAATCTTTTCGCCAAACAAAGAGACGAGGGACAAGATGTGGAAGGCAGAGGGACATACTTGAATTTCGATGATTCGAGAGGAAGTGGTGTACTTGCGTGCCTCTGTTTCATTGTAGAATATTTCCGGCGGAGCTTGTACCTCCGGCCTCGGCATCTCTACCACCTTCACCGCCGCGATCCAATGAACCCTAACTTTTGACCGCCTCTTCACCAGGCGAACCCCAACTCGACTACAAGTAGGTCTCGACCGAAAGATGTGGGCCGAATCAGGGCGGTTTTTGCCATCTAATTTTGTAATAGAAAAAGTAGGAAATTAATAAATAAAAAATCGTCCAAAACAGCCACCTCAGCAATTTCTACTTAGACCTAATATTCCACAACTTAAAAAAATAAAAAAGGTTCAATATTTTTAATTTCAAGGGAATTAATTTTATTTTGGTTGTGAATGTAGCACTTAAGATTTGTGAAAGAGTCACAAGAAAAAGTTGTAAAATATGATGTTGTCCTCTAATCTTAATGTAAAAATACCTTAGAATAATGCTACGTGTTCGAAAGACAACACTTATTGTCATATAAAATTATTTGTGATTTAGTGCTATATTTCATGCTAATTGTGATTTTATTTTATTTATTTTTATGCCTAGCCTTCCCAAATACTTAATAGTGATAATGATTGGAAGTTGTAGACTTACGCCTCAAATCCAGCCCGTCTATAGTTTATCAGCACGATTCGTAAAGCAAATCTAACGTCCAATAAATGCCGGCGTCGAGTTAAAGCCCGATGTGAGGTCTCGCCTCGCCTCCCCTCGGGCAATGGGCTTGGGCTGGAACCCAACCTATCTATCTTTTGACAAACACGAATCGTAAAGAAAATCTATCGTCCAACAAACGCCTAAGCACGGGGTCAAGCCTCCCCCAGCTCGATTTCCGGTATCGGGCTTGGGCTAGATACCCATCTTGCAAGCGTGAAACGTCCAAGAAGTGCCGGCGTGAAGTTAAAGCCCAAAGCCTCGCCTCGTCCTCCCTCCGTGCTCGATTCCCCTGCCGCTGTTGTGTCGGAATCCAACTCCTTTCCCTATGCTCCGGTGTCGCTGCCGGCCGCCGCCGTGGGTCGTGCTGAGAGCGGTCAGGTGGCTGTCGCGGATCGCCCCGCCGTCTCCGGCGACGGCCGAGCCGGTCATCCGCGTCTCCAATAACGTCGCCCGTCTCGGCGAACCTAAGGAGGGCCCGAAGCCGCGGCAGCTGCTATCCCTCCCTCCATTCCCCTCGACTGGCACCGACCCTCTCCCCGGCCGGAAGAAAGATCCGGCTGCCGGCGGCCATCCGCGCCAGGTCACCGCCATCAGCTGGGTCAAGCACTACTTCGCGGATATCCCTCCGGAAGTCATCCAGAGCCACTTCAACAAGGGCTTGGTAAGCGGCGCATATGCTATTGCTAGGTTTTCTGGACCTATCCAATCTTTCAATTTGCATACAAGTCCTCTAGATCTTGTTGTCTATATGGAAGTATTTTAGTCGTCTCCATATGTGTATTGGTTGATCTGCCGATCAATTTAACCTAACCTATTATTAAAAATAGCTATTTTACCCTGTTCCTTTTACACAAGTTGAAGTTGAAATATGCAATATTAACTTAGCAAAGGAGTCTCTGTTGAGACACTCGGGTTGAGTAGTATATTATTTCACAAGTGATAAGTCTCATGTTCGAATCCATGTGTGTTATATACCTCATTTGATGTAATGAGAATTCTTTTAAATTTATATATTAAAAAAACTTAGCAAAGGAGACCATCTGGATGAGGTCGATATCATTAAATGATTTCCTTTTAAGATAAAAAAAATAGTGATCTGATGCTGTATTCCATTATACTTGATTTGTGGGTTAATATGCATAGGTTAAGCATTTGATGGGCTTTCATTTGAATAATGTAGTTGGGAGACTTATCTGAAAAATCAAAAAGATCTATAGGACTAAAATATGTAAGTAAAACCCCTGTCATTTGGACTGGTTTAAGTTCAAATAATGTTGTAGAGCTGTATAATTTTCATCAATGTAGAGAATTGGAAGGAGAACTAAGAACTTAATCACCTTTATTCAGTATTGCCAGAGAATGTATACAGGGCACACCTATCATCTACATAGAGCATTTGTGTGTGTGATATACTAAGAATCATGCATACATGTTCTTTTTCCCATAATATGTTGATTTGTTATTGATGTGAACAATCAAGTTTTTCTGAGAATATTTTCATTTGTAAAATTGTTGATGTGTATAGAAAAACTAGATGTTATCTTGCCATGTACATTGGATGTTGTATCCACTGTCTTGCCTTTTGAAGTTTGCTAAAACAGCATAATTGTGTTGTGTCGTGTATATGTTGTTTCATGATGGATTTCAATTGGGATGCCATTTGTGTAATGAGAACTAATGAGAGTTAAATCTGTTTTTCTAACAGGTGCATGTTGAAAGTTCAAATCATGACTTTCAAACCAAAGAAAATTATTTAATTCACTGTTTAAAAAAGGTATGTCATATTAAGCCTCATCAATCATTCACCAAATGACATTTTAGTTGTAAAGCCTGAGAATTGTTCAGCCTGCTCATTGAGTGCATATTCTTAGTTATAAAAGTGAATTAACTACTTTTTGCAGCCCCCGTGCAGATTAAGCATAATCATATAATGGAGCCCGGCATGAAGATTCGTCTTCCTGTATCAGTTGCAGAGACCAAGATCATAAAGAGATATGACACTATACCCACTGCAACTTTGCATCCCAATGCTGATGAAATAGAATACATAAAAAGGCTTGTCATTCACAAGGCCAGTTTCCTATTTTTATTTTCTCCTTTTGTTAACGTAGACTTCTCTTATCGGGTTTGGGATCATTGTTGCTCTCATGCCATTTCTTTTTTATTGTTTGACCTTTGCTTTTCCAAAATTTTAGTCAAAGTCTGTAAAAATCTGCTGCCTCATACTGATGAACTATGAAATTTCAGGATTCAGCTATCATTGTGCTAAATAAGCCCCCTAAAGTGCCCGTGAAGGTTTGAACTTTTATTATTCTTCCACTAGTTGAATGGTTAATCTTGTTGTGGTAAATTGTCTTATCATTTTCTGTACTATATACTTCATAGGGAAACTTACCAGTTCACAATAGCATGGACATCTTGGCAGCAGCAGCATTATCATATGGCAGTGATCAGGGTCCTAAGTTGGTAAGCTCTAAAAGTTGATCATTTTCAAGATATGCAATATTAATTCCACATAGAAGTCAGTTTGTGATACTACCCTTGTGATACATGTATGGCTTGTTGTTGTTACTGTTGTTGTCTCTTTGCCATACATGGAAGTGTCAGATCATACCATACCGTGTTCACAGTATTTCAAAGGCATGCTGACATTGTGTTGGCTTGGCATAATGCTTATGCTGAGAAATGAAATCTATGTCGATCCACATCAGTCACAGATCATATGGCCACATTCCACACAATGAATTTAAACTTTGATTTTTCGCTTGGTGCACCATTGATTCTCACAACTTTAATTGATGCATGTGTATTTCTAGTCTTAAAGTTTAAGATGTTTCTCATCATTCCTCTTTTGCAATCTTAGGTGCATCGACTTGACAGAGAGAGCAGTGGCTTGCTATTAATGGGGAGGACAAAAGAGAGCTTCACTCGTCTTCACTGGCTTTTTACTAATGTAAATCTAGCAAAATCATCTTCTGAGGTATGTACCAATGTCCCTGCTATTGGCAACAAGATCAAGTATATTTGGTATATCGTGAATATCTAAAAGAATGCAAAAAAAGAAAATCTGTTATCCAGCCCTTCATTCATGAGTCAAATTACTTGTGAATAATTTAAGCATTAGATTTTAGCATTGAAAGAAAAGCTTGTGGTTTTACATAGGTTTACGAGTGTTATATGAATGCTGATGACATGAGTATCACCACCATCCAATTTATTAATGCATGCATGACGTGGTTCAGGCTTATCAAGACGATCCTTCCTTCTGGAATTCTGTAACTCAATTATTGATGCCCATTGCATGATTCTTGTTCCAACTTATTTTGTAGATATGGAATAATGCTTGTGAGGCAACAACCCGAAGGTACTGGGCCTTGGTCATAGGCTCTCCTAAAGAAAGGGAAGGCATTATTTCTGCTCCACTTACGAAGGTAGATTTCTGTGCTTAGTGATGTAGGGGAAGAGTTGTCAATTTCTGCTGTGAAATATCTCCATGCTTTTGCCCTTGTTCATGCATTTTGAGAAGAAATGACTGAATGAATATCACCTAGTATAAGGTGCAAACCACTCTTCATACACAATAAAATGTGTCAAATTCCAACCTCACTTTGCTTTTCTTGTAACTTATATAGATAGAACCAGTGGATTGTTTCTAGCAAACTTTCTGAGAAACAACACTCTGGATGAATGTGGACTATATTTCAACTTAATCATCTTTGTTTTAGACTTTGCATATTCAACCTGCTGACTCTGATCTTAGGTGCTTCTAAACAATGGGAAAGCAGAAAGAGTAATTCTGGCCCATCCTTCAGGAATAGATGGTTCTCAAGATGCCATAACTGAGTATAGGGTGATGGGACCCACAATCAACGGATGCTCATGGGTTGAGTTGTGCCCGCTTACCGGTCGCAAGCATCAGGTGCGTTTAAATAACCAGCACAAAGCAAAGTTTTCTTTCCCTTAAATTTTAAATCTTTTTTCTTGCATAAAAATTTGCAATTATCAAGTCAACAATTTACCAGAAGTAGAGAAAGTCAAGTACCCAAGTTGAACATGAAATTCATCCTTATTGAGGCAAATGTTCAGCTTCTCATTCTTCTTGGTTTTGTATGACCTTATGCATTGCCTCTAATAGTTGGACCAGTTATCGCACTGAACTTTCCTACCAGATGCTATGTCTGGTTTGGAGGACCAGGAAGCTGACTAGTCTGCTCTGATAAAAAAATGATATTATGTAAATTTTGCTGTTGATCCAATGCAACACAGAGAATTGCATTCATCACTAAACCTAATTAATGTTGTGTTTCTTATTTTTTTAAAAATAATTGATTTGCACTGCCTTGTGAAATTATCTCGTCTCTACAGATCATTGGTAAGGAATTAGCAGCATGGCATCACTAAACCTCTCTCTATCTCTTTTTTATCTGGAAAAGCCAACATACCTTCATGATCCCTCTAACATGCTTTCACAAATGAATTTCAATTGCATATTACATACCTGTGGTTAACCCTTTAGTTCAATAGATTGGTGACTTTCATTGAAACATAGATAATTAATAGGTAAATTAGGAAATAGCAGGGAGAGTCGAGCATATTAATATTTGTGAACCTCAACAATAGAAAAGCAAAAGAGTAATAATTAAGTAAGAAATCTCCTTTGTCATTTCATTGTTTTTAGTATTTTTGCTGAGTAAGCATGTGGATGTTATCAGTTTGATTGTATTTTTATTAACCTCTCTAACATTCACATAGCTAATGAATGATAGCCTAGTCGGTGAAGCATAGATACCAGGATTTACATACAACATTGATACAGATGTGTCATTATGTTAATCTTGAAAATAAATGAATATGGTACATCATTAGATGTTATATATGGTAGGGCTCGAAATTTAATTTTAGTGTTTCAATATATAGTTACATATCATGAATAATAACAGGTAATCAGTGTTCCTAAGTTATTTATCATGAAAATAATGTCTTCTGGGTAATATAATAATTCAAGAATATAGAGAAGATGGAAACAACTATTAGTTGTTGGGATAAGATCATCATCTTGATCTCATTGATCGAAATTGTATGCTTAGTACATATGACATGGAGCAATATACTGATCATATATCCATAGAATCGAGCTAACAACATCTTAAGAAAAACAAAATTATTTCAGTAAGTATCATGAAGCATACTGCACTATTCTAAAACTATCTGCTTTTTTCATAATTTAAAAAGAAAATTGGATATTTTGAGAAAGCATTTGAGACATGTCCAAGAAGACATCCGAGTATAGATGTGGAATTATGGATGATCAACAAACAAAGTATCTGCCTTCCATAAAGCATAATTATCCTTGAATGGTTGTCCTCATCTGGATCAGCATGAATAATGTTGTGCGAAGTGAATGTCTGTCCTTAGGAGGCTTAAAGAGAGAAAACGACATGAAAGGATGAGAATTCTGTAGTGCAAACAACAGAATGAAGTGTGTTTATTCATTAACTGCTTTTGGTTTTCCTTGCAGCTCCGAGTCCACTGTGCTGAAGCACTGGGCACTCCCATTGTCGGAGACTACAAGTACGGTTGGTTTGTGCACCAGAGATGGAAACAAATGCCTCGGGTGGACTATGAGACATTAAGTGGAAAACCATACAAGCTGCGGAGACCAGAAGGTTTAGAGGTTCAGAAGGGCAGTGTCCTATCAAAAGTCCCATTACTGCACCTCCACTGCAGAGAAATGGTAATCCCAAACATTTCAAAGTTTCTTGGCAGTTCAGGTGAATGGCTTCATGAATGCAATCCATGGTCCACTAGTAAGCCTGATCTTCTCCGAATTGTTGCACCGATGCCTTCTCACATGAAAATAAGTTGGAATGTTATGTCATCATTCTTAGTTTAGTGTGTCGATTAGGGTAGTGTTAAATATCTTTTCTCTTTAAATTTATGTTGTATTCCCCCTTCATAAGCAAACTACATATGAATTCTCATTCTTCACTGTTCTCTGTCCACTTTATTCTCATGTTTGGTTCAAGATGGGTATTGCGCAGGTTATGCCGCCCGGTTGTTCCTCGGGCTTTATGAGTCCAATGGACTATTAACTCTATTAAGAGCAGACAATTGACAGAACTTTTTCTTTCATCTCCTGGTAATTGCCTATTTATTTCCCGAGCCTTGAATTACTGTCATAATTTCCAGGAAAATATGGATAGCTCTTTTTGGCTTGACTGTATGTTATATAAAAAGAAATGCATATTGATCGTGAGCTGCAACACACGTTTATTTTCTCTTCGACAAGTGATTGTTTGATATCTCGTCCTCGAAAAATGATTAGAAGAAAGAAAACAAAACAGCTGCACCAGATTAAACAATTCAACATCACTCGAAGAGGGGCTGTTGCCACTACATGAGATCAATGGTGACATATAGATCACTCTCAGATCCCACCAATTAACAGAAGGAAAAGTAGGAGTTATGGCATACGTTTCATTATATTATGCATGAAGTTTCTTATGCACGCGTTCGCATGCTACGAAAAGGTCTTCCTTGAACTCTTCATCATCTTCTTCGTCGTCTTCAGCAGCTCCGTGAAGTCCTCCTCGTCGCATGGAATCCGAAGCCCGCCTACCTGATCGAAGCCAAACTCGTCGGCCGCGCTCTCCATCAGCACGCTAAAGAGCGGCAGGCGAAGGTAGCTCGTCGGGATCACGAAGCGCCTCATCTCAGCCCCAACGTAAACTGCCATGCATCCTTTGGGAACTGCCGCCTCGTCGTCATCCAACAAGGAGTCCTTCATGTTCTCTCTCCGTGAATCCTTCTCCTTCTTCTTCTTCCCTCTCAAAGAGAATAGCACCGACAACTTCGAGCTGCCAAAACCCAAAGAACAAGAAGACGATCAAAGAAGTGTTCTTTCACAGAGAAACGTCGAGATATGTCATCGACATGAAGAAAGTACACAAGGACTGAGTACCTGAAGGTCATGAACAAAACCAAGTATATGAATAGAGAGAGAGAGAGAGAGAGAGAGAGAGAGAGAGAGAGGGAGAGAGAGAGAGAGAGAGGTGGGGGGGTGGGGGGGGGGGGGGAGGGTTGGGTTTTGGACTTGCAGTTGTGCGTGTTGTGTTCTTTTGGCTTAAAGCTGTTCCTATCTAAGGTTTGTCTACAATGGCTAATCTTAGGACATGCGGACCACTACATTAATCATGAACAAGGCCAAAGCATATCAATGAGATATATATATATACATATATATATATAGATATACATATATATATATATATATATATATATATATATATATATATATATATATATATATATATATATATAGAGAGAGAGAGAGAGAGAGAGAGAGAGAGAGAGAGAGAGAGGGGTTGGACTAGCAGTTCTTTGTTGTGTTCTTTAGGCTTCAAGCTGTTCTTATGTGAGGTCTGTTTGCTGTGAATATTTTGAGGACATGTAGATCATTCACTAATGTTTTATTATGAAACAGAACAATATCCAATAATTTTATATTGTCTGTCTTGTAGAATTTGTGATCCATAAACTAATCAAACGTTGTTTCCATGTTCTGTTATGCCTCATCTGTTTGTGTTCTAATATTGAGCCAGCCATTGTTTGGACTTGAAGATTACAAGACAGGACATCAGAAGGTACAATTTGCTTGGAAAGTAGGGTTCAAGAATTGCTTTGGAATCTCCAATCAATTTCATTTGGCAATTGGGAAACAAAGACATGACAAATAAATCATGATCATGTCACACTAGCAACAATTAATATTAAATTTTATGAATATATAGTTGAGACAAAAAGGTAAGAGTTTCTCGGAAAGTCCAGCTCAGGCATTCCTTTGGAATCCCCAATCAATGTCAAATCGATGATGACCCAAAGTGCTATTAGATTAGTCATCAGAAGCAAGTGTCATTAAGCATCAAGCTGCTTGAATCTATTCGCGGGGCACTAGAGGTATAGTACAGGTGCTTATTGGAGAATGAGTTCACTGATTGATCCGCTTACAGAACGCTATATGGTTAATGATACCTAATATCAGACAGCGATTCCATAATCCTAGTAGTATGGCTGGTCCTTAGACTTAAGGTACCAAAGATGTCTTATTTGAGTGCTTCATTCTTTGACGTCAGATTTATAGGTTTGGAGAGCTCCAGATCTAGTATAGTCGATTCTCGGGAATGGTAGCCAACCTTATGAAGGTAATTACGTGTCAATAGAGGATCATCCACTCTCGATATTTTGAGCGATATATCCCGCGTATGCTCGCTCAGGTAAAATCCCTGGCCAGGGTCGTTTGGATTAAGAGAGGAGTTCTTTGGGAGAATCCGATTAGAGTGAGACTTGAATAGGATTCTGTATGGGTCTGACTTTACCATGCCCAATATACGGTCTCTGGGATATTAGATGGATGAGGGACTATAGATACATGGTAACTGAGGACAGATAGGTCCAATGGATTAGATCCCCTTGTACCGTCTAGGGACTATGGCGCAGTGGCCTGGTACATCCATAGTCGATGAGTCGAGTGAATTATTATAGATATAATAATTCACTATGTCAGAAGGTGTTCTGAGTCATAAGGAGTTCTAACGGAAGCGACTCACGGCCAGCTCGATATCGGGCCTAGAGGGTCACACACATAAGGTGGATATTGCGACGAGTAAAGGTACGGATATGAGATATCTGCGAAGCCCCTAGTTTAGATCCTATGGATAAGATCCAATTGGGTAATTAGATGAGATCCAATTAAATCCAACTGGATAGAGATCTAGTGTGAACAAGATCTGTTAAGGATAAGCTTCCTCCACCTTTATAAATAGAAGGAACTTCCTGGTTCATAAGCTAAGAGCTCTTGGTAATCATCCTCCTATTCTCCTCAGTCTCTTCTCTTACTCCTTGGCTCCGGCAGTCTTGTGGTGCATATGGAGAGAGATCCCGCGGTGATCTAAGGAGCGCCGTTACTGCGTCCGCTATGTGGATTACCGTTGGAGAGGAGTACGCTAGTGCCCCTTCATCCTCTTTATCAGATCTGGAATTTTCGAAGATATATGATCTCCTTAGGTAATGCTTCTAACATGATACATACAGATTTTTTAGATTTATGATTTTTGCGCACCAATCATCGCACGACGGCCAAGTACGTAACTATAGAAAATTCGATCTTATTTTTATTTTTCACTGTGCATGAGATGCCGAAGCACCGGAGCCACTTGATGACCCCCCGGCAAAGCCAATCCCCCACGGACAATTGCGGGAAGAGGCAGGGGAGCGACTTGGGGGCCCGAGGGCGATTCCCAAAACCAGTGTTCCTGATCTCCGCCCGACCGATCCACCGCTTCCCGAGCCCAACACCATGTCATTGGACTCGAACGGCAACTCATTCAGAGCCCAACTCTCCTCGGTGAATCGACGTCTGGATGAGTTCCAGCACGAGCTTCACAAAGTCCAAGGGAGAGGTCAGGGATAACGCCCTGAGAGCATCCCCCTTCATTCCTGAAATATAATACAAGCATGTCCCTCTTAATTTTAAACTCCCTACCCTTCAGGTGTATGACGGCGGTTTCGACCCGATGGAGCATATCGCCACCTTTCGGGCCCAGATGGCCCTCTATGACACCTCTGATGCTCTGATGTGCAAGGCGTTCCCCACCACTCTCAGGGGACCAGCTTGGATGTGGTTCAGTCAGCTCCAACCAACTTATGTCTCCTCGTTTGATCAGCTCACGAGACGGCTCGAGCAAAATTTCTTAACCAGCATGCGGCCAAAACCATCTGTGGCCACACTCCTCGCGTTGGCCCAACGTGATGGCGAGGCGCTCTCATAATTCGTCGCGCGCTTCACCACCAAGGCCCTAGGGATACCCGAGACCCATCCATCTCTTATTATGTATGCATTCCTGATGGGACTACACCCCTCAAGGCTCTTCTGGTCTCTGGTTGAGAGATCACCCACAACCATCCCCAAGATGTTCCAGCACTCTAACCAACATGTCGCCGCTGAGGCTTTTATGGCGGGAAGGCGTGAGGATAATAAAAGGCCTCAGATGGACTCCGCCTGAGTAGCGCCCCCGAGGTCGGTCTCAGAGCCATCCCGAAGAAGGCCCGACCGACCCAAACCGCCACACCCGAGGCTCCCCTTGAATGCTTCTCGAATTGATATCTTCCTTCAAATCTAGGAGAAGGGGCTCCTATGGGAGCCTAACCCAATAAAGGCCACTAACAAAGATCAATCTAAATATTACAAGTTCCACCGAGACTATGGCCACAACATAGAAGATTGTCATGACCTGTAGAACCAGATCGAGGAGTTAATCTGTCGAGGACACCTCAGACATTTCCTCAACAAGCTGAGGAAGCCATCCCCTTGGCCAAGGGGTCCGATCGAAAAGCAAATTGACGTTATTGTCAGTGGACCGACTTCTAGCGACAGTAGTGTCATGGCAAGGAAAGCATACACGCGAAGCACGATGGAAAAGCGCCCGAGACTATGACACGGGGAAGAGATCACATTCGGCGTGGAAGAGGTGGAGTTCTCAGACCATGACGACACCTTGGTGTTTCGGTCTACATTGCCAATGCAAAGGTGAAAAGAGTGATGATCGACACAAGGAGTTCCATCGAAGTCCTATACCTAGATACCTTCAAAAATCTCGACCTCACAAACGAGGACCTCTCCCCATTGGCATCGGCACTCACCGGATTCACGGGGGAATCAGTGTCCCCGCTCGGGATGACCTCCCTCCCAGTCACTGTAGGGGATGAGCCAAGGACAAAAACTATTATGGTCACCTTCATGGTTATTGACTTACCTTCGACATACAATGTGATCCTCGGGCGCCCGACACTCAACAAAATAAGGGTGATCATCTCCACCTATCATCGGTCTATGAAGTTCCCGACTTCGGTAGGAGTCGGAATAGTGTAAAGCGACCTGAGGGAATCTAGACGGTGTTAGCTGATGGTCGTGTCCATGCCGAAGAGGCCACGACCCGAGCCAACCCCTCTTGACCCTCGGGACAATCCAAAAGCCCCAACACATCCCCAATCGATGGAGCGACTTAATGAAGTCCCCCTGACGAGCGACCACCCGGACCGAGTCATCAAAATTGAGACTACGCTTCCAGAGGTCGACCAGGTCCAACTTATGCAATTCTTGAAGAAGAACATCAATATCTTCGCCTGGTCCCTAAAGGAAATGCCAGGAATTAGCCCCAAGGTGACGCAACACCATATGAACATCCAACCCGAGGTGCGCCCAATCAAACAAAAATCGAGGAGGCTCGCCCCCGAGCGCTAGCAAGCAATCAACCATGAAGTAGACCGTCTGCTCGATACCGGGTTTATAATCGAGGTGAAATATCCTCGGTGGCTGTTGAATGCAGTCCTCATTAAGAAACATAATAGAAGCTGGAGGATGTGTGTTGACTACACTGATCTCAATCGGACATGCCCTAAGGATTACTACCCCCTCCCGAAGATAGACCGGTTAGTCAATACAACCGCAGGCCACGAGCTCTTTACATTCACGGATGCATTTTTGGGCTACAACCAAATCCAGATGGCTCCGAAAGACTGAGAGTACACTGCCTTCATTATTGATAAAGGGGTCTATTACTACAAGGTCATTCCCTTCAGCGTGAAAAACACCAGAGTCACCTACCAAAGGATGGTCAATGAAGTATTCAAGCACCAACTCGGGAGAAACATGGAAGTGTATGTCGATGACATGATTGTCAAAAGCAAGTCGACAGCAGCCCACTTAACCGACCTGGCTGAGACCTTTCAAAGCCTCCGACGGTTCAATATGCACCTCAATCCAACCAAGTGCGCCTTCGAAGTCAGGTCGGGGAAGTTCCTCAGCTTCGTCATCCACCAAAGGGGGATAGATGCTAATCCTGAGAAGGTTCGGGCCATAATGGAAATGCAATCTCCACGCTTGGTTGAAGAAGTGCAACGCCTTACTAGGAAGCTAGCGGCACTCGGGAGATTTGTGTTACACTCCAGAGACAAATGCCTCCCGTTCTTCCAGGCCTTATGCCGAGCGGACAACTTCCGATGGACTCCGGAATGTGAGGAAGCTTTCGACAAGCTGAAGACGTACCTCGGACAGCTACCCCGACTCATCTCGCCCCGCCCAGGTGAGGTCCTAGGCCTTTACCTAGCAGCCTCGGAATATGTGGTTAGCTTGGTGCTGGTTCGGGAGGATCAAGTAATGCAGCAAGCAATCTACTACATCAGTCATATCCTCGCGGGACCCGAAGAGCACTATCCTTTGATAGGGAAGCTGGCGTTGGCTTTTATCATGATCGCCCGAAAGTTAGGACCCTACTTCCATGCCCACATGATAAAAGTAATATCTGACTAGCCCCTCCGCCAAATCCTTTCTAGGTTCAACGTCTCGAGCCGAATGCTCAAGTGGTCGATCAAGCTCGGGGAGTTCAATATCCAATATGCACCCCAAATGGTGATAAAGACCTAGGTACTAGATGATTTCATTTCTGAACTAACCCTCGAAACCAGTCCCACTGTGCAGTGGCCAGACGCGCGAACCTAGACCCTATACATTGATGGGTTTGCCACGTCGGGGGGAGCCGGTGCAGGGATGATCCTCAAGGGCTCGGATGGAGAAACTTATAAGCATGCGCTTTGGTTGGAGTTCAAAGCCACCAACAATGAAGCCGAATATGAGGCGCTGCTGTCGAGATTATGCCTCACACTCGAAATGCATATATAGAACCTGGAAACCTTCACTGACTCTCAATTAGTGCCAGGCCACATCAATAAGACCTACAAAGCCTGAGAGCCGACTATGACCCAATACCTCACCGAGGTTCGACGGCTCTCGGCTCATTTCGACCATTTGGTGGTCACGAAGATACCACGCACTCATAACGCCCAAGCTGACGCATTGACCCGGTTGGCCTCCAGCTAGCCACCTAAGGAACCCCCTCAAAAAACCGAGGTTCTCTTGGCACCGACTCTTCCGATCCCGGACATCAGCATAACTAAGATCACTCCGAACTGGATGGAAGAGATCCTTCGCTACAAGGAGAAATACGTGCTACCCGATGACCCGTCTGTGGCCCGTCGGCTCAAGCGAGCCTAAGCATGGTATGTCGGATTAGGGAAAGTTGTACCGAAGAGCCTTCGCTTAACCCCTACTTTGTTGCTTGTCCCCGTTCAAGGTCGAGATGGTCCTCACTGAAGTCCATGAGAGCATATGCGGGGAGCATATCGGAGGCTGAGCTTTAGCCATCAAGATACTCGAATAGGGATTTTACTGGCCAACGCTATGCCGAGATGCCTTATCCTATGTGCAACGGTTTCAACAATGTCAAATGCACGCCCAGGTTCAACACCAGCCAATAGTATGCCTCGTCCCGACCGACATAGCCTAGTCCTTCGCACAATGGGGAATGGAGCTTCTCAACCCTTTTCCCCCCACTTCGGGCCAATGATAGTTTCTCTTAGTCGGGGTTGACTATTTCACTAAGTGGGTCAAGGCCGAACCATTAGCATCCATCACGGAGAAGCAGGTCGAGGATTTCATTTGGAAAAACATCATCACACGCTTTAGGATCCCAAGGGCCATCGTCACCGATAACGGGACCCAGTTCAACAACGTGAAGTTCAAGGCCTACTGTCAACCGTACGAGATACTATTGAAGTTCAACTCAGTCGCCCATCCTTAGACCAACAACCTGGCCGAAGTAACAAATCGGGCGATTCTTGAAGGTCCAAAGAAAAGAGTAGGCAAAGCACGTGAAGCATGGGTTGACGAGCTCTCGAGCGTCCAATGGGCATCTCGAACCACTCCCAAGATGGCCTCGAGAGAGTCCTCGTTCAGCCTGGCATATGGGACCGAGGCGGTGCTCCCTCCCAAAATGATATTTCCAACCCTACGGGTAGAGAACTTCAATGAAGGGGCTTCGGAGCTCAGGCTCCACGCTGGCCTCGACCTCCTCGATGAATGAAGAGCCGAGGCCCACCTCCACGTGTTGGTGTACAAAAAGGCCATGGCCCGACTTTACAATAGGAATGTCCGACTGCGCAAAGTTCAAGTTGGGGACCTCGTCCTCTGAAAAACCAAGGTGAGCGACCCAACCCGAGCTAGGGGAAAGCTGGCCTCGAATTGGGAAGGGCCTTACCAGGTTCGTGACGTGGTCCGAGATGACACTTATCGCCTTGAGACCACAGGTGAGACCCCTCTACCAAGGACCTAGAACATTTCAAACCTAAGAAAGTTCTACCCCTGATTACCGATAGGAACCTTGCATTTATGGCAAAAATCTTTGCATTCATATAGGAAAAGTTTTTACATTATGACCGGCTCGGGCCTTCCAAAACTCTAACTCAGCCCGACCAGAACCAAAAAGGCAAAAAATAGAAGACATGCCCACAAGCTCCCTAACTTGGAGGAGCCATCGGACTATGATCGAATGGCACTTCCTCGGGCATATCCACGTTGTGATCCTTAGGGAGATCCACGAACGAGTCAATCTCCAACTCTAGATTCGAGTACTTAGCGTGGAAGTGGGCAAGTGCCACCCGGTAGCCGAATTCATAGGTTGCTTGGCCCGATCTCTGGAGACCAAGCTCGAAGCCAAGCGATTTCTTGTATTCAACAATTGCCTCCTTCACCCGCTCCTCGGCCCCCCGACACTCCTCCTACAGTGCCTTCTCCATGGCACGGGTTGCCGACCAGGCGACTTCCATATTCCGTGCGAGCGCGAGTAGCTCGTCATCCAAACTACGGATCCACCCGCGGTTGTCTTTTAGCTCCGCTTTTAGCCATTCAACCTCGACCTTGGCAGCAGTCGCTTGCTGCTCTACCGCCGTGACTGCCTTAGGGCCAGGACCGCCCCTTAGCTCTTTGACCTCCCGGCGCGGGTCGAAGTTCGCCTCCTTGAGGTGCTCGATCACTCGACCTGCATCGTGCACCCGGTTGATGAGCGCTATTGTGTAGTGATGGCTCTGCAAAAAAAAATGCAAGGTTAGAATCGGGCACAACAAGACGATCCCCAAAGCTAAAACAGGGGGGCACGATGCTTACCCAGACCAGTGACTTGGCAGCATGGTCCATCAGCACCATGGAAGGTGAGCAATACAGTTGCTTCGCCAAAGACGGGTGGAGTACTCCCCGAGTGAACTCTAGAGCCACCGAACCAGTGGCCTAAGTGCGACTGTCGATTTTGAGGGATGGCCACCGAGACCGGTAAGGCACCCCCAGTTCCCCCTCCGACAGATCCACTATGTCCAGGGCCCGGAAGGGCTCGCCCTTGTTGGAAGCCCGGACCTAACATAGAAAAGACTAGGGCCAATCTCTCAGCTCAAAGGGGGACCCCGGGCCATCGAGGTCTTGATGAGGCTGAAGCGAACCGTCCCAAGAAGAAAGCAAGAGGAGTAACTCGGAAGTCGTCTGAGGGGGTGACACTTTGCGAGGCTACTATGCGAATAACATATGGGTCGAGTAGCAGCTCACACAGGGAGGGCTCTAGTGCGAAGGGGAAAGGTCGTGTCGGCTCGACTGAGGATCATATCCTTGCTAAGCAGGCGGAGCGGCCCAAATCAATGCTCCCGAGAAGACTGCACCGTGGTCAGGAATGGGGCATTCCCTTCATTGATTGGAAATTGACAATTCTACAAGTTACAGGTCGATTAGCGAGACATACAAAAGGATACAAAACAAAAAGGGAAATGCTTAATAATGATGGATCCGACCATACCCCTACGGGCTGGGCTGAGCCCTGCATCGACCAACCATGTTGGTTGTAGGTGCCCTACAAGCCAACCATGTGAGTGGTGGCACTTGTGATATGTTACGTTGATCTCTTCGCATATTATTATTAGTATTTTCTCACATTATCTGGATGAATATTGTGATGTCCATGGATCTGTGTAATGGGAATCAGATCGTGATGCGATCACAATAATGAGACTGATATGCCTTTAAACATAGATCCTAAATTATCCTGGTCATAGTTACTCGATGAGGACATCAAAATAATTGGATAGACTGGTGTGTTTTAAACTCGTATATATGATGGAGGCGACTGGTCTCATAGTCGCTTGTGTAGGGACACTAGAGGTATAGTACAGGTGCTCATTGGAGAATCAGTTTACTGATTGATCCATTTACAGAATACTATATGGTTAATGATACATAATGTCAGATAGCGATTCTATAGTCCTAGTAGTATATCTGGTCCTTAGACTTGAGGTACCAAAGATGCCTTGTTTGAGTACTCCATTCTTTGACGCCGGACTTATAGATTTGGAGAGCTCCAGATCTAGTATAGCTAGTTCTCGGAAATGGTAGCCAACCTTATGAAGGTAATTGTATGTCAATAGAGGATCATTCACTTTCAGTATCATGAGACATATATCCCGCGTGTGCTCGCTCAGGTAAAATCCCTGGCTAGGGTCATTCGGATTGAGAGATAAGGAGTTCTCCGGGAGAATCTGATTAGAGCGAAACTCGAACAGGATTCCATATGGGCTCGACTTTACCATACCCAATATATGGTCTCTAAAATATTAGATGGATGAGGGACTATAGATACATGGTAATTGAGGACAGATATGTCCGATGGATTAGATCCCCCTGTACCATTTGGAGACTATGGCGTAGTGTTCTAATATATCCATAGTCGATGAGTCGAGTGAATTATTATGGAGATAATAATTCACTATATCAGAAGGTGTTCTAAGTCAGAAGGAGTTCTGACATGAGCGACTCATGACTAGCTCGGTATCGGGTCTAAAGGGTCACACACATAAGGTGGATGTTGTGACGAGTAGAGGTGCGAATATGAGATATCTACGAAGCCCCTAGTTTGAATCCTGTTAATGAGATCCAATTGGGTAATTGGATGAGATCCAATTAAATGATTGGATAAGATCTAATTGGATGAGATCAAATTGGCTTATATGGATAAGATCCAATGAGATCCAACTGGATAGAGATCCACTGTGAACAGGATCTGTTAAGGATAAGCTTCCTCCACCTCTATAAATAGGAGGAACCTCCTGATTCATAGGCTGAGAGCTCTTGGCAATCATCCTCCTTTTCTCCTCAATCTCCTCTCCTTCTTGGCTCCTATAGCCTGGTGCATATGGAGAGAGATCCCGCGGTGATCTGAGGAGCGTTGTTACTACGTCCGCTATGTAGATTACCGCTAGAGAGGAGTACGCTATTGCTTCTTCATCCTCTTCATCGGATCTAAAATTTTTGGGGATATACAATCTCCCTAGGTAACGCTTCTGACATGATACATGTGGATTTTTCTGATTTATGATTTTTACGCACTAATCGTCCCACGATGGTCAAGTATGTAACTATGAAAAATCCAATCTTATTTTTGTTTTTCACTACACATGAGATATCGAATCTCTCGATTTCCCAATAGTGGTATTAGAGCCAGGTTCATCATGCGATAATTGACTTATAAACTATATGTGTTGTGTTTTGGATGCGTTTTTGACACCAAAATGGTTGACGCAAAAGATGAGAGAGGGCAGCAACTGTTGCTACCCTCGTAGTTTGGCCAAGGCTGCTTGTAGCCATGGCTGTGCGCACAGGGCCGCCAGTGGTCGTCTGCCCACAATGGTAGCACTGGCCGCATGCACACAGGGAGCCCAACGAGGGGGGGTGGGGGCAACGCCGCCTGTAGGCTCTACCCTGCAAGGACAGCGCCATAGGGGCGTCCGCGGGGAGGCCCGCAGGATAGCGCCACAGAGGCAACGCCTACAGGCGTTGTTCCCGTAGGCAGCGGTGATGCCACCCGTGAGCGAGCCACCCGTAGGCACGGGCGACACCCGGACGCATGGCCGTCGCCAACAAGGTGGCGGCGGCCACAGCCACAGCACTACAGAAAGCATAGGGAATGGGAATTAGGGTTTTTTGGCCAGAAGATAGTGTTGCCCCTAGAAATTTTAGAAATTTTAATTTTGTTCCTTATGACAAAATGACCAAAATACCCTTCAGAATTTAAAAAATTCTCTATATGTCCCTGATTTCAAATTTTAGTTATTTAAAAGGTTTAAGTAGCTATTATTATTTATCTAGTAATCCTGCATGATATATACATGTGATGTGATGTGGGACGATGATCATGAACTTTGTGATGTGTGTATGTAATTATTGGGGCTTGCGAGCTTTCATTTTTTGTTGATTGTCGTGCCTGTGTACCTGTAATTATGTTGTAATTCTCCTAAAGGCACGGTGGAAGCCTGGAGGTGGTATCGGGACCCCTGAGGCCGATTCAGACGATCGCGATACATGGAGATGCGTCGAGGTGCCGGCAGATCCGACGATGACGAGATGGATGATCACCATGCATATTGATGCACTGATATGCACATAGATCATAATGTCAGTGATTAGGCCTACTGGCGCAGGCCTAATCATATTAGGTTGAAGTCCATGATCATCTAGTGTGCTTGTGAATGTGAATGCTATACACCTACTAGATAAGTATATATATTTACATACGATGTAAATATATTAAATATGTATGTGTGTAACACGTCATATCATGAGATCGAACCTAAAACCCCTCCTATGATAATATTAAGTCGGTAAGCATGAGGCAATAAGATTGACCCATATGGCCTTCCATCGTTAGGAGCAGGAACCGATTCTCGACATAGGTTGAGTTGGTTGAGTCCCTCGAGGTTCATCTATTTTGTATCTCGCTATCTTATCTTCGACATAGAGATGTCACCGGTAACTTGAGGACATGGTATGCTTGGTCGAGTCCCTCGAGGGCATATTACCAAATCAGACTCATTTTGTAACGATGGTGATGACTTAACTAGACATCATAGTTGATTGAGTCCCTCGAGGCCATGGTGGTTTGGAGGCCAAATATGATGGGAATCACAAGAAGTTGTGATTGTCAAGAGTTGTCTACCTTTTGGGCTTAGTGTGATTAGTCGAGTCCCTCGGGGTTGCACTAAGATGCCGATTGGATCTCGATCCCCACTAGAAGTCTGCCAGAGACTTTCGTTTCATGTGCATGAGGGTGTTACGTGACTCGCTAGAAAAATTAGTGGGAGCATGTCAAGATAGAAGTCCATATCTTGATTGTTTATTTTTGTGAAATATATATTATTTAATTATACTATATCTCTTGTTTATCAAAAACATATCGTCATCAAATCCTCTACGTAGCATACTTGATGCTAATTGCCTCACTAGTCCAAATTATACAGATTGGCTCTGCAACCTAAGAATAGTTCTTACAACAGAGAAAATTGTATATGTCCTAGATACGATCATGCCCCAACCTGAGGCAGAAGTTCCTCAAGAAGAGTTTTACCAATATGTGAAGTATATAGATGATTCTACTCTTGCTCAGTATTATATGTTAGCCTCTATGACTCTTGAGTTACAGTAACAATATGAAAACATGGATGCTCATTCCATACTCCTGCACCTCCGTAAACTATTTGAGGAACAGGGAAGAACTCAATGATATGAGATATTAAAGAGTCTCTTCTATGCTAGGATAACTGAGGAGACATCAGTTTAGAACTATGTCCTGAAGATGATAGAGTAGATTGAAAAACTCACAAGTCTAGGAATGGTCATAGATGATAACCTATGTTAATCTTATACTTCAGTCTTTACCAGATTCCTTTTCTCAGTTTATCATGAATTTTAATATGAACAAACTTGAGATATCTCTCCTTGAGCTACTCAATATGTTAAGCGAGGTAGAGAGCACAATCAAAAAAGAGAAATTAGTTCTCTATGTTGGTGAGACTAAAAGAAAAAGGAAGGCTAGGAAGACCCTTGAGAAGGGTAAGGGCAAGGGCAAACAGGGTAAGGCAAAGTTTGTCAAAATTGACCCAGCAAAGGACAAAGGCCAGTACCTCCACTACGGTCAAGATGGGCATTGGAAGAGGAACTGCAAGGTGTATCTTGCAAAAAAGTGAAACAGAAGCTTAAAAAAGCTTCAGGTACTTTCATGATCAGTCTCCAAGTGTTAGATTCTTGTGATAATACATGGGTATTGGATACCGGTAGTGCTTATCATATCTGTAATTCGTTGTAGGTTCTGACAAGACATAGGATATTGGCAAAAGGAGAGATGGACCTTAAGATAGGCAATGGAGCAAGAGTTGCTGCTATTGCTATTGGCAAGGTCACTCTACATCTGCCTAATGAAGCTATTATTGCATTAGATACATATTATTTTGTTCCCTCTATTATCAAAAATGTTATTTTTATTTCATGTTTGACATTAAATGGTTATAAAATACTTTTTAAGTATAATTATTGTTCAATTAGTAATAATGATAAGATCATTACTAGAGGGACATTGTATAATGGTTTATTTATGCTAAATACTACTTCACGGTTACGTCATATCTATGATGGAAGGATTTAAAAGTTGTTGAAAAATGGATACTTAGATCCATTTGAATACGAGTCATATACAACTTGCGAGCCTTGCCTTCATGAAAAATGACCAACTCTCCATTTAGTGGAACTGGAGAGAGAGCCATTGAGTTATTAGAACTCATACATAGTGATGTATGTGGTCCTATGTCAACTCAGGTCATAGGTGGTTACTCTTACTTCATTATTTTTACTGATGATTTCTCTAGGTATGGACATGTGTACTTGATGAAGTATAAGTCTGAAGCCTTTGATAAATTCAAGGAGTATAAGAATGAAGTAGAGAACTAGACTAAAAAGAGTATTAAAACTCTTCGATCAGATCGAGGAGGAGAATACTTGAGTATAGAATTCACCTAGTTCCTCAAGGACCATGAGATTCTATCTCAATGGATACCTCTTTATATACCACAGCTCAATGGTATATCAGAAAGGAGGAATCGCACACTATTAGATATGGTGCGGTCCATGATGAATTTCGTTGACCTACCCATTTCATTTTGGGGATATGCCATACAGACCGTAATTTACCTTCTGAACAGAGTTTCATTTAGATCAGTAGTGTCTACACCATATGAGATATGAAGAGGGAAGAAGCTCGATCTTAAGGTTGTTAAGATTTGGGGCTACCTTGCCCACGTTAAAAGACATAACCCCGACAAGTTGAAATCTAAGACGGAATGGTGCAAGTTCATGGGATACCCTAAGGAAACTTATGGTTATTATTTCTATCACCTTGAGGACCAAAAGGTCTTTGTTACTAAGAGAATAGTGTTTCTTGAGAAGGAACACATTCTTGGTGGAAACAGTGGGAGCAAAATAGAATTGAGCGAGGTTGGAGAACCTAGCTTAAGCACCATTCCAGAGATCGAGTCTGTTTAGGTATCTCACACACAAGTTCCAACTTTGCGTAGGACTAGTAGAGTGTCACACCCTCCTGAAAGATATGTGGGACATATTAGTGGAGAAGACATTCAGGACATTGATCCTCAGACCTACGAGGAGGCTATTATGAGCATAGACTCCGGGAAGTGGCAAGAAGCCATGAATTCTGATATGGAATCCATGTACTCCAATAAGGTTTGAAACCTTGTTGATGCACTTGAGGGTATCGTACTCATTGGCTACAAATAGATCTTCAAGAAGAAGTTCAGGGTAGATGGAGAGGTGAAGACCTATACGGCAAGGCTAGTGGCTAAGGGGTATCGTTAGAGACAAGGTGTTGACTATGACGAAACCTTTGCACCCGTAGCTATGCTAAAATCCATCCAAATTCTATTGGCTATTGTAGCACATTATGACTATGAGATCTAGCAGATGGACGTGAAAACTGCATTCCTCAATGGTAACCTCAAAGAGGAAGTGTATATAATATAGCCTAAAAGGTTCATGTCCAAGCACAGTCCAGATAAGGTGTGTAGATTGCTTAAGTCCATTTATGGACTAAAGCAAGCTTCCCGAAGTTGGAACATAAGATTTGATGAGGCGATCAAATCTCATGACTTCATTAAGAACGAAGATGAGCCTTGTGTGTATAGAAAGGTAAGTGAGAGCGATATCACCTTCTTAGTGTTATATGTGGATGACATCTTAATCATTGGGAATGATGTAGGAATGCTCTCCATAATAAAAGCTTGACTATCTAGACACTTATCTATGAAGGACTTAGCGGAAGCATCCTATATTCTGAGGATTCAGATCTATAGAGATAGATCCAAGATGATGCTTGGCTTGTCCCAGTCCAGGTACATAGACTCCATTGTCAAAAGGTTCAGCATGAAAAATTCCAAGAGAGGTCTCATACTTATGAGACATGGAATATCACTTTCTAGGAGTATGTCCCCAAAGACTCCTGAAGAAAGGGCATATATGGATAGAATACCATATGCCTCAATGATAGGATCTATCATGTATGCTATGCTATGTACCAGGCCTGACGTAATGCATGCTCTGAGTGTCACGAGCAAGTATCAGGCAGATCCAAGCTTAGAGCACTGAAAAATAGTAAAGTGTATCCTTAAGTACTTGAGAAGGACTAAGGATCTTTTACTGGTATATGGAGGCAGTAGCCTCAGAGTTGAGCACTACACGGACTCGAGCTTCCAATCCGATGTCAATGATAGCAAGTCGAATTTAGGGTATGTCTTCACCCTGAATGGAGGAGCAATATGATGAAAAAGTTCCAAGCAAGATATTATTGCTGACTCGACCATAAAGGCGGAATACATTACGGTGGTAGAGGCAGCAAAGGAGGGAGTCTGGATGAAGAAGTTCATCACAGATTTAGGAGTCGTGCCAGACAACAAGGAGCCGATTACCTTATATTGTGGCAATAATGGGGCAATTGCTCAAGCAAAGGAACCTAGGTCTCGTTAGAATCTAAGCACGTTCTGAGGAGGTTTCACTTGATCAGAGAGATCATGACCCAAGGAGACATAGCAGTGGAAAGAGTTCCATCCGAAGATAACATTGCAGATCCACTGACAAAGCCGTTGACTCATATTATATTTGAGCATCACAGAGGTCTGATGGGGATCAGACACGCAGGTGATTGGCTTTAGGTCAAGTGGGAGATTATTGGTTGTAGGTGCCCCACAAGCTAATCATGTGAGTGGTGGCACCTGTGATATGTTACGTCGATCTCTTTGTATATTATTATTGATATTTTCTTACATTATCTGGATGAATATTGTGATATCCATGGATCTGTGCAATGGAAATTGAATCATTATGAGATCATGATAATGAGACCGATATACCTTTAAACACAGATCCTAAATCATCTTGGTCATAGGTTACTCGATGAGGACATCGAGATTACCAAATAGACTGGTGTGCTGTATACTCATCTATATGATGGAGGTGACTGGTCTCATAGTCGCTTGCATGGGAGCACTAGAGATATAGCGCAGGTGCTCATTGGAGAATGAGTTTACTGATTGATCCGTTTACAGAATGTTGTATGGTTAATGATACCTAATGTTAGATAGCAATTTCGTAGTCCCAATAGTATATCTGGTCCTTAGACTTGAGGCACCAAAGATGTCTTGTTTGAGTACTCCATTCTTTGATGCCAAACTTACAGGTTTAGAAAGCTTCAGATCTGGTATAGCCGGTTCTCGGGAATGGTAGCCAACCTTACAAAGGTAATTGTGTGTCAATAGAGGATCATCCACTCTCGGTATCGTGAGAGATATATCCGCGTGTGCTCACTCAAGCAAAATCCCTAGCCAAGGTCGCTAGGATTGAGAGAAAAGGAGTTCTCCAGGAGAATCCGATTAGAGCAAGACTTGAATAAGATTCCATATGGGCTTGACTTTACTATGCCCAATATACGGTCTCTGGGATATTAGATGGATAAGAGGCTATAGATACATGGTAATTGAGGATAGACATGTTCGATAGATTAGATCCCTCTGTACCGTCTTGGGACTATGGCGTAGTGGCCTAGTACGTCCATACTCGATGAGTCGAGTGAATTATTATGGAGATAATAATTCACAGAAGGAGTTCTAACGAGAGTGACTCACGACCAGCTCAATATCGGGCCTAGAGGGTCACACACATAAGGTAGATGTTGCGATAAGTAGAGGTGCGGATATGAGATATCTTTAAAGCCCCTAGTTTGGATCTTGTGGATGAGATCCAATTAAATGATTGGATAAGATCCAATTGGATGAGATCAAATTGGATCATGTGGATAAGATCCAATGAGATCCAACTAGATAGAGATCCACTGTGAACAGGATCTATTAAGGATAAGCTTCCTCCACCTCTATAAATAGGAGGAACCTCTTGGTTCATAGGTTGAGAGCTCTTGGTAGTCATCCTCCTATTCTCCTCAATCTCCTCTCCTCCTCCTTGGCTCCTACAGCCTTGTGGTGCATGTGGAGAGAGATCCTACGGTGATCTGAGGAGCGTCATTACTGCGTCCGCTGTGTGGATTACCGCTATAGAGGAGTACGCTAGTTTTCCTTCATCCTCTTCATCGGATCTAGAATTTTCAAAGATATACGATCTCCTCAGGTAATGCTTCTGACATGATATATGTGGATTTTTCAAATTTACGATTTTTACGCACCAATCGTCGCACGACGGTCAAGTACGTAACTATGAAAAATTCGATCTTGTTTTTGTTTTTCACTACACATGAGATGCCGAATCTCTCGATTTCCCAACAAACTATTCCTCGGTCATCACTCTAATAGCCTGAGAAGAAGACAAGACATCCCTCAAGTGCTTCACCCACTCGACCTCTTCATGGGAGAGAAAAGGCGGGACATTGTTGATGGCTTGGGAGGTCCACCCCACGCAGAACCCCCACTCTCCACAGCGACTCACGTATAAGTGACGTGTATTCCACCCTTTGTTGTTGGAAGGAGTGCCACTAATCCTGATAAGGGTGTTGCCTGAGCGATGGGGCGTGAAGTTCGTACTCTCTCAGGATACTATAACGATTCCGAACAAGTTCCAATAGTTCCTCGGTCACCACCGAATCCACATCATACCATGACCACATCACTTGAAGGGTTGTGAGAGCCTTCGAATCTACCAAGGGCACCCCACCCAAGGACGAACTTAGTACTTATACCTTAGAACTTCCTGAGGTCAACTTGTTTGACCTTGGGAGCAGACCGACTCGATGATGAAGAAGAAGAAGATATCCCGACCTTGAGACTAGGCACCCGAGGAAATGAAGGACCGAGACAACAAAGGGAAATCGAAGGGGAGCACAATGACCCACCCACGCATAGGGAAAAACTTATAAGGAAGAAACCCCGTTGCCACCAAGGTGACATTTGGGCTCCCCGAGGAAGGAATTGATGGCACCTCGCTATGCGCATCGACCCGGCAAAAATTCTCGCCAAACGCCTCATACATCATGATCCCCCATCAGACGTGTAGGCCCCGGTTCCCACCAATATGATGATAGATGCCCCCCCAAGATGCACGTGATGCCACCCTCCGTCCCACACATGTCGAAAGCCCTGCCAAGGTCCGTCATGCAGCAGAAGATCTCCCCAAAGGAACATCTCGTGCCCGAGTTCACCAGCTCAGGCACTAGTCCTATCTGTGTCCAAGTTCACCAACTCGGGCACCAGACCAGTTTGTGCCTAAGTTCATCAGCTCGGGCACTAGTTTTATCTGTGCCCGAGTTCACGAGCTCAGGCACCAATCTAATCTGTGTCTGAGTTCACCAGCTTGGGCACCAGTCCTATCTGTGCCCGAGTTCACCAGCTCAGACACCAGACTAGTTTTTGCCCGAGTTCACAAGCTCGGGTACCAGTCGATCTTTGCCCGAGTTCATTAGCTCGAGCACAAGTCCAATCAACTAAGAGACTCCCCAATGCATCATCCCAGCTTGATCCCCATCACAGGAACAACTACACCGCGAGGCAATCCGTCAACTCTCGCATAATAGGCAACACAACAGAAAAGGTAAGCTAGACAACCCGAGCCCCTCCGTAAGGACCCCGGGGGCGCACCAAGGCACGATCCATGCAGAATGCCACATCCGACCCCCTACCTCGGGTCGAGAATGACAACACCTCCACGACTCCCAAAGCAGCATAGAGCAGCCCGTCCCCGAAAGCTCGTGACGACACCACATGGTGCTATCCTGTACGACGTCGCTCCATATGCCGTAGCCATCACCCGGGTTAAGGTACGCACAACCGACACCGGGCATGCATATAAAAACCTTCCGCTTGGTTCCAGAGGGGAGAGGAAGAAAAAGAAAATCGTTCACCACTGACTTGATCGTCGTAGGGGCCAAGTCGGGACCAAACCCAACCCTGATCTTCTTGCAGGTATCGAGCCCCCTGATGGGTCGCCTTAACTGCAAACCAAGTCAAGACATCCCGAACCATCAACAATCGAATCAGGCCAACCTACCACATCGTCCGATGGCCACTTTAGTTCGGCAACAACCTGCATCTTTTGTTTGCCCGCCCTTGCGAAGGTGATGACTTGTATGCATCCACTATACAATTCAAAAAACAAATAATTTCTCTGCTTAGCAGCTAATTGGCTGGTTCTCTTTCTTCTTTGCTTTCTTTCTTTTAATTTTTTTAATCTTTCAGTCCATAGTCGATACATGGTTTTATGCTAATGCCAAAAACCTAAAAAATCATGTGGGCTATATTTCCAATTAATTTACACCTACAAGAGAATTACTCTTGTGTACTCCCACTGAGATGCTCTTATAAGAATTAGAGATCGAATCAACTCAATGTGACTGAAGAAGGTACCACTGGACATAGTCTCAAAGGAAACGCAAGACGATGTACTGCATGCACCTACCCTTATAAGGTGAATAAATGAGAATGAGGACGGGGATGAATGGTATTTTTTATTATCAATTTGGCTATGAGGTGAGAACGTGTTCTTGTCCACTCGTCAATATATGAGTTGAGATGTTAGACCCAACACCTGACTCGTCTGATTTAAATCAACCTTGATTGACTAGATTATAAGTCAATTATGAGTTATTTGATTTGATTCAATCAGAAGAAATAGTATCAACAATTATTGTTATTTTGATTTGAATATTATTATGATGTATAAATTTTATAAATATTATTGTTATTATTTATAAATTTTAGTATTCTTAATTAATTTTGATAATAATTTTATTTTTTCAAATGAGATGGAGATGGAGATGGAGATGGAGATGGAGATGGAGATAAAGGACGAAGACGGGGAGTGCTTCAGCTGTTCGCCATAATGCCTCAACCAAATGCTTCATGATTTGAACATGCCAAGAGGTTTTTATTGCTCGGCCTCAACAACAGAACATGACGGGGAGAGGCGGATGATCCACTGTGAGCTAAGAAGCGGATGGGGAGCTCCTGGTGGTAGCGCTAACGGAGTCCCAGATGCCGCGGAGACCGCCGAGGACGTGAGGGAGGGCGGCGCCGGCGCCACGGAGGAGCACGCCGGAGGCGAGACCGACGGCGAGGGTCTGGCCGAGCCCCGGCTTGGAGTCGAGCTTGGACTCGAGGATGGCGAGGCGGGCGTTGGCGTTGTCGAGCTTGCGGAGGGTGTCGGCCATGAAGCGATCCTTCCTGCCGCGGCCGGAGGCGAGGGAGGTGTAGAGGAGGGATTGGAGGTCGCCGACGGCCTGGAGGGCGGCCTCCCTGGGGCCCAGGCCCTGGGACTCGTAGTGGGCGAGGATCTCCTCCGGCCCCGGCGGGCGCTTCTTTGCGTCGGCACCCTCGTTACCGCTGGTGGCGGCAGCGGCAGCGGCGGCGTTCGGGGCCGGAGGCTGCTCCATTCTCGCTGTAAAGGTGCTCGGTGGTGGGTTTCGATGACCGCGATGGGATAAGAAAGAGATGAGGTGTAGGGTTTTAGTAGTCAGAGGCGGTCTAATTTCAATTTTATATAATATCATAACATTAATAAGAGAAAACAAAATTAATAAACAAACGAACGCACAGAAATATTAGACCATGTAAAAAATATTAAAACATAAATCGAAAAAATCTAAAAATATATAAATCTAAAAAATATATCCTTAATCCTTAATAAGTGAGTCTAATATATCATCATTAAAATATAAAAATATATCAGATCAAAAAAATAGAAGTTCTCATTCCTATAAATTCCAAAAAATTTTATATTTACTCCTGAGATTCATATATCCATGTAGATTGTACAAAATTTTGTCCACTGTACCAATGAACATTACATGAACGAAGCAAATCTATCTATTAATTCTCCAACTGATGATGACATTAGCAAAGACGACGGAGGCAGTCATTTAAAGATTTCCAGGACATAGGACTGATAAAAAAAATCAAACAGTAAAACCGAAACAAAATGGGTCAGCAAGATATAAATTGTTGCAGTGTCACACAGACCACAAGGGGGGAAAGGTTTCCCACATCAGATAAAGCTAATACAAGAATCAAGAAAAACATTCTAGAAATGGCCATTAACATGACATGTTAGTGTATATGAGTTGAGCCAAAAAATTGGGTCTCATAAGATGTCTTGTGCAGTTGATACTCTGGGAACTGGCTGCCATTGCTTTGCAGATTAACTGGGTACGATTTGGCCAAGGGCAGCTCATCTTGTTGATGAATTCTGGTTGTTGTGTTGGTCGGACAGGTAGCAGAGTGAGATGCGAGAGTTCTTGCATTCATAAACTGGAAATCAGAAACAGGTTCCGGATCAGATGGAACCCAGGATTCAGCTGACAGAAGAGAGAGAGCACGCCGAAGATCCGATGCTCCATCCAAGTAAGAAGCATCAAGAGGTGCTCCGAGACCTATAATGGTGTAAGAGAGAACATGAGACCATCAAATCTTAGTGAAGTGGAATTGTGATGCTTAATTTGAGGAGTGAAACAGAAAAATTCCATCACACAAGCACTAAACTAAATGTATTTTACTGACCTCACAGCTCTCATGGCATTCATTCTTCATGACAGAATTATCATTGCCAGATGTAGAAGTAGAGGATAAATATGTCAAACATTTTCTACAAATGTTAAAACATTCTATATGACAAGTTAAGAAGGTCAAGTAGCTTGAATCATGAATAGAATTGCAAACTCATTCGTGATGTTTAGGCAGTCATTTAAGTTACAGAGGACCAAGCTACTAAGAAAGTTGATGTCAAGTTATTCATAAATAATGTTTGCACATGACGTTTCTTAACTCATAAATTGTGCACCACAAAATGTAACAGGCATTTCACCTGTCTTAAAGATTTCCCTTCTAAGTCTATGAGATGAGGCACGTGATAATCACATCAAACTCTTAATGCTACTCCCATTTTGAAAATCCCACGTTAACTCTATGAATAATGTATTTATCAGTCGCTGTTCCCTACCAAATGATAAATACAAATTACCTAAAAATATACTTATAGTAACTTCTGGATCTTTTTTTAGCTTTAATCTTAATTTTTCTCCCAGCACTACTAAAATTACAGATCAATTGCTCCGTTCTGCTGCTACCTAGCCAGAACCCCTTCATTTCCGGTGTTTGTCAGCATATCTTGGTACACACATAGTTATAAGAAACACACTAGAAACTCTTGCACTTATAACACTAATGAAAACTTCATTATAGATAGCTTTTATCACATCAATATAACTTTTTTCTTTTTTAAAATTTACCATAAACAGATCACTAAGAACTTTGAAAATCAGTGAAATGATATGCAAGTCTTTTTTCTCAAATTCTCAATAAATAAGTAGCTTCTATAGTTTGATCTTCAGACACTCAAAATGTTTCTCAACAAATAGACATCTTGTATCTTATTCTAAGTTCACTCACCCACTTCGAAAGGCATCTGTCATTAGCTTAATGACTGTATTAGTTGTGCAACATTGAATATCTCCCTTATTGTTGCATATTGGTACCTAAAAGCTTCATTTATCAGACATTTTCCTAGTGTTCAAAATATTGTTAAATGCTGTGTTTGCAGTACCACGATACATTGCTCGGTATGGGCGATATGTACCGGTCTAATAGGGGACCGACACACGAACTATCTTGTACCAAGCAGTCCATGATGTATGACCCTGTATCGCCCGATGCAGGATTTGTACCAGGCAAAACGGTTGAAATCCAATCATTACCAACCTATACCAATCAGTAATGATCGGTTGAAGGATTTCAATCGACGCCGATCAATGGCTAGGATTGATATGGTTCAAACAATCCATTTGACTGTTTGAACCATTTCAAAGGGTTTTAAAATCCTTTCCACCCCTCGGTCACTCTCTCTAACTCTTCTATTCTCTCAATCTTTTTCTGTCTCACATCTTTCTCTCATCTTCTTATTTACGCTCTCTTAAACTTCACAAAGCTGCAATTTGTGGATTGGATCAAACTCGAGAGGCTAATTTAGGAGGATTAACACCTAAGTTAGAGGAAAAACTCTCTAATCAAAAGTATGTATTCCTTTTCTCGATTTTTGTTGATTTATGAAATGATTAAACCTATTTATTCTATGTTCTCAATGTCTAATATGTTATTTGAGACCTATATGATGGTAGAATATGATTAATTAAAGAGTAATTGAGGTATCTAATGTTGTCATTAGTTTTTTCATTGCTAACTCAATCGAAATTAGACATATATTGAGTGAAATCTTTATATTTCATGCCTATTAGGACGATTTACATGTTTGTGATGGTAGAATAAGTTTAATTAGGTTTTAATTAAGCTATTAGTGATTTTAATGATGACATAATCAAATTTTGACCCATATTAGGTCAATTCAATATCTTTAATGTCTATCAGGATGTTTAACATGTACATGTTTATAATGATGAAAGAGGACTAATTAGGGGATAATTAACTATGTTAATGCTATGATTAGTGTAGCTAATGATGAATTAATCAAAATTTGATCCATATTAAGTCAATTCAATGTCTTTTATATCTATTAAAGTGTTTGATATGTTTATAGTGGTGAAAGAGAAATAATTAGGAAGTGTTTGACTATGTTAATGCTGTGATTAGTATATTTAATAACGATTTCATCGTAATTTGATCTATATTGGATTAAATTCATGTATTTAACGTCTCTTAAGGTATTTGACATATTTATAGTGGTAAAATAAGACTAATTAAGGATTAATTAAGTTTTTTTAATACTGTAATTAGTATATTTAATGATGAATTCAGCGCTATTTAACCCTATATTAGATCAATTCTATGAATTTAATAATTATTAGGATGTTTGACATGTTTATAGTGACAAAAAAGAGCTAACTAGGGAGCAATTAGTTTTTTAATGCTGTGATTAGTATGTTTAATTATGAATTCATCGTAATTTGCCCTATATTGGGTCAATTCTATGTTTTTAATGTCTATTAGGTTAATTGATACGTTTATAATGGCAAAGTATGATTCTTTATATATAATTGCAACTTGTTATTTCAAATTAGGGTTAATCGTAAATTATTTATTTGACTCAATTTTGGTATGAATATGGCACCAAAGGAACGGGTACATGATGATGCTTGGAATCATACCCGAAAGATGAAAACTGTCATTAGCAATACATTTATTGTAACTACATTGGTCAAGATGGAAAAATCATCCAATTTGGTCAGCAAGTATCCTGATATTGCAAAATGTAAAAAGGTTCCAACAGAGATCCATCAATTATTTCAAAATAAGCTATAACAACCAAGGGAATATATAATTAAAAGGAAGGCCAAGAAACAGGTTAAATACTACAGGGCTATGCAGGAACCGATTTATAATGAATACAAGGGTCACGACGATGATATCGACCCGGATCTTAGCATCAATGGAGCATGAGTACATGTACAAGGAGACAATAAGGCATCAACGACCCAACTCATAATGGGAGCATGGCGATGGTGATAGCAGTGCGCCAGCACAACAAGGATACTAGAGGTCGACCATCATGAGGAAGTCAATTGCCCCTCATCAGTTGAGTCAGATTGGTAGCATGAGACAAGGTGAAATCTATGGTTTTATCAGAGGACTTGGTAGAAGGTCAACACTAGATATTGTTGATATTGACAGAAAGCTTGTCCTCGATAAATAGCGAAGCAGGCATGAATTGATGATGCATATACAAAAGAAAAAAAATGAAATATTGACAAGGCAATAACTAAGTAGTTCAACTTCTACAAGATTCTACCAAACGTAGCCCATGGTCCATATTATCATAACACAATGTCTTCGATCCAAAAGGCTTACACGAAGATCCAACCTCCAAAACCAAAGGAGATCCACTACATTTATTTAGATGAGATGGCAAAATTGAAGGATTGGAATAAATCATTCAAGAGACAATAGGACGAGTATGAGGTGACATTGATGTATGATGGTTGGACAGGCCCATCAAGAATGAATATCATCAATTTTCTTATGTATTACAACAGATGAGTGATTTTTCATAAGTTGGTTAATGCTTCTAATAAGACTCAAGACAAGCTATATTGAAAACCTAATAGACACAGTGGTAGAAGAGATCAAACCATAATAAATTATTCAGATAGTCACTAACAATGGAGCTAATTTCAAGAAGGCCGATTTACAATTGATGAAAAGAAGGAAAACATTGTTTGAACTTCATGTGTAGCTCATTGCATGGACCTAATACTGAATAAAATTAATGAGTTACCATCAGTATGCAAGTGTGTAGCTCGAGCACAGTCGATTACAAAGTTTATAGAAAAAGTATACAGGAATGGTTCAATTTTTAGGTATTCGAGATCGAACAATAGAAAAAAGATAAAAAAGGCTATTCTTTCTTCTAGATTTTGGGAGGCCGTGAATAAAATTATAACAAACATCGAACCACTTTACGTTGTACTCCATAAGGTGAATATGGAGAAGCAACCTCTAGACATATACTACTTACAACAAGAGGGTAAGTCAAGAAAGCATTAGCAGCTGATTTCAAGATCGATCAATACTTACATAACATTGATTGTATAATCGAAACTCATATGGACAAAACATCCATAGTGCAAGTAAATTTATATTCAGAGTAATTTATAATATAATTTTTAATATTTAAAAAATTCTTACTAACAAAATTATTTATCTTGCAACGTATTATCTAAATACAACCATTCAATTTCGGTATAGGCTTAGAACACGATCAGATTTATTATTAGTACTAAGAATATTATATATCGACTCTTACCAAATAATGCCGATACAACTGATGCTATTATGGAGGGTCGACTATTCTAGGAAATTGTCCATTCATTCGCCAATGATATAGTTGTATCGTGTCATTATAGTATGGATCCTGGTAAGAAAAAATTACACACATGTTAATTATAAATTAAATTTAATATTAATTATTTATTATGCTAATAAAGTTTTATTTATAATTTTTTATAGTCGAGTGTTAGTTACAATTTGGAGAGGATGCACCAAGCTTAAGAAAGATTGTCATCCATGTACTTTCATAGACAATAACATCAAGTGGTTGCGAACGTAACCGATCAACATTCGCATTGATTCACACAAAGGTCCACAACAAACTATTGTATAGACGATTAAAGAAACTCGTATATGTCCACTACAACGTGCAACTAAGGTTACGGTATGCTAAGCTAGACAAGAAGCCAAAGGAGGCGAAGATTGATCCCATCGACCTTAATATTAAATCAAGATTCATAGCCAATGTTAGAATAGGTCAAAGTTGCGAAGAACCAAGAGGATCCTTTACTTGATGAGGTGGGAAATCCTTAGTGTTTTATCACCGAGACAATAAAAGAAGAGGAAGTACATCCACAGCAAGAGGAAGATCCCCCTTGGTCAGAACGTAGTAGGAGCCGAACAACATCAAGTCGGACTACTCGAGGAACTAAAGACACCCAACTATCACAGTTGTCCGCCCAACGTGCGAAAGCAAAGTCAAAGAAGAAGATAGTAACATCAGCTACATCGTTGGAAAGAATTGAGTCAAACGACGAGACACCTTATCAATCGCATTCAACAACCCACTCAGTTCATAGACATGACAGCAGTGTAGACTACAGTGCCTCGACCGATGATAGCAATGACGTCAAGGAGTCAATAGTCCCATCTACATAGTTTGAGGGTGGTACATGGACCGAAGAGCAATATTTTTACGTATGTCACCTAAAATTCAAATCATGGAGCTTAACAAGGTATTGGTCAAGTTTATATACGAAAGCGGAAGGGAAATACAATGAATAATTTTGAACAGATGTGACAAAGTTTACATGACGTAAACACAGAGTAGAGCTCATCGTATTCTTAATCATCATATTATGAAGAATTTTATGCCCAATAGCAGTACGATGATAGTTGGTCATTCTTCTCCGAATAATAGTACGATAATCGATCTTATGATATAGAACAACAAATCAATGGCGAAAATAGAAGTTTTAGCTTTTTCCAACCTCCGCACCAATACATGCCACAATCGTACTTACCTCAAGAGTCACCTCGAACATGTGTAGTGAACGACGATCAGACTATAACTATCATCATATTGATACACCAATGGCATACGGTGTATCAGTATACTATGTCGTGAGATCAATTTCAAGATTGGATTTGTCAAACATATCATATTGATATATAGATATATAGGATCGAGGTCCCCGATCCACCGCCATAGAGTCTTCATTGTTATTTTTTAGTGGTAGAACTCTAGGCATATCCATCGATCGATCCATTTATTATTTTATTTATTTGAATCTTAAAGTTTAACTCGAAATCTAATAATTCAAATAATTTCTTTCTAAATAATTTAATATCAATGAAAAGATGGTTCAGAACATGCCACAAAGCTACTCCTCAAAGTCAAAAAAAGATACGAGTCACTATTCTTTCCTAATTTAGAAATTTTTTGTTGAAATTATACTAAATTTTATATTTATTTCCAACTTAAAAACCCTAATCTATTTTTTCTATTTTTAAGTAATTTTGGAGTAATTTTTGGCCTTTTTTGTATGTCGTCGACATGCCCTGTTGTGTCAACACTAGGCACGTCGATATGGGGCAGCATGTATCGTGCCACCGGCCGACCGACACGTCGATTCAGACTGGTAAGGCAAACGTTGGTTAAATGAAGTAGTCAATCTGATTAACCCTCAATCCCTTAATCCTCGAACATCAACAGGAATGTCATAAATCCTAGAGTCTTACTTTTTTCATTCTCTTTGAAGCTTTCTTTGCCTCGCTTGTCCTAATTCTATGAAAAAATATTTGGTTTCTATACTCACCACTATTCTGTATCTCAAAATTAACTACCTATACAAGGCCAGTAGATAGTTTATAGAAATAATTCATCCATCTATGTATCCAAGGAGTATGTAATAATTGCAGATAAGCAGGTTGAGAGCATTAAATGCAATAAAATTCGTAGAAAACTGAATCACTTGACAGGTGAGATGAGGGCTGAAGTATTATTACCTTTGTTGGGGACCTTATCAGTCATGGCCCTAAATGCCAAGAGCCTGTCCATTTCATGGCCAATGGTGGAAACTTTTTTTGATATGTCAGTGTATTGTAAATGCAAATGTGCATCAACACTTCCTGGTTTACTAGAATTTACCCAAGACAATTTAGTTGGAATAAGTTTGAAGCCACCCAAATCATCCCATTTGGAACTAACCATGTTTTTCACTTGACCAAAAGGATCTTGACCAAAAATAAGATTTGTCTGTTGTCTACCACCTGTAGGGACCATCACAAAGTTATAAGAGGAGGACAATTACATCAATAATTTACCAAAAGGATAAAACTAAAACAAAATAATCAGCATGAAATACCCAAGAAGATGAAATGCAATTGTTCACATCAACAGTAGAAAATGATCTACAAGAACATATAAATCAGAACACATGCAGGTAAAAATTTTGAATGTGCTTTAGCAACTATGAAAGGTATTTATCTAGTGTGACACCTAAAATCTTTTCCAGGACCTCCTCCAGATATAATGTTGAGATAATTACTAATTGCGCTCCCTGAAAAATAATTAAAGCATTCCTTTGTCTGGTCAGGTAACCATTAGGTTCTTATTTTAGCTGCTGGTAGGAGAAACAAGCTGGTTAACATTTTGAATAATGAAGACTTATGTATGGTTATCGGGTACCACTTTGACTTGTAAGCCTAAAGGTAGCAAGCATGTTGCACTTCCATCATTCCATGAGATCCAACAAGGACATGATTGTAGGTCAGTGGCACAATGCAGCAGCTCAAACTGTCTATGTAGATATTCTTCATCATGACCAGATGAAGTACTATCTGAAACAAATGGAACTGGTGTGACATCAACCAACACAGCTCAATATAGACAAACATAAGAGTAAAACCCCTTGCTTGAAAGGAAAAACTAACTGTGATCTTTCAAACTAGCAATGCCAAATATAAATGATGTGTCCCTCATTGAGCTATTTTATCATCTTCTGATATGAAGGAACAGTCATTTGCCTGTAGAATTAACCTAGCACTTTGGTGCTTTTGTACCTCAACATGAGTCACCTCCAAAATGTAAACAGATTCAGCATCAACTATTTTCCTACCAAAACATAAATTGAGCATTTGATATTTAGATATATTAACATTATTGATAACCTACAGAAAACCTACAAAATAATAATTTGTTCCATCAAACAAAATGCATCATTAATTAAGTCAATGTTTTTATCACTTAAATCATCCAAAACAAAAGAATAAAAAGGGTACATGACAATGAATCAACCGATCCAACAGACTAAAATTCTAAATTATGCAAAACATGCTAACAACTAAAGGTTCAAAGAAGAAAGGTCTTTGGAAGTACTATTTACTCGTATACCTTCGAGATAGGATGTTAAAGAAAGAAAAATAACTCTAAATATGAATACCATGATACTATCTAGAGTGAGAATCATAATTAGTGGGAAACCATTTAATGTTCCTTCACAATGGAGATTGGAACTACAATTACTACTACTTAAGAACAGAACATCACATCAAACTTCACCTAACTTGAAGAAAGTTACAAAGCTTGCAAACAAAAACTCCCACAAAGTTCCTTGGTTGAAGACAAGGGATAAAAGGGTGTCTGCTATCAGAAAGCAAAAATAAAAAGACAACTTGTTCTAATTACTTGCTTCATCTCAATGTACCTGAAGTAATCCTTTTAACCTACACTACTCTTTGATTCACAATGTCTTAGTCCAACTGCTTAAGTTCTACATGGTAACATCAACATAAGCTAATATTATAAAACATGTTGAGAGAATCTATTCAATTAGTAACCACAAACTAAGTATTACCATAATATGATGCAGGAAACATTGAAGAAGTGAATGGGATTGTCTCGGGATGGGGTTTGCGTCGACGTGCATTGTGGTCAGATAAGCGTCTTCGACAGCTTCGCTTTTTTTGATCAAACTCGGACAAACCATGAAACCTGGAAGATTATTTTATCTAGAAGATTATTCTGAAACCTTGGATCAGATCATAATTGTCACTAACTAAACAGAATAAGAAACAGATTAAATCTAAAGAATGTGTTGTTAAAAAGCACTAGAGATATTTCTGAAGAAGCACTACTGATCCTTCTTTAGCAACAACCTTTAACAATTAAACTTTCTCTCACTTTTTAACAACACAAGCATATCACCTAACAATAGGATGTACAATTTAAGTAGCATTACCATGTTTGAGTGGCAAAAAGCTTTTGCGACCTAAATGGGTAAATGCATGTAGAGTTATGTCCCTCAGCCCATTAAAAGGAGAGAAAGAAACAAAAACAACCATCCATCATAAGATGAGTTAATTTTCGAAAAGCAACAAGTGTTTCACCTGCTACACTGTTGACAGAACCTGCGCTCCTGACCAGCAACAATAACCTTGGGAGACTTTGAATGGCTTTCGCAGACTTTGTGCTTCCTATGATAATCTTTGGCTGAGGTCAGGTCAACATTGCAACCTTCAACTTGGCAATATGAGTTCTGCATGTGCTGCTGTGACACCTTTGATTTTTTAATTAAACCAGTGGATAAATTCGTAGAAGACAAAGAAGATGGGTTCTTGTTGTTATTCCCTTCAGAAACATCTTTTAAGTGTGTCCTCTTGCCAAGCTTCAGACAAATAAGAGGTTTCTCAGGGCCATCTGAGGCCACTACCCTATGCATAATTCCAGTTTCCACCCTGGCTAAGTCTTTGTTCTTCTTCAGGTTCTCAGGAGATTGTTCCACAGAGTCAAAGTTGAACTCTGGAGTTCTGCTTCCGTCCTTTGATGTAGAGCCAATGGATGCTGAGATGGAGCTTCTAGATGAGCCATTACCTAATTCTGAACCAGAGAAGGCACCAGCATCAGACGAATTTACAGATCCATTTCCATTCGCATGGTGAATCCCACGCCCACCAGCAAATTTCCAGTCAGGTTGTTGTGCGGATTTAGAAATTTCAGCATCTTTTTTGCTGAACAGGGTCAAGGTTTCCCAGTCCCAATGTAAAGGTGTCTTCAAGGTCCAATCCATCCCGAAACAAACACTTGCAGAAAAGGTCCGAAAATTCTATCCTGCATCATGAAATGTGCACAAAAATCAATCTATGATGTAAGGAGCTGATTCAAGCAAGAAAATATAGTAAAAATTTTCAGGACTTACAAGTAGACATACTTAAAACAAATACTTGGGTCCAGACAGTTTCCAACAATGGGCCAACTTTCCCACCCTTGATACCACAGCTCATCAAAGAAAAACAACCATAGAGCTAAAATATTTGTGGGATCAGATTCTAAGAAGAGACAACAAAAGCAGATAGAAACTTTAACAGAAAATGGATGAGAAAGCAAACACTTTATCCCTCTAGGAATCATGCACGCTATACTCCTGTAACCCAGCTACACTTATCTACCATTTTGGAAATGTTCTAACTCTAAAGCGTGTCGGCTCTCTTTCTGATTTCTTACATTCAGCCAAAAAAAAACACAGTATAATAGAAGATCTCTCCATCATCACTGATATAGTTCTGCCAGGAATCACTAGGTCTGTCCCACCAGGAGGCAGATGAACCTACCAACAGAAAAAAAAAATTCATCATTGTTCTCCAACAAAACTTTATAGTCGAGCAACTCCCCCAGTAAGACTCCTTCCTCGAACCTCTCCTCCGCTGTGACATCATCTTCTGATTCACAAAGTCTAATCTTTTTTGTTTACCATTCTTTATTTCTCTCTAAATAATATTAACCAACTAATTTTCTTCCCACATAATAAGATCTTTAACGTTTTACAACATGCTAGCACATCACATGCTAAGAGTCAACATGAGAAAAAAATATCTAACCTCTAATTCAGAAGAAAGAGTAGTGGAATCCCTCTGCAACCAAGTTGTTGTTCTCCTCGTTCCGCAGCAGTCCTCTTTATCCAAAAATTAAAGGTCGTAAAAAGATCTTTCGCCTTGCCGGTTGGCCTGCCACCAGTCTATGCAAAAAAACATGCCACAAATGACATTTTGAAGAAAGTGACTGCCAACTGAAAAGAGAAAAAAGACTTTATGCGATAGGCCAAGACACAGAACAGCTAACGCACGTAAAATTCAATCAATCCATCGCTTTTTAGTTTTTACCCTTTTCACAGTAGCCCCAGACCTCAGCTGTAGCAAAAAATCTACACTGCAAACAAGCACATGGTTTCTGACACAGAGCACTCAGTGCTAGCAGAGAGCTGTCGAGTTCTAGTTTCCTTTACCTCCCAACTTCCAATGCCTTAATAGTGCACTTTGCGTCGAAAGAAGAACAGCCTTTGTCGTGTTTTGGGTCTTTTTCTTAAATTATCACAACCCAAACGAAGAAAAAAAACCGACAAAGATGAAATCTTTGGTTGCAAAGAATTTTACTCCACAATATTTCCTCTGCCCTACTATCTGCCTTGCCATAAAAGATTTAAGATGCAGTGTTGCCCCACGCTTTCCCCTTTCTACTAGCTTGGAAAAAGCGGATCCATCACCTTCCATGTAAGGAAGAAGGACAAAGAAAAATCCAATGTCACCCAATTCTGCAAAAAAGATACCGATCTCTACCGGCTCCCCTGAATCTTCTACTTCCCTCCATAAAAAAAATATAAAGAAAGAGAATAAACTGACAAACAAATACTAAAATAAGAATCTTTAAGCAGCTCGGCGGTCAAAGGCGACCCATGTATTGCAGTCTCCTTAGGGTTCACAGGGAAAGCAGCCGGGACCAGCAATTAATGCGGGGCTTCTCGATCAAAATCGAGTGCCTACAACGCACGTAAGGGATCTGAAGAGCGAAACAGCCATCGAGAGGTTACCTCGCCGCCAGAACCAAGTAACACGCGTCGGTTAGCGCTCAGAAATCTCTCTCTTCTCTACCGACGCTACTAACGGTGGCGTCCCGCGGAGTTGTCCTGCCGATCTCTCCGGGCTGCAGGGATCGCTTGAAGCCGGAATCAATCGAGGTGGAGGAAGGATCTCCAGCTTCGGGGCGACGACGGGACGAAGCGAGACGGCCGCGACGCGGTGGAATTTGAAGACCCAACGGAGGGCAGAATGGGAAGATAGAGGAGACTTTTGCTTCTCTCGAGAAACAGATACCCCACAAATGAGGGTTATCTACGGGAATGCCACTCCCAGGACTTCCACGTGGTGCAAGGGGGATCAAAGACGAAGACAACTTAAGGTCGGTTCTGGTCACCTCCGGGTGATACCTCTTCGATTGCTTCCCTTGCGACCGCGGCGCTACCACGTAGGACGCTTGTGGTGCTCGTACCAACCAGTAGGTTGACGGTTGACTGGATCAGCCGCGTAACTTGTCGAGGGTGACGCGGCCTCATCCGAAACTACTTGAACCCGATAAAATTTGGATATTTCTATCCTTAACCTCTTATTATTATTATTTTTATAAAAAATATTAATAATAAAAAATGATCAACAGTAAAAAAGAATGTGAATAGTAACTTTCTTAAATTGTAAAGATGGGTGACCTATTGATGAAATTTCTTGGATAGGTAGATATTTATATTTGTAACAATTAAAAATAAGATTTGGACGTAAGACTTGTTCACTTTGATATCATTTTATATTTTTATCAGCATAATTACAGTATGCAAATGAGATATAATTTTGATTTATATTTTAAAAATGATAGGAATTATGGGCACTTTTTGATTGGATGACCAATAATTTTGTCCTAGAGTTTTACTCCTTATCTATACATCTCTATCAGGAGTGGAGCTTATTGTCAAACGTTGGTAGATAGCTTGGATGACGAGACCTAACCCAATGGGGCAACCAGAGAATACTTTATCGCATAAAATATGATTTGATTTGATGTATGTTGTCTAATCCTTCACCTAATTCATAAAATATGCATTATTTTATATGGTTGAATTATGTATGGGATGGATGTGACCATTTGTAAACCAATAGCATCCTTTGGATCCAGCATATTAGATTTGATGTCATTATCAGCTTAGCTCATCACTCAAGAGTCCATAATGATATGTATGCACTACAAAAACAACCCCCAGTGATCCAAACACTGTGGGAGTAGAGATCGACTCTCTCTCATCATCATCATACATAATATTTTTATGTTAATAAAACCCAAAAAAAATTTAGTCGGTTTAGTTGTTCACAATAACAATTCAGTTGTTGATGGACTCATGTTCAAATACTTACCTCTATATTTATTTCAGGCACCAATCAAGTTCCTTTTTATCCATCTAAACTAGTTAAAATTTCGAAAGTGATAATATTTCTTTGTTTAGGGACAATTTTGCATGGTTTTAGAAGATTTTACATCCTTTGTAGAGGATCATTATAAATTATTTCATCTACATATCCCCTTAGCTCTTTATATCTTAAAGATTACATGCATAACAAATAAAAGTTATAATTAGATAGATATTATATATATATATATATATAATTATTATTAGGTTAGAATTGATTATCAATTCATATCACTCTGACTTAACAAAATTGATATATTTGAAAACTAAATCTTTAAGATAGTTGGTGATATGGAGTATTCTGACGTCAGTCACAATATGTTAATTGATTGTTTTTGAAAATCTAACATGGATAGTGCATGACTCAGGTTATCCGCCCCCCCCTCCACAACCAATAATAGGATAGTAACTTATCTACCATAATGAATCGCAATACATAGGAAGTGGTATGAGTCGACCATTGGGGCAAAGGCCCCTTTGTAATCGAACCGATCTATGTCTCTGTTGGTTGGCTCTAACAAGCAATAGTCGTTCGACTCAACCTTGACAGCTATTAAGCTCGACAAGTGATGCCCCTTTTGTCGTCCTGTGCTAACGACGTGCCTCAGGTGATTGTATGGGTCGTCCGTCCACATGAATACGTCATAAAAGGACATATGGGTCAGTTCCCGTCAATCGCGCTCCCCTTTTATCGGCTTCCCAAGTATAAAAAATAATCCTCGATGCTTGAACAAGGATCAAATTCTAATCTCTTACCGTTTTAATATTACAAAAAATTAACTTGGTTGTCGAAAAGGTTGAGGGTGAAAAATTTCCCTAATGTCAATCTTTTATGTAGGGCCCTCGAGGAGACTGGAGCCCACCTTAGAATTACTATTGTTGACTTTTTCTGACTCCAACATCCTTACTCAATTATTATGATGATCTCTCAAATAATCATGTGCCTTTGGGACATAACGGAGCTGTATTGATCCACGATCAACGATATCAAAACAATAATATTTCTTAAGAGAGAAGGCTTCCACTACTGTTTGGGACATGTTCAACACGACCATTAAGATAAAAAAAATAAAAAAATCAATATTCAGAACCATACATATGACGATATTTCATGAATAAAAAATATTTCATAAAGGCAATGCTGACAAGTTTGAATTGATCGGTTCTATGTTTGTAATTTGGATGGATCGAAAAGATTGAAGTGTATTGCAAGACTTATCATATTGAGTTGACGTCAGCCCTAAAGGTCTCAAGTCTCTTCAGAGGAACGTGAGCTTTTAGAGAGCACAATCATAAACTCAGCCCAACAACCAGCCGAAAGTAATGAAAAGTAAAGGCAACTCCCAAATTATCTCATTCCATTATTATATTTTTATTCATTATCATGTTGTTATCCAAAAGCTTAATGAGAGGTTATAAAGTGATGAAGTGTATGATGGTTGTCACTCGGAAAGATTTAGAGCTTATCAGAGTAGATTCTGAGATAACTTGGGAAATCTAAACATATGTACCGATGGATGACAAGCACATGCTTGCACAAATATATGGATATATATATATATATATATATATATATATATATATATATATATATATATATATATATATATATATATAGGAGGTTCCCTATTGTTGACTTGCTTGAACGTTATTTTGCCTAAAGCACATCGAAGGTGTGAGAATGTGATTACAAATATCACAAAAAAGAACTTAGAACATGCTCTACTGTCAACCCATGATGTAGCACTAATTACAGATAATTTTTGGAGGCTTTTTATATGTTTATCCTCTAATAATTGGGAAGTAGCATAGGCATCATAAATTCTCTCATATATATATATATATATATATATATATATATATATAATATTTTATTCTTGTTGAATGTTTCTCATTTTCTAAAAAATAAAATTATCCATAGCCTCATGCCCGTTCAATCATCACTTTCATCTCTCATTCATTACTATCGCTATTAAATCCTCATCCTTCACCACTGTTGAGGCACTACTAACATTCTATCGCAATAGAGGATGATGAGCAAAAATATCTCTCATGAAGCTTGTTATCACTTCACTAATAATAAAATCAACAAATGAGGACAACAACTAGGATCACGAGAGGAGTTTCACTATTTTTTAAGGAGCTAACGAAAGAAGAGAAGAAAGAGGATGGTGATCTGGAGGGAGGTGAGGTCGGCGACAAAGAAGATGAAGGCAACAAGGGAGGGGGAAGATTAAAAGAAAGCGAAGGTAGATAAGTCAGCGGGAATCAACGATCACTACGATGGCTAGGAAGAGATGAGGTTGCTATAAGAAGGGGGACGATAGAATAAAGATAGTCGTAACCGAATAACAACCAACAAAATAGAAACCAGGAATAATCTAATACTTTAGAAAATAATGAACATTGTCTAAATAAAGAAATAGGAAATACTGTATCTTTCCTTTCTTCTCTCTATCTATCTATCCATGTCTGCTGATCTATTTTGTGTTGCTGCAGCAGTTAAATCTCTCCAAATTTGTGCTCTTTTATCATTTTGACTTTACCCTAATGACTTAAGGGAGCAATCTCTAATTAAAGTTGCAAAAAACAAAAGATTTTTTTGTTGTTTTACCTGGAAAAACTTAGCCATTAGTAAAGCCGTGCAAGCTTTTTGACCCCAAGAACGGGTTTGCGGTAGAAGATTGACTTTAGCTGCTAAGTTTTTCAATTCTCCAAAAGATTAAATATAACTTAGGTATTTTACTTACAAAATCCTTACTTCTGGGCTTTTATTAAATGATGCCCTAATTAGATTTTATCAAGGGTATTCTTTATTGAACTTTTAAAAAAAATATCTCTGCCTCATTCTTCCATTGTGAGTGATGCCTCACCTCTTTCATTCTTTTCATTGTCTTCCCTCTCCCTCTTCCTTCCATTGCCTCTATGCAGTGTCGCCCACGAGGCAATTATTGCCTCTTTGCTGCCTTTATTGTTGGCATCCTTACTATCACGTCTACTCTACCCATTAGCAATGGCACCAACAATAAAACAATCACTATCTCCTTAGTGAAAGATGTCGCCCGAGAACGATGTTGCACAAAGATGACGAGGGAGGACGAGGAGGAGAAGGGAATAGAAGAGGAACGAAGGAGGTGAGGCACTTGTCATGAATTTAATTGGAATTACCTAAGTGATGAGATACTCTTATATTATCCATTCACAAATGGTTAATCAAGTTACAATCTCACCTAAGTCAAAAAAATAATCTATAAAAAAGTAAATTGATTAGTTTCAAAATTGAGCAACGGACAAGTCTAGATATCTTATAAAGATAACAGTTTTACAAGTAATTCAACAAATACTTAGTGTATAAGAGAGAAAAGAGATGAGAAGAAAATAAAAAAAATTGAGATAAACAACAATTGCAAGTCCACAAACGATTGCTCATCGAGTGTTGAGTACGTTAGCAAGTTCTTGTAAGCTTAACATATGAACCTGTGAATGTAATCAATTTCTAACACTACCTCAAACCCCTATCCTACCCTATGCCACCCAGGTGATTCTATGGTACTGAGATGGCTGACATTTAGCTTTATACTACAGCCTATAGAAAATAAGTTAAAGCATGCGAAAACTAAGTCATTCTAGTGAGTAATCGCTTTATAGCCTTGAAAACTATTTTTCTTATAGCTTTTAAGTAAAAATATACAAAAACAAGGCAAAACATGTTGCCAAATATATGTACAAGTAAACAAAAGTGACAAACGATCCGTTGATGAAAGTGTTGCAGGTGCACAATAACCGTATATAACATTCTCACCTACATAAACTTTTGATGCCCTTGTCAATGCTTACCGGTAGGCTTTGATGCTTGCTTCTTCATATCGCGAGACATCTTTAGGCTCCCAACTAACTTTTGTTTGAGGAAGTTTTTACCACTTCAATAACTACTCGATCTGTGCTACTCTATTGGGTAGCTTTTTCATATGATTTACTAAAATAGTTTTAACTCACTTTTCATAAGAGGCCCTAATGGAGTGAGTTAGAATATTTCAAGAAGCATCTTAAGAATTTAAGCGGTAGGCTTTTAAGTTATTTATATGGAAAACATTATGAATTTTGCGCTATACTGATAGCTACAACTTATAAGAGGCATTACCTACCCTGTTAATAATTATGAAGGATCCTTCGTACTTATGCACTAATCCCTTATGCACTTTATGCCTAAAGAACTAAAGTAATGTTAGTTGGAGCTTCACCAGCACCAAGTCCTCGACTTTAAACTCCTGTTGTTGTTGCCTTTTCAATTTTGCTCATTTCTTCATCTTTTCCACTGCCTTCTCCGAGTAACATTAGACAATATATGCATTTCAGTATCATTACTTTGCAAAGTAATATGCTGAAGAGCTACTCTCAATATAATTGATTGCCAAGGTGCAAGGAATTAATAGTTGTTATCTCGTAATAATCTCAAAGGGGCTTTTATTGGATGTAGAGCTTCATTACTAGTGGTTGGATAATTGGGTTATGTCTAACAAATTCACCCAATCTCGTTAGTTGGCACTTATATAGTGCCGATGATATTGCTCAAAGAGTGGATTTATTCTTTCAGTTTGACTATCCATCTAGGGGTGAAGTCTTATGGATAAGTATAACTTAGATCCCAACAATTTGAACAACTAGATCCAGAATTATCCCAAGAATCATGCATCTTGATTGCTGATGATATTGTGCAGGACTCCCTAATACTTTATCACATTCTTCGTTATCAACTTGGTCACTTTATTTGTTGAGCAATGTAGAGATGCTGCAATGAATGTTTTATAGTTTGAAAATCAATCGATCACAATGAGTATCGATACAAGTCTTCCTACTATTGGCAAGCTTAATATGAAGTCCAAAAAAATACTCTCCCATAACCTTTTCAGTACGAGCAATGGTTTTGAAAGTCCCATTGGTTTCTACTGCTTTATCTTCTCTTATTGGTAAGTAAGACACATTTGAATATATTCTTCCATATTAGTCTCTATCTTCGGTTAATAGAGGGTTCTTTCTACAAGAGTCAACGTTTAATAAATGCCTAGATGTCTTGTTAAAGGGAATTGTAAAACTCCCTCAAGAGTTCATACCTTAAATTATTCGTTCGAGAAACACATACTCTATTCCCTTTAGTACAAACGAGTCCCTCCTAGACCCAAAATTTTTGTATCTTGCCTTCTTTGATTAGTTGTATCAAGGTTACTACTTGATCACTTTATAGTCCATCTCTATTCTTAAAAATGAAGGAGTACAGTTGACTTGCTTGGCCTCTGCCTTTTAACTACACAATATTTGCTAGCTCTACTATCTTGCTCAATATAACCATCACAATATTTGCTCTTCTAGGCTTGTATTTTATCACCATCTTAAATTTGACTAGGAAGTCCTGCCACCGTGCTTACTTTGGGGAGAGTTTCTTTTGAGTTTCAAAGTAACTCAATACGATATTGTCTGTCTTTAGCATAAATTATTTCATGAAGGTAGGGCCACCATACTTATAGACAGTAGACCATTGTCATCTCCTTCTTGTGCACTAGATGTCGTAGCTCAGTCTTATTGAGCTTGTGGCTCTCGTAGGCCATCAGGTGACCCTCCTATATAAATATTCATCCAATAGCAAAGTTTGAAACATCTATATGGACTTCAAAAGGCTTCCTATAATCCAATAATTTGAGTATCAATTCATCCAATACAATCGCATTTAGGTCTTGGAATGTCGCTTCATATTTGTTTGACCATTGCTAAGGTTGCTCGTTCTTCAATAACTCTGTTAGTGGAGCTATGCACTTCAAGTACCCAATTATAAAGCACCAATAATAGTTAACAAAACCAAAGAAGGATCTCAACTTCGATACCTTCTTTGGTGTTCATCACTCCTCCATAACCTACACTCGATTTATCCATTCGAATAAAATATTTATCGATTTAATGCCCTAAGAATAAAATCTTCATCTAAGCAAAATAGCACTTCTCCCTCTTCACGAACAAAGTATCTTCTCTGATAATCTTGAAATTTGTTCGAATGTACTTGACATGCTCCTTAAACACTTGGCTATAAATGATAATATCATTTAAGTAGATGATCATAAACTTATCCAAATATGCCTTAAACAATTGGTTCATGAGAATGCAAAGTGTAGCTAGAGCATTAGCTAAGCCGAAAGATATTACTAAAAACTTGAATGCTTATCACACAAGTAGTCTTCGTTCTTTGCCTTTACCTATGCGCACCTACTAGTAACCTAAATAAGTCAATAATGAGCAAGATGAGATATTTGTTCTTCATCGTCACCTTATTTAGACTTGACAATTGATACATAATTGAAGGCTCCATATTGTTTCTTCTGGAAGAAGATTGAAGCTCTGAATAGTGCTTTAGAACTGTATATGAGACCTTAGCAGTTCATCTAATTGGTTCATAATCTCTGCCAATTTTATAGGGGTCATGTGATTTTGTGGTCTCATTGAAGGCTTCACGCTTAATTGTAACTCAATGCAATGATACATGCATTTATGTAGTGGTAAAGGTTTTAGTAACTTGGGTGGTATGATGTTTGTGAACTCCTTCAAAATGTTTGCCACCATTGCAAATCATGAGTGGCATCTATATCAAGTGGTTCTTGCTCTACTATGGCCATGAAAGTTAATTTATTTTTGTGCACCGCCTTCTTTAGTTGTAAAGTTAATATTTATTGTGGGCCCTTGGTTCCTTCTCAAGAAACTGGAACCATACAGGGGTCATTGCCTCTCATCAGGCATAAGAAGTTTATGAATGATATTAGCATCAATTTTGTCGTGTGGATGAACTCTATTCCGAGGATCACTTGGAAGTCGTCTAGCGGTATCACCATCATATTTATGCTTTCACTTCATATCCCGATCTTAATAGGGACCCCCTTCGTCAGCCTGAAGATTTGTCTAGCCTTCGAGTTCACAGCCTTCATCTAACTTGAGCTCTTCTCAATCAGTAATGAAATTATAGGTAGTGTTTGTGTCCACCATCTCATAGGTTGTTCGATCATTTAGCTTGATGTCCATGTATATTAACTCATTGGTCTATGTTTTTTATTGTTTCATCTTCATGTTCTCCCTCACTTGGTCTCGTAATGCATTCAACAAACATATTGCTACCATTCGAGATCCTTACAACTTATTGTCATTACTAAATTTCGAACTACTCAAACTAAGGACAATAGCCTAGCACTTGTTCAATTTGGGAGGATGGATTAATATTGTCAATGCATTGAGTGTTTACTTTTGTAGGAACTCCCTCACTATGTGCAATAGCATCTGTCAGGTTTTAGGGCCTTGCCTTTTGAACTTAGTCCTTTATAGGAACCCATTTTCTTTAGCTCGATTGCAGACTCCTTTCAAGAATACTTAAATAGGTGGTTTTTCGAAGATTATGTCTTGTTCCCTATGTCTTTTGAGAAAACAAAGTTGGTGAGCATTTTCATAACTACAATTGCCCCGATCATATTAGTGACATTCCTTCAATGTAGTTCATGTTGTACTCATAGCTTTAGGCTATCGAAGACATTAAACAGCTTGTTCTTCTCAAACACATATTGTATGTTCAACATCAATACTGAAAACTACTTTAAGTAGTCCCAAATAAAAGCGTTTGTAGAGTTGTCTCAGCTTCCTTCTTGTGACGAACTCTATATTATTGGGTATGAATTAAGTTCTCAACGCTTGCTTCAAGTCATCACATATATCCACTCGACATCAACTTTATTGAATCTCTTCCCAATATGTTTACTACCAAAGTTTTGCATCCTCATTCAAATATATAGTTGCTATTAAAACTTTGGTTTCATTAGAATTAGGCCTTAAGTACTATTCTATGCCGAATAAAAGATTTTTGAGCTCGTTCGCATCCTTGGCACCCCCATAGCAGTGCGACTCGGGTGCTCTCAAGTTTTATAGTGGAGCAACGCAGGGTGTTACTTCCTCTCCCATTAAGAGCCATTATGAGTAATGTAATCCTAGACGTGAGTTCAGCCATGACTTCGTGTATATGTTGCATAAAGTATTTGGTGTCTTATGTCAATCGATCTATTCGTGATTCGATCTTCTTGATCTGAGATTCAGCCTCTTCTTGCAAGTTTTCTACTCCAAGAAGCATTCATTGGCCTTAGTAGAATTCTATTATACTCGCTTCAAGAACGTTAAGGCGGGTTTTCACAATTATAAGCCCTCGATTAGTGCTCCAAATTATGCTTCCTTCGCTCATGAAGAATAGCCAACTTTTTTATCAACATTTTTTATGTCGTGCTCCTCTTGAGCAACTCCAGCAACTTGAGAATGAGTTTACACTTATAGCCCTGCTACAATTGCTTAAGGCAATGGTCTGACTTGCCTTGTCATACTCAATTTGCCATGGTGTTTTACCATGGTGAGATTATGAACTTTCATTATTTGCTTGAACTACTTACCAACTCTTATACCATAATGTCATGAGCTTAGTTGGAATTATCTAAGTCATGAGATACCTTTGCATTATCTGTCCGCAAAAGGTTAACCTAGTTGACCTCGCTCAAGTCCCGAATGACTTATAAAGGAGCAAAATGATTAGTTACAAAAATAAGAGATAGATAGGGCCCGACATCTAATAAATAGGATAACTTTATAAGTAATTTAGCAAACACTTAACGTATAAGAGAAAAAAAAAAGAAAGAAAAAAAATAAGTACTTTAGAATACAAACAAACAGTTACAAGTCCATAAACGACTACTCATCAGGTGTCGAGCGCGTTGGTAAGTTCCCGTAAGCTTAACATGTAAACTTATAAATCCAACCAATATCCAATACTATCACAAACCCTCATTTAGCCCTGTGCCACCTAGATAATTTTGAGGTGCTGAGATGGTTAATATTTTACTTTGCACCATAACCTATAGAAAATAAGCTATGACATGTAAAAACTAAGCTATTCTAAGATAATTTTACTCATTTTGATAAATGATTGCTCTGCAACCTTGCAAACTATTTTTATTTATAGTTTTCAAATAAAAAGATATAAAGATAAGATAAATATTATCAAACATATATATAAATAAATAAAAATTATAAATTTAATAAATATATTATGATTACACGATAATCGTCCATGATACATTACTTGCCATAGGAGCAAGGATGAGTAACGACAATCATGAATGCTGATAATGACGAACGAAGATGACAATGATCGGTGAAAGATGAAAGAATATTTTTACTAAGTCAAAAAAAATTTATATAAAAATTAATTAAAACATTATTGATAGAAACCCATAATAATTTGTTTTTCTAGACAAAAAAAGCCCATATGAATTTAATAGAACCGACGCCAAAGGATTTTAGGCTTTTTTAGGGCCTTAGGCTTTCTAGGCTTCGATGAGTCCGACAAAGGCTCCATACCCTGGGATCCACATGCCGCAATCCAAGAGGGACAAGAAATCCTGAACCCTGCGCGATCTTAGACGCCAAAACCCACTAATGGTGAGGAACACGTGGAGCTCCACCGCATGCATGCGTGCGTGCCTGAACGTAGTGCCACTTGTTTCTTAACCAGACCGCATTCAATGGCATTTCCCCACCTCACCGACCTCTTTCCTCTTAACTCCTTGAACGCTGACACTCTTCTGGCCTTCTCCCTGCATCTCCTTCCTCTCCAGCGCAAGATTGTGGATGATGAAGACGATGAGCGAGGAGGAGAGGAAGCAGAACAAGGAGGCGAGAGGAGCGACCGCGGTGGCGCTGGGCGGGGAGGAGGCCGCTATGAGCGGGGGGACCGACGGTGGCGACGGGAGGGCGGCGGAGACTCTGCTGCGAGTGACGCCCGTGGGGCTCTGCGTGGCGGCGCTGGTCATCATGCTCAAGAACGCGCAGGACAACGACTATGGCGCCATCTCCTACGCCGACCTCACCGCATTCAAGTAAAGCCAGTTTCCCTCTCCTCTTCCTTCCTGCCATGGCTGATGGCTGTAACATGCGTTGGTTTTCATGGCGTCCACGAACAGGTATTTGGTGTACGCCAATGGAGTTTGCGCGGCGTACTCCCTCTTCTCGGCGTTCTACGTCGCCATGCCACGCCCCACGACGCTGTCCCGTTCATGGACTCTCTTCTTCTTCGACCAGGCAAGCATTCTAATCCCAATCTGTCAAGTACTCATCAACACGGAACCATTCTGTCTGCTGCACAGAGCCTTTCAATATTCTTCTTAGTGTCTGTTGATATCAACACCTCAAAGCTTTAAAGGGAATCAGAAATTAATTTCCAAGATTGGTTTAAAGGAAAAGAAAAACAGAGGAAATGATATCTTACAGACGAACAACAAATTGAAGCATCAATTCTCCAATCTGAAAGACCAGTTCATCAGCTCCAATCTTGAAGATTGAGAGATTCTTATTGTTTTCTGAAGTCTGCAATGAAGAAAAATAAAGCTATTAGGCTGCACATGAATCATAAAAATGAAGCATTCCTACTGCAAGTAGGTCAAGAAAGGAAAGGATAAAGACAAGCATGAGTTGATTGAGTGAGAGATGAGATATTGTCATGATCTAATCCAATAGATCAGTAACCTAATAAGTTCCAAAAGACAGACCTTAAACCATGTAATCCATCTAATCTTAAATACTAATTCAATCATCCATCTATTCCCAAAACATGTATGTACTTGCTAGATTCATAGTATGCACAGCCACTTCGAAGGTCTCACGTGTTTCAAGGACTGCGTGCTGCCTCCTTGTAACTGAGATGGTTTGTGGCAGGTGTTGACATACGCAATCCTGGCGGCCGGAACGATGTCGGCCGAGATAATGTACTTGGCATACGACGGGGACGTAAAGGTAACGTGGAGCAAAGAGTGCAATGTCTTCGGCAGCTTCTGCAAGAGGGCGACGACCTCTATTGGCCTCACCTTCGCGTCGGTGGCGTGTTATGTGCTGCTCTCCCTCGTCTCCTCTTACCGCCTCTTCAGCGCTTACGAAACCCCCCTACCTTTCATCAGCAGCAAGGGCCTGGAGATCGCGTCCTTCCCTCACTGAAGAGAGATTGCATCCCTGTCTGTAAGCAGACATCAGATAATAGTATGGCTTAGCAGTAGAGGAAAAGACACTGAAGAATCTACTGTGTGCACTAGCGACTCAGTTCTGTGAATAAAGTTAGTTCTGGTTCCTGTATGAAATAGTGATCTGCCCAGTTTATCTTTGTTACAGATTCTAGAATCCTATCCGACTCTGTTGCAGAATTGTTTGTGTGATGATACTCATGTTTTTTTATGATGATTATGACATGCTAAAAACCATGATTTTTTGGCTCAATGAGGAATACTTGGTCACCAATGTGACTAACAAATGATACAGTTCATTACACTTGAAAGCTAGAATCTTGCTGCATGTTAGGTTGCTCCTTTGGACAATTATTGATGCAAGAATATATGTATTAGCTACTTAAAATAGTGGAACATCACAACTATACTAAAGAAGAACAAGATTACATTGAATTGTTTCAATGTGTATATGCAACTTTGAGGAAAAAGGAAAATGAAAAATAAGTTCGTTCTTGTCATCAAGAATTTGCACATGCAATAACTAACCATGTGAACCTTTATATGTTTCAAATAAAAAACAATGGGATAAATAGTCAGATAAATGGTTTGGAAAACTCATCAACTATTTGTTTTTGTACTAAAACTACCTTATAACTTAAAGAAGCTTTCAAGTAGTTTATTTATCATATGAATGAAAACAAGCAAATAACTCAATGTTAAACAAGGGAGATTAATGAAATACATAGAACTAAAGAAAAGGATTTAAATTATTTTAAGATTAAATGGAGATGCTAAAATGAAAGAACAGAGATTAATCGTAATACATGTTGGTAATTTAGCCCTACCATAAGTGAACTGACAATTCTGACCAACTCAAAATTCTACAGTCAATAGCATTTATAACATTTCTGCCATATCTGAGGTAGACTTGAGAAAAAGAAATTTTGTTAGTGGAGCAAATATAGAGAAACTACTCTTTTAGAAGTAACATAAAAATAGGGAAAGGAAGGCCAAACAGATGGTATCAATTGAAATCTTTAGGATCAGGGAATATGATGAACTACTCACTATCCATCATCGGCAACCGTGTTGGTCCGTTGATATATTTAAAGTAATACTACGAACTATTTCTTTCTATCCTTTAGGAACTAATGCTGTATCAGTATGTGTTTTGGTTGCTGAAGTAATATGCCATGAAAGGCACTTCTCATTGTCCATCAAACAGCAATGCTGGTTGCCAATATATCTGAAATAAAGGGTGATGCTGTATCAATAAGCATTTTGGTTAATGATATTTCACCTACCTATCACAGGAAATGAACCATTATTGCTAATTATACATGGGATGTCAGATTTCACAAGAAGCTGATGACTCACTAGACAATTGGCAATTGAAAAACCACTGTACATAAACTGAAACAGAAACCTCACTGCTACCACTGTTCATTGCATATGAAAGAGAGAATGGAAATAAAGACAATGGAAAACAGGAAAAGAACATTGAACACAATCTTGCAACAATGCGAGATGTCCTATTTAAGCTCAGCAAATGGAAAAAGAAGATAGATAGCGCTGCCTCATACTCTGCCTTGCTAACCAAGTAATTATGGGGTCCAGGAAAAGAATCAGAAAAGGATGGAATTGGCTTAACAACTTGCATTAATCAACTGTGATTTCAGACAGGCAAAAAAGTGATTCTTGGAAAAGTGACAGCCAACAGTTAACAGTATTTCATTGATGAGAACTTTACTACTGGTTCTTTATCAGAAGTCAGCTGACAAAGCTGGTCCCTTATCCTACCCTATCCTTCCAGTGATTTCATTGTTCCTTCAAGATAGCAACTGGCATGTGGACCACCTATTGTCCTCTTCTCAGTTCCCTCAACACGGGAAAAGAGCAATCTACACTGGAAAATAAATGTGCTGGCTGGCTAAACTTGCTTTGTCTCTAAAGGGAAGGAGATGACCTAAACTTAAGACCAAGCACAGTTGTGGTGTTAGCTTCCCACACGATCTCTATCTTATGCATTCAAGTCTATTTCTGACTTGAGAGGTTGTTGCATCATCAATTCAGAAGTATGGCTGAGTGGCCCTTGTAAACCTACTTCAGACGTTAGGAACAATGCGTAATGATACATACGAATTAAAACAAGACTAAGAGCTCTAGCAAATTTTCTGGTAGCACTGTTATAAGTTGATGTGACAAACCTGCTTGTCGCATCATCGAGGGATGCTCAAAACTTTCAGTAAGAAGTACAAGTATCAAATATTGAGGATGCAGATGGATGAATGATGATGTTGTCCATTCTGTAGGTTCTTGTTTATCCATCGGTCATCTGCCATAGGCTAATCAGCATTGAAGCAAGAGTACTTGTTCTTGTTCATTCTTCCCTACTTTCCTCTTATTGACCCCATCATTCCTTAGGTTAGTGACTTATTACATTGACCCAGCTATCGTACCACTTTAGTTTCATCAACTCAAAGGGACAAGAACAGTGTATACTAGAAATTTAGATGTACCTAGCTTTGCCTGTACATATAAAGACATGTTCCTTACAGAAAATCAATCATAATTGCTGCTAATAAAGTTTTAAAAAAAAATCTCTCTGTTTCTCACTTGAAGGGCATTCCATCAACCTAAAAGCATGTATGGCATCAAGATCATTAGTTTGTACATTGACACTACAAGAATCCGTAGGGTCCTGTTATGAGCCCCTTTCTCATGAAAGGAAAAATATATCAATCTACACCAGGATATGATGGACACATAACCATATTTGCCAATGTAAAAGCAACAGAACAAGCAAAATTACTAGTAGAATGTCAAGATCATTAATGCTATGAAGAATTTAAAATGTATAAAACCTAATCATAGAATCAGTGATGGAAAATTGGAAATAATTTGACTAAGCTGCAAAAGAGGAAGACTTAGAGCATATAGTTTGGTTGGTTCAGCCATTCTGAAGGTTCTTTTATTTTAGTCATCACCAACTCATCTTTCATGGGCTAAAAAGGCCAAAACTAGTGCACAAGGCTCCCTCTGATAAAGGATCTAAGTGTCAATGCATGCAGCCATGCCTAGTGCCAAGATGGTTTCCGAGACTTGAACTATGGTCTCCCATGTTGCAAGGGAGAAATTTTTCATGGGTTGATTAGTATAAAAGACAATAGTTCAGATCCTTTGGTTAAAACCTAAAAATTATTACCCACACTAAAGCTATCCATCTCTGTAGATGAGTGGAAGCATGAAGTAAAAGTTGGCATGGATAAGGATGTTTTATTAATTTAAAGTGAGTACAAGATAAGTATGTGGCTTAAATTTTGGGAATTTATAGATGTTGAATTATTTATGTATAAAGCATTAACTAACAGCAATAAATTTTGTAATTTTTATTTTTTAATATGTAAATATTAAGAGAAAGGAAGAAAGAAATACAAAGAAAAATAAATCGAAAAATCGATTTAAACTGACAGGTAAAGGCTTCTCAGTGGATTTTTGTAGAGAAAATCTCGAAAAGGACATTTATGAAGAGACTCTTGAGAAGAGTCACCAATGTGAAGTAAAAGTCGGTTTAAGCACTAAAGGTCCCTCATTTTCAATCTTCAATATCGCCTTGTCCACAATTCTCCCACCTGTTGCAAAAGAAAGCATACATAACGAGATAAAAATAGCCAAAATCATAATGGACAAAATTTTGATTGGAGATTTAGGTGCAAAAGCAAGATCTATAAGAATCATTTAACACAAATATCACATTTTCTGAGTAGCCAAATGTACCTGCTGAATGCTTTGGGAGAACTATGAAAAATACTTTACACAAATCAGGAGTTGCATATATGGAAAGCAAAGAAAAAAGAATAAGACAAAGTTCACCAAAATTGCTACCTATGGCAAGTTGGTTTTAAATATTATTCAGTGATAGCATAAGCATGCCGGTTTGAGACTACATAAGTGATTGTTGCCTTTGACATTTATGATTGCTAATAATCTCACACACTAATGCTCACGAAAGCTATTGTCCATTAACAATTATGATTTCTGAATAAAAACAAAGATTATATGCCAATGTGTACACATGTAGCAATCTATTAATATGGGATGGAAACAAGAGAATAAAGATAATCATTCATGGTAAGATTCTGTATAGTGAGATGAAATAATGTGGAGTCTAGACATTACCCTTAATTTGAGTTCAACCCTCGCAAAGGATTCACGCAAGGATTCAGAGATACAGGAACAAAGGCCTGCTTTTGTTATTCATCTCATCATTCTCAGCTCTTCTTTTCTCCACATATTTCGAATTATATTCAAGAGCTCCTCCTTAGGAAGGAATAACCAGAAATAAATTGCACATTCAAACATCAAAGATTGTGTTCATGCAGATGATGTGCTATCAATCTCATTTAGATATACAATTTAATTCCACTAAAGTTAGATCACTACGTCCATCTAAAGATTTTTCACATGTTGCAAAATCAAGTTCAAGGGACATTCTCAAGACCCAATGCTCTTAAGAATGTAACAATGGGAATAGGCTCTAACATAGAATGAGGAGACTGATTTATCGAACAATTTCTGTGGTCATCCAAAAAGACTCACATTTTTAATCTCAATGCTTATCCAACTTATACTTGAAGTAGTTTGTAAACATATCAAGATAATGAAGAATGCCTACATTGGGCAGCAATTTTCCCTTTCCTCATCGTCAAATCGCTTCTAACAACCAAAGCCTGCACAGTTAGAACATCAACAGGATGCAAAGAAGATTATGACTGAAAGATTCAAAGAAGATACTTCGTAATCGAGGGCTATAAGTAAAGACTACATCTTGCAGACTAAGGATATTTAAGCAAGTCATGAATTAAGGAACAGAGAACAAGAAACCGTTTTTGAGTCTTCAGCAAAATCAGCATGGGTTTCAATCTGGATAAGGGCGGGCCTCTATCGCATGGCCCATCTCATGCCCTTCGGCCGGCGGAGAGGCGACGTTTTCCCAATCTACCAAGTCTTCGATCCAACAGGATGGGAATGGGAAGCCACACTTGGTGTCCTCGCCGGCGAGTGCGAATCCGGATGCAAACCATTTGGCGCCGATCATGAGGACGGAGAGAGGCACCGAAGGGACGCGGACGCGGGTGACGGCCGAGCAGGGTAGTAGATCCGATATCAGCCATCGGTGGTGAGCTGACGGATCGGGCTTGGATATAAGATTTGGATCCGAAGTGTTATTGGATTTAGATCGGTCCCAGTTGAAGCAAACCCGAAATCGTCTACGCCCAAAGAGGCCGTCTAGGACGCCTTTTTTTTTTTTGCATATATACCCCTGCAAAGTGAGAAATTGTTAAAAAGTATATAAAGCTTCAATAGATTTAATCTTATTTATTTTTTTATTTTATAATTACGATATCATCCTTCTAGTTTAAATCAACACAAGAAGTTTAGGGCTTTATCAATCTTCCCCATTTGAATTAACATCAGATCCATAATTTACACCAAAAAAAAAAAGAAAAAAAAAACATACCACCTCAGGAGCAAGTAAGCAACGGAACGGTTCAGGCACTGCGTGGACCAACGCTACTCATCAGAACACCATGACATGAATGTTTTCATGTGATGTGAATTGATGGCTTCCAAGAACAGATGGGTGGGGCCCAGCCACCAGCGGCACAAGTGGACATGATGAAGGCATGGGATTCACATGCCCTAAAACTCCAAGGAGGCCCACCTCATCCATCCAAGCAGGTGAAATATTAAATTAAATTTTATTATTAAATAAAAAAATAATTCAAGGATATAGGTTTAATTATGAGTCACATTTTAGTCGGAATGATAAATAGGGATCAACATAAAACAAACTAAAAGATGAACATTTTACATAAAAAAAAGCTCATTTCGAATATTATTTTTTTTTATCGAAACCATGTCCCCTATATTCATTTTTCACTTTGGGTGATTTTTTTTAATTTGAACGAAAATATCCTCATGCTTTTACCTAAGTAACTTTATCATAGATGTTATTAAAAAAACCCTTAATTTTAATAATTAAATATCATAATATTTTGTAAAAATAAAAAAGTAATCATCTTAAAATTATATTTTTTTTATTATTATAAAATGATTAGTACTATTTTTAATTTTTTAAGAATTTTGGTGATAATTAATTATTATTTTTTGAATAGCATATGTGATCAAGTCATTTTAGGAGAGACTGAGGATATTCTAATCGAAGTTGAAAAAAAGATGTTTCCAAGAAAACATGAATATGAGGGGCGCCATTGGATAAAAAGCTAACATTAAAAAATTTTCTGATAAAATATTCCTAAAAGATTGTTTGAGACATTACAAATTATTATGACCAATAAGAGTTCTCAAAATTTTAATGTCTTATTCTTCCTCTCTCTCTCTCTCTATCTATCTATCATCCCTTCTTTGTAATTTATTGGAGCTCATCACCCTTTCCCGTAAATTTCCATAATCTTCCAACTACTAAAATTTAGGGTGATTCAAGGTGAGGCAGAAGAATAATGTTTTGGTTTCCCAAAGTGTTTCCTGCTGTTGAACAGTGAAAAGAGAATCTGAGTTGACACCACAAGATACGACTATGAAATGACGAGGAAGGAGAATTATGCCACTAAAAGATAAGAAGTTATATCTTTGTTCATATTGATCACTTTTATGGGAAGAAAATTTGACATCAAATTAATAAAATTTAAAAACAATAACAAAATATCTATTAAAAATTAATGGGCACAAAAAGTTGAGGTGATTTGATACTCTTTTCTATATGTAGGGAGAATAAAACTATAACATTCAGTAAAATAAAAAGATGAAAATTTTCTCTTAAATTAATCCAAATCCAAACTCTAAATCTCTTGTAATTTTTTTATAAAAAAATTTCAACCTATCTGGATTTATTAGAGAAAAATCTTAGAGCACATAAAATATATTTCTTTCTTGATTCTTTTCTTCAAACAGAAGTAAGTCTTCATAAACATGAATACCTTATTTTCCAAGTAACTTGCCATTGTTATCATTAATTTATTGAGGAAGATTATAAAAGGTGACAAGAGGTGTACCCTTAATCTCTCATTAACAACCAAAAAAAAGAAGTTAAATAATCTAATATGCTATAACTCATAATTGAACATTTTCAATATTAAATTGAAGCCATATCCAATTTCTTGAATCAGTATATTAAGGGAAGTGATGAATGCTACTCTCATAGTTGCTTCTATTAGAGGATATATATTACTGTCAACATGGTATCCAAATTTATTGTGTAAATTAAAAGGCTTTGTTTTGTGGACACACTTTGTTCATCTCCCAAAGCCCTCATTTCAGGAATGGACCACTATTTTTTCTTTTCCTCTAATTCCCTTCAAATGATTAAGATGGTTTATAAAGACAGATATGAACGTCAGCTTGTCAATTTTATCAGAGTCTATCACTCCAATATTTTCTGAAGAAGTAATTCACCTTCTTATGATTCAACTCAACCTCTCTTTTTGCCCAAGAAAAATGAATGGTCCACTTTAACTCTCTCTCTCTCTCTCTCTCTCTCTCTCTCTCTCTCTCTCTCTCTCACAACGTGCAAAATGAGGAAGACTGGAAGAATGACTGGCATTGATTGAAACAATCCCACTGGTACCTGCCGGCAACAACTAGGTCTGCGTCTGCACTCCACTTCCTCCCAAACCTTGACAAATAGGCACATATGATGGATCACTTTGATGCACGGATCGAAGCTGAGAGAAAGGAGATGAAGATGAACTCGACTGGCCACAGGTACAGACCTCTTACGTTCTTGTGTTTGTTTCTTTCTTCTTGCCAAGAATCTTATGGAGTCAGCCAAGGAAAACAACGAGTCTACTTGTTTTCTCATTTCTGTTTTCTTCTTCTTCTCGGCCTCGAAACGAAGGTTGTGGGACAGATTATAGTATCAAGTTGTTGTTTTTCCATACCGTCTTCTTTTTATTTTGTTCTTGAAAAGCTGATCGTATCATTTTGTGTTTACAAGTCTTGATTTATTATATTTTTATGAAATTATCTCAAGTTAATTTTAGATTTTTTTTTTCGTAGAACACACATGCATAGCTCAAACTGATGCCACTATCTATGGAATCAAATTGTCAAGAAATATGATAAAAAAAAATTACTCAACAAATTGGCTAACAAATTTTGATCGATTAAAGGAGTATGATAATTTTAGTTTTTTTTTTCAAGATAGATATTTTAATTTTCTTTGATAAGGAGAGGAGATTATTGTATTCATTTGAAATAGAAATATAATTTTTTTTTGGAAAGAAGAATAAGATAAAAAAAGGGGTTGAAAGAAACTCAAACACTCATTTGATTAATGAATAAAAGAAAAAAATATTAAGTATGAAACCTAAAAACCATCCGACCTCTCTATCGGGTTAATTAGTTATTTTTAACATCCCATTTATGATATTTTCAAAAATTATATTAAGATCTCTATATTTACGAAAGTAAAATATTTAACATCATCGTTTTAATAAAATCCTCCTCTTTTAATTTTCAATCTTTTAAAATTATCTTCTTAATCCTGTTTTTTAATAAATCTTAATCAAAAATAACTAATTACATGAGGCAAATTTAATTAATTTTTGTGCTAATCTTTTTAATAAAATCCTCCTCTTTTAATTTTCAATCTTTTAAAATTATCTTCTTAATCCTGTGTAGGATTTTAATATTTCACTTTCGTAAGTATAAAGATCTTAATGTAATTTTTAAAAATATAAAGATTGAAATATCAAAAATAACTAATTACATGAGGCAAATATGTAATTAACCCCCTTTATTGTGCTATGACATGTATTCTTTCATTGCACCCTATTTATAAATTAAGATTTTAATTTGTACTTTCCTATTTAAAATGAGGACTATTCTCATTATGATGGATACTATTTCAATTCCCATATAGTGTTTCTAATTTGCTCGGATAGATAGACAGAGTACATGTGCTCATGCTATTGTTGTCTTTGAGGAGCTCAAGGAGGCCAATGGCGAAGCTCACCACCATGTTCCATGGCCGAAAGATCAGAGCCTACAACGCCATTCCCCGAGATAAGGTTTCAGCCTCTTAATCTTCATCTCTTTATTTGATGCGTCTCCCTCCCATGCCACATATAATGCTGGCCTCGATGACCGCTTGAACTGAGCCATTTGGCTGGGCGCGCAATGAAGCAGGCACAGGCGATCCTGCTCATCGCCGCCGCCGCGACCAAAACGCCCGCTATCGTTGGTCCCAATGCCGCTACGGCCGCCGCCGTGCTCGGGCCGCTGCTTGCGAGATCGTTGTCACTTCAAAGCTCGACGGCGGGAGCGCCACCGCAGGTCGAGCTGCAAGCTGGTGACGCCACCCACTTCCTTAGCTTGCTTCTGTTAATATACTGTTGGCTGCCAACTTGTGATGACTTGTTGGGAACTCAAGGGGGAATCCTTTTGTTTGGCCTGCACGCAGAACTGCCCATGGCGAGGCGGCAATCGCTGCAGCGCTTCCTCGAGAAGCGCCGGAACCGGTGAGCCTCCTGTTTCGCCTTCCTCTTCTTCACCATGGCTTCTTCTTCGAAATCATGGCTTAAAACACTATTCATGATGAGGACGCTAACACTTCATTAATCATTATGAGTCGAAAGACTAAATTAATGTGACTTCCAAACACAATTCATCTTTCTACTAACTGCTCTCTGTGTAGGTTGGTGAGCAGAGCTCCATATGCTTCAGCAAACTCATTGGACATGGAAGGTGACTCTGAGAGCCCTCAACTCAACTAAGCTAACCTGCTTGCTATGATGACCAAATCCACAGGAAACTGAGTCGGATCATCCACTGTTATCAGAAACAATATTATGATGCTTTAGATGAACCATGGACTATGGGTATCACTGTTATTATGAGCTTACAGTATCCAGAAACATGCTAGTATATTGCTCCTGTCAAATGCTGTAAATGGCATATGGTGTTGCAGTATCAATCTCTCTGATGCAGAATTCTAGGAAGTATTGATTACTGCTTAGTAAATTTAATGTAGTATTGAAATCCTACAATATAAAAAAAGCTCTTAAACAAATTTAACTGTTGATTCACATGAGAATGATGTTGTATTTTTTTTTCTTTTTTTAGATCCGAGTAGTAGTTCATGAATGAATATGCTTGGAAGAATAATTTAAATATCTTTAATATTTTTATAAATTTAATTTATTATATATATTATTTGGATTGAGACATTATGAATATTGAATAAGGCTAATTATATATTACCCCTTGTAAATAGTATTTCGATCTTTATATTTTCAAAAATTACATTAAAATCTTTATATTTATAAAAGTGAAATATATAACTCCATTGCTTCAATAAAACTCTTCTCTCATTTTTAATTTCTAATCTTATAAAATTATCTTTTTAATCTTATGTAGAGATTTAAATATTTTATTTTTATAAGTATATGGATGTCAATATAATTTTTGAAAGTACAAGGATCGAGATATTAAAATAATTAATTACCTAGGGTAATCTATAGTTATTTTGTTGAAAAATAAACTTAATTAGTTATTTTTGTTGGAATATGTGATAATTATGATTTGATTAAACATAAAACAAAGGAGAAAACTTGAGGAGAGAGACATCCTTAGGAAATTGTGCATTGTATTTAGTGTATCTGATTTGAAATTGTTTTGTTGATGAAAAAATACGGAGAAATATAAGTATGGAGAGAAAATATAATTATTTAAGACTCTTCTCTATCATACTCTTAACTTGTCACTCTTAAATATAATTATTTAAGAGAGTGAATAGGTTATAAAGACTTTGTGAATTAATAGGTTACAGTTTCAAACATATAATATATTATTGTATAAGTTACTTGCTGAGGATTAAATCTTACATTCTCACTATGTAACTTATGGCATTGTGGTCTTGTCCACTTCCAACTACTGCTTGGTTGGGATGTTACAGTGTGTATCCCAATATTGGAACCTAAATGAGTCTCTAAAACTAAACTAGTCATGGAATTGTTTTTATATATCATCAATTTTTAATTTTATTTCTGAGCTTTTTTTTTCTTCAGAAAACTGAACAATATTTTATCATTAGCAATCTGCAACACAGTTCTTGATCTAAGTGTGAATTTAAATGCACTACAGAATCTGAAACCCAGCTTCAAATTCTCAGACTGGATCTGGATCTACAACTGCAACTGAGAGGTTGGATCCTCTCTCATCCCTGTTTCCAGCCATTGCACCATCTGCAATGGTTTAAAAGAGATCCAAACTTAATGGAGACAACAGGGAACAGGATTCCATCCAGCTCCCAACTTCGATGTAAAAGCCCACCTAATTCATTGAATGACATTAATATTGACTGTAAATGTTCAAGACAGGCTAGGGAACTCATTACATGGTTATTGTTGATACCATTGCTAAGTAGTTCACATAAATATCAGCGGCAGTAGTTGTATATGATACATGAAGCCTCTTAGGTCCATCTCAAAACCACAAGAGCTGATACAAAAAAGAAGGAAAAGAGCAGTAGATCATCCAATTAGGTCTTCTCAAGACTGCAATCACTAGCAACACCGGCCATGATGCATCCAGTCCTCCCCACACTGCTGATGGTGCAGCTAAACCCAGTCCCATGAACTGTGCAACTGGAAAAAAAGAAAGAGAATGACCATGGAATGGACAAAAAGGATGAAGAAGAATGAGGAGGTGGTGGTGGAACAGAAGAGGAAGAAGAAGAAGGAGATTCAAAAACCATGCCTAAAGGCGATGGTGCAAAACATGTTCAAAGAAGACGAAGAAAAGACGAAGTCAAAGAAGTAGCATATGGTGGTGTACAATAGATATAACCAGGGCCAAGAGCAGCAGTAGTGGAAGATAGCAAAACATGGATGCTACACTGCATGGGGGCTGCAGGCTGCGCCATGCAAGTCCCCAGCTTTTAGTTCAGTCATCTCCATGGATATACCAGCAGAGCAGCATGGTGGCGCAGCGGCGCAGGATGTAGATCCTCGCCCGCTGCTCCTTCACGAGCGCCGCGCACCTTCCGGTGATTCCCCTCCTCGCCTTCCTCGGCTGGGCAACGGCGCACTTCCTGCTCTCGGCCATGGCTGATACAGACATGTGAGTGAGACACTGACACCGTTGTTCCTCTCTCTCTCTCTCTCTCTCTCTCTCTCTCTCTCTCTCTCTCTCTCTATACGATGAGGCTTAGGCCATGGCCGCAGGCACAAGAGTGACCCTGAGACCTCAGCCTGCACAGATCCCCCATGGGCATTTATACGACCACAAACAGGATGCATGGGGATTCATTCATGTAATGAAACGTGACGAAGAATAAGGGGGGGGTGGTGAACATGGTCAGCCTAGTAACATGGGGAGCTCGGTGTTGAATGGAGACATGGTGATGTGATTAAACTAGACTGGTGGTGTTCAGAGTGGGGCTTCTTTTTCTTCTCAGGATGAGTGTAGTGAGGCTTATCCTTGATATTAAAGTGGGGAAGGTAGCTTGAAAGGTGGAAAGATGCCGATGCAAGCCGAAGCAACTCGGTACGTGAGGGGGACAAGTCTGCCGGTGGTTGACTCTAGTTTGGGTGGCACAGTTTGGTGGTATTCCCTTGCATCAGTCCCAAGTAAAGTAATACTGGGTTTTATATACGATATGATTCATCTGCATCTACTGTTATGATATGTGACATCCCAACAAAGTGCTTAAGATTGGTTTTGGAAGCATCTAAAGATTTCATATGCGTATAAATATTAACATTATCATTCAAGAAGATGAAACAAAAAGAGACATGTGGTGATGCAGCCAAGGATTATCAGGTTTTTTTTTATCTCTCAGCTTCTGCTACACATCTATTACACTTATCTTTCTGCCTCTCAGCTATAGGAATAATAATATGATCGACATGTTAATATCACATGATCAGTATCTCGTTATTATGCCATCAAATTTTTTATCATATAATCAATACTTTAACACATAGTTGAGTGATTAAGATATACTCACATTTATCATGATACGGTTAAATCTAGAAGAAGCGTACTGTCTTTTTTATAATTTACGAAGATAATGATATTTGAAGTCTACTATAAAATTATTCTTTAGGTGTGTTCTAATACAAAAATATTTTTTACTAAAAAAATCTAATTAGATTTTTGAATTCCTTAATGACTTAAAGTTTTGAATGGGCTTTATCGAAATGCCCCTAACACAGTCTTATAGATTTTAGAATAGTTTAATGATAAATGTGGATAAATCATTGAGCATCATCTTAGGAAAAAGATAAAGAAGAATTTTGATTGACTTCGAATCTGACTTAATAAATCTAATACTAATTTGATGAAATTAAATAATAACACTTATTGATCATAAAATCATGGTTTATCTTCGAGTAAATATAAGGGAGAATTGATGGTTCTTTTTCTAGACTATCAGGACTGTCTACTGGGGGGAGCAAAGCCATGGGAATCAATCTGTGGGAGCAGCCCCTGAAGCTTTGTACTCTCATTCATGGTTAGTATTATAATCTCATTGGAGAGTTGTGGATTCAGCAAACAATGCATACAGATTGAATTGCACAGGACCCCACCAATCATAGCCACTAATTATAATAAGACTCATACAGTTAATGCGTATTTAATCCAGCTGTCCTTTGAACTTAAAAGAATGGAGCAATAAGAGATCAATTGACTGAAGCCTTTGATAGGTCCAAAGGCGAAGAACAGATGAGTCATGGACCCTGTGAGTTACACACATGTATATTGAGATCACCCAAAGAGTTGGAAGATTTGGAGCAGATGATCTAATTTGATCTTGTTGGATTTGATCTGACACCTGTAGATATATTTCTACAGCTCATCCACACTTTCCACATGTCTGGCAATGGATTAATCAACTGTGGACAACAACATCTTCCAAGGATTTTAGTAGAAACTCTTGAGATTGGGATGTTCCTCGGCAGGTAGACTTCATATCCAATTTATACCCTTCACACTGTCAGTCACCGTTGTGTCAAGATGGAACCTTTGTTTTCTTGGTTGATTGATCTAAACAATCTTTCTTGTTTTCCTAACTATTCTTGCAATGTTGAAGAATAATTTTCGACTTGATTTCCACCTTGTTTAATGAGGGTGACATTTTGATGATCATTCAAATTTTGATCTTTTAGACATCCTACTAACATCTCAATTTATATAACACATTAATCATATTATTCCAGCAATCGTATGACACATTTATTATGCAGGAAGTTTAAATAGTAGAAATCGTTCAAATACAAGCCAGTTATATATTATCCTTTATGCTTAGATTTTATTGGTATCGTGATTCTTATACTTAAAAAAAATTATATTAAAATCTTGATTCTAAAAGTAAAATAAATAATCTCATTTACTTTAATATCATTAGTTGTATTAATGAAAAATATAACACATGACGTTATTTGTTGAATTAATATAAAAGTGATGGACAAAAGAATAATTTTAATATATATTTTTTTATTTTTGAGACATGAGATATTGAAATTATTATTATTTATTTATAAAATCATTGAAAATAGAACGGATGTTAAAATTATTTTTTTGTCTATTTCTTTCATGTCGATCCAACACGTAGTGTGACGTATTTTATTTTTTGATAATATAACTAATGATGTTAAGATAAATAATATTATTTATTTTATTTTTAAAAATATAAAAATCCTAATATAAATTTATTAAATGCAAGGATTGCAATGTTAGTAGGATCTAAATATAATAGATAATATATAATTAGTCCCAAAAATACCTAATGATCTAGAAACTGATAGAAGATTATGATAGAGATACACATGGAATAATATTCATATTTTCTCATATTCTCAATCAATCTATGATTTGAGGTCTTATGGTAGAACCCTTGTGGATTCGCTTGGGATTGATCTCTTTAGAGGATCGATCTCTTTGGAACTCTATAGGATTTCTTCCTCTAAGTTGCTGCTTAAAAGTTACTAAAAGGATTGATTTATTCATCATGAAAAGAGGGTTAATACATAGCTATTTATAAGGCTTCTAAACCCCAACTCCTAATAGGACTCATACTGACTCCTACTTTTAATCAGCTCCTAATGCTTCTCCAAGAAGCAACCTTAAACCTAATCTAACTTTAACTTAACCCCACCTCAACCAACCTCTCTTTAATTAGGATAAGGGGTGGCTAACTAGGATTACACTTGCCTTATACTTCCCTTAAAATATTTTCCTCTAAACTAATTCTAACATAGCTGACCTCTTTACCTCTTTAATAGGGGTCGGCTAGATAGGATTTACATGAATACCCTTAGGATTTATATGTTTGCCCCCTTCAATGAAACTAAATTAGGACTCTCCTAGTTAGAGTCCTAATAGACTCGTCCTCTTCAAATCAGTCTTGTCCTCGAGACTAATGCTTCATGAATTATGAAAATTTAATCTTCAAGTTGTCATAGTTCTCCCAAGTGGCATCTTCTACTGGTAGATTCGCCAATTGTATTAGCACTTTAGTAGTGGGTCATCATCGTCGAGTCACGATTCGTCGATCAATAATGACACTCAACTAGGTATGGAGCTCTCCTTGGATAGTCATATTTGGTAGGTGGCTTTGGGCTGTCTCGTTTTGTCCCAACTTGAGCTTCAAACATGACACATGGAAGACTAGATGGATTCAGGGGTTGGCGAGCAAGTCCAATCTATATGCTATTGCTTCGATGCGCTCCAAAATTTGGTAGGGTCCATAGAACCAAGGGGAAAGCTTCATGGATACTCTGGTCTGGATTGATGTTTGCTTAATTCTCTTATAGGTTTTAAAGAACCCAGAGTGCCCGACCGCAGGCGTGGAATGCATCTTTTGAAGGATGATCTTTAAACAAGTAGAATTTGGCACAAGCACAATGCATCCCTTATAGCGCTAGTCTTTTGAGTCCCAACTATAATGAGTCACGGAGCTTGGTGCTTCCTCCATTTTTTTTTATAAACTTACTGGTCTCTAGATCATCTGCCATTCCCTCCTAATATCATCAAGGAAGTCACTGGTCGGACGTGAAATGATCGAAAATTCAGCTTGCTCGAGTAGCCGCGAAAATATATCTGTAATAATATTCTCTTTCCTCTTTTTGTAAGTTATTTCATAATCATATCTAAAAAGCTTTGTTACCCATTTTTACTACTCAGGGGAAGATATTTTCTACTCTAAGAAATATTTTAGGCTTTTATGCTCAGTCTTGATTTGAAAGTATCGTCCGATCAAGTACGATCTCCATTTGGCTACCACATGCACAATCACGAGTATCTCCTTGTTATAAATAGTCATCTTGAGATGGAAAGGAGATAACGCCTTACTGGTATAAGCGAAGGAACAGCTATCTTGCATTAGTACTGCACCAATTTCGACTCCGAAGGCATCGACTTCAATAACAAAAGTCTTGCCAAAGTTGGGTAGCGCTAGTATGGGTGTTGTCAACATTACGGCTTTAAGTTCATCGAAGGCGATAGTGGCTTTGTCCGACCATTGGAAAGCATCTTTTTTCAGCAAGGAAGTAAGGGGTGCACTGATCTTTTCATAGTTTTTCATGAACTTACGATAGTAGCCTATTAAACCGAGAAAGTCGCGCAGCGATTTTATGTTCCTCGGGGTCGACCGGTTCTATATTGCTTCAATTTTGGAGGGGTCTACCGCCACACCTTCCTATGATATGATATACCCAAGATATTCTACCCTCAGAAATTCGTAATGGCCGTTGTGTGTTTAAAAGATGATTTTCGGTATGTCTTCTTCGCACACTCACATTTGATGATACCCAGATCGAAGGTCCAGCTTTATGAAGATTCATGCTCCCTTTAATTCATTAAGCAATCCATCTACTACTGGAATAGAGTACTTGTCCTTGATGGTTATGCCGTTGAGAGCTTGGTAATCAATGCATATTCGCCATGTTCCGTCCTTCTTTAGTACGAGAAGCACCGATGAAGAGTAGGGGCTGCAACTTGGTTGAATAACTCATGTTTTGAGTATCTCTTTTACAATTCTTTCTATTTCATCTTTCTGAAGATGTGAATACTGATATGACCGAGTATTTGCTGGAGGTTTACCCAGAAGAATCAATATACAATGATCATGCCAGCGGGTAGGAGGTAGGCTGTGCGGTTCATCAAATATATCTGAAAATTTAGCAAGCAAGGGAAATAAGTTTGGTTCTTCAAATTTGGTTGGCTCTCTCTTAGATTACTACTCAAGTTATACCAAAAAGTTGCTGCATGCTTTGTGCAAAATATTCTCCATTCGTTATGTGCAAATCGTCGTTACGTCGCCCCTACGTTTCCTGTGTAATATCACCTATTTCCCCTTACTGTAAAATTTTATAATTAGTTTCAAAAAATTTTAGAAAATATCACCCAAAGTCATCAGCCATTCGATGCTAAGTACGGCCTCATAATCATTAAGAGAGAGGAGGAAGAAATCTGTAATTATCTCTTGGTCCTGCAGCAACAGTTTCATCCACGGGCACCTATGGTCACACTTCAAAATTCATTCGTCGGTGACCTTAATGTCAAACCTGCTACAATTCTCGATAGGTAAGGCCATCCGGACAGCAACCTTGTTGTTTATAAAATTATTAGTGCTCCCGGTGTCAATAAGAATGGTGATCGGTATCTGCTTCAGAAGTCCTCCCGCTTTTATCATTTGCAGGTTTGCGTAATCGGCAAGGGCATACATCATAATATCAACCAGCTACTGTTCTTCATCTGCAATCTCTTCCTCATGCTCTTGGACCTCCTCCTTCATATCTTCAAGAGATTCAATTAGTAGAAGGTGGCCCCTTTTGCAGCGATGATTGCGGTTCCACGGCTCGTCACAATGCCAACAAAGACCTTTTACTGATCGGTCACGTATTTCTTCTCTTGTCAATTTTTTTGATAGTGAAGGATGGCTAGGAGCAGAAAGAGATTTATATGTCGTGGACCTAGGAGAGGTTCTCATCTTCTGAGCTTCTTGATTGAGTCGTTCTTCTTATATTCGAGTGAAAGAAATCCTAGTCATCACGGTACGGGGCTGCCACGCCTTAACCTCCCCTTTTATCTCTGGTTTGAGTCCTTCGATGAATGTTTCTAATAATTAATGATCAGTCCAATCATGAGCAAGGTAGGATAGCTTCTCAAATCTAGTTTGGTACTCTTGACTCGTAGAGGTTTGTCGAATCTTTGCGAGTTGGCCGTCGATATTTTCATACTCCGTAGGTCCAAAATGGTTCAGCAGTGCATTCTTAAAATGATTCCACGTCGATACCCTATGATTTTATTCCAGCCAGTTGTACCATTGAATAACATCTCCTTCAAGATGGATGATAGCAATTTCCACCATAGCATCATTCGACGTTCGGTAGTAGCGAAAGTAACATTCGGCACACGAAATCCACCCCGTCGAGTCTCCTTCTTCCCATCATGGGAAATCCATCCTCATGCGTGACTGAAGCATGTCCGAGGGCTGTCCCTCCTTCTCTGGAGGCCTTTCTGAACTCTCTTCTTACTGAAATTTGGTTGGACTTGGTGGTTGTCCAATTCTGAATTCTGCAAATAAAGCGCGCAATTTGTCTTCCAAGCGTGATTCAAGCTGTGATTCAATCCAAGACTCTTATGCTTCAAATTTGACATCAATTGGATCTTGAGAAGCTATAGCATATGCTTGTAGATCATAGATGCCCTTGTCTTTTTTTTGTTGATAGGTTAATGGCATGAGATGGTGGAAGGTTCAAATAATAGATTGGTGATAAAAGGATTCAGTTGTAATGGTTTATTATTTTGGGCTATAGTTTTAGACACTTTTAGGGTTATAAAAATAGGTTATGATGGTTGCGTCTTAAGGCTAGACGGATGCCCTAAAGACGTCTTAGTTGGTGGCAGCAAGGTGGCTAGGGTTTGGTAGGTTATGGAGAAGAAAAAGGACAAAGGTGTAGCACCAGATCTTTCATCAAAAAAATTCCAATAGTAAAGATGTAATTTTTTCCAATAATTCTCAATAGAGATTCAAATAAAACTCAAAAAGAATCTATTGGTAAAGATGAGATAATATTGTTAAAAATTTCGTAGAAGGAAACGATAACAAAAGGGATCACGGAAAGGTACTGTAGCACATTTTTATGTCTAAAGTGTAGCAGCTTGGACGTAAAAGATTAGTGGTTCATATTGAGAATTTTTCGACGAAACCAAAGGAAAATCCACTATTATGAAGTATTAAAGCTGTTGTAAAAATTTCGTAGAGATTTGGATAGAAAAAACATAGTAGCAAGATCAAATAAATAGTGCTATGTGGTTGAAATTCTGTAATGCATCTTTTGTCATAGAGATAAAAACTTTACGACGAAATGTTTATGCAGTAATATAGGAATAATTTTTTTAGATTTTTTGAATAAGGATAATTAAATTATAGTAGTAGTAAAATAGAAAACCAGAACTTGTTGTAATTCACAGAGAGATTAAAGGATGATCCGCGGTGGTGGAGATGATGGCGGAATTTGACGATGATCTTTTAAGAAATTATGGAAATTACTTTGGGCAGCTGTGGAGGGCTGATGGATGACTGTGGAAGGCAACGAGATACCAAGAATGTTACTTTGATACCAAGTATTAGAACCCTTACGGATTCTAAGCTTAGGGTTGATCTTTTTAGGGGATCAACCTTCTTGAAACTCTATAGGGGTTCCTTCCTCCAAGTTGCTACTCAAAAGCTGCTAAAAGGATTGATTTATTTATCATGAAAATAAGGTTAATGTATGACTATTTATAGGGCTTCTAAACCCCAACTCCTAATAGGTCTTCGACTTTTAATAGGATTCCAACCCCTAATAGGACTCCTACTCAAAATTTCTATGTCTAATCAACTTCTAATGTTTCTCCAAGAAGCAACCTCTAACCTAATCCAACTCTAACTTAACCCCACCTCAATCAATCCCTCTTTAATTATACTTGCCTTATACTTCCCTTAAAATATCGTCATCTAAACTAATCCTAACCTAACCGGCCTCTTCACCTCTTTAATAGGGGTCGGCTAAATAGGATTTACATGAATAGTCTTAAGATTTACATGTTTGCCCTCTTTAATGAAACTAAATTAGGACTCTCCTAGCTAGAGTCCTAACTATTATTTTCTCATTAAAGGATTAATCATAAATTTGATTTCATAATTTGAGTGATTAATTAAGGAAAATCTCTCTCTCTCTCTCGTATAAATATTATTCACTTTTGAATAAAATTTCTCTCTTTTAACAACATCTCAGTTCTTCACAAACAATAGCTTCAGGTCTAATCCCTGCACACCAAAGCTGTGGTACGTAGTTCATGAATAATCAACGACAAAATGATGAATCAACCATGCCTTTCATTTTCGGTGAAAATAAGGAAGAAAACAATTCATGACTGCTAATCGATTCTAAAGTCAATGAACTGTGCATAGGTTTAAGAGCATGACAAATGTGCCAACTTAATTGTCTTAAAGGTTGACGACATTCACTTGGAGTACATTGAACAAAGTATCAACATCTCATCATTAGTTCTCTGGTCAATCTATTCTCTTAAGAAGTGAAAACCTCATCAAATCATGTACTATATATAACCTTCTTCAAGGTTAACAGAGCCCAACAATTACATGTTTCTTTCAAGTTCATGACCGAAGAAAGATACATGGAGAAGAAGGTAGAAAAGACACATTGCTCTCCAGTGTGACTTTGTCTTCCTTAGAAGCCAGTTTCCATGCCATGTTGCAGATATAGATCCATCGCAGAACTGCTCCCCACATTTGGCAGAATCAGAAATCTCCTGTCTGCTTTATCTAACTAAAGATGATGAAGAAGCAACAATGTTTGTTTCAGGACCATCACTGGAGAGACACACAACATCAAGACCTGGAGACATTCGCAGATTTGGCAGAACTGACCTCATTTGAAGATGGTGATCCTACAGGTTTCTTCTAAGTTCATGATAGAAGAGGACTAACTATACATGCATAAAGATTGCATGCAGAACAGAGAATTGCATTTGCCTTCCAAGTTATTCTCAAAAGCCAGTCATCAGGCCATGATGCAGAGGTCCATCAGAGAACTACTCCCAATTTTGGCAGAGCCAGAAATCTCCATGTTGACTTCATTTGAAGATAATGAAGGAGCATCAAACTGCATCCTACATATTTCTTCCAAGTTCATGATTGAATAGAAGCTATTCATGGTCAAACAGCAATCTACTGGTCGTCATGCATTCACAGAGAGAGAGAGAGAGAGAGAGAGAGAGAGAGAGAGAGAGAGAGAGAGAGAGAGCGAGATTGCCTTACAGGTCATTCTCATGAGCCAGAGACTGATGCAGAGATCCATTAGAGAACTCCTAATCACAGCAATCTCCAGGTTGACCTCATCTAAATCTAACGAAGCAGCATTGAACCCTTGCAGTTCCACAACCCTGTTCGCGGAAACTGCTAGTTTTTGAATGTCGAGATCCCGTGTCCTGTTAAATCCTTCAAGCACGATTTAGAAGTGCTACAATAGCGCGGAGCCATGGTCGATACGTGGATCCCACGAGTTCCGACCAATGGAAAGCTCCACGATAACGTTCGCAGAGGGCCACAGAGGATCCCGGCCCCTAGCACGAAGCCGTCTTCTTCCGGACCGGATCCTGTGTCTTAGCCACGCGGGAAAACGTAGCTTTTCTGATATGTTGCCCTTGTGGGTTCCATGGAGATGTCGTGGCTCGCGCATTCGACAACAAATTGAAAAATTCTTTTATTAGCGTTTGGTGACTAGGCTAGGACAGCCGATCCGGACCATCTCTTCTCTTCAAGCTCCCGTCGAAGTTATCGAAGCTGTTGGCCAAGCAAGGGCGGATGAAACAACACCAAAAGCAGATCTTTCCTGGCCCCCCCTCCCCTGTTTCATCGTCTCATCTCTCCTCTTTATCTTTCCTCGCCGCGCGGTCCTTCGCATCTACAGTTCCGTTCCCTCCTCTGTGATCGTCGGATATCCCCTCCTTCCTCCCGTCTCCCCCTTCGCTCCGCAGTTGATTTGCTGAATGGCCAACGCGCTTGGGATCGTCTCGCCGTCCGTGCACTGCTTCCGGCGGAGGAATCGGGCTCCTCTGGGGCTGCACGGATCCGAGAAGAAGACGGCGTTCATCTGCTTGGCCGCCGCCGATGGCGGCGTCGAGGGCCGCGTCCTCGATTCCGCCTCATCAAGGTCTTATCGTCCAAGGTACGCCTTCGTCTTAGCCCCTTCTTGTTTTAATGCTTGTGGATGATTGCGATTTGGGTTGAGTTTCTACTTGATGGGGTTTATCTTTCGGAGGTACGCGTAAAATCGCTTCATTTTTGGTGAGACAGCATAAAGATTTATATTTCTGCAAAATAATTTTCTTTGATCGAATTGATACCAAATAATGTTCATCTCAAGATGTTCTGGAAGGATCAGACATCAGTATAGGGATCTTCATGAGGCAGAATGGTTCTATGTAGGCAACAGTGACACAGGTAGTATCACTAGACGAACCTAGTTGTTCATCGATTGCACTCTAGTTAGAAAGAAAATTGGTTGTGCTGAAATAGGTTTGCCAGGAAAGCAGCAACCAAGTACTATAGAGAACCGTCTTAGCTAGGAGGAACTAGCCAGGCGGCCAAACTCCATCAGAGAAGGCTTTATGGAAGGTCTGAGTGTCTTAATGGGTGATTCACCAACATACGGTTTGTGCTTGTGGAATGTTTACCAGAGTTTCAAGCATGATATCAAAGTGTTGTCTTGAAGCTTAGTAGCTACTCGCGTTTGAGTATGAATTGCCAAATAGTGTCATGGAAACGTGACAATGTAGCTTAGCAAAAGTTTAAGGCTCCACGAATAGTTGGCAGAAGCAACTTGGCAATTCTTGGAAGGTGACTCAAAGGAAAGCATGACCTCTTGACAGCATAAAAAGAGACTCCCAAGATAAGTTGATCCACCCGTATTGTTGATGACTTAAGAAGAAGGATCATTCATCTAATTTCACTTTATGGCCTCACTTGTGGTTAATATGACTGGAAAAAAAAAATCTACTATCTACTTTTGCATGAAACTCTCTCTTATCTTTCTATTGCTAGTAATTATCTTACTTTGGTCTAAATACGTTTTTTTTGGGAACATGGTCTTCAGATCCTCTCTGTTTCACAATATTGTTGGAGTTACTTCAGAATTAAGTATTTTTTGATTTACTTCAGTATACATTATTTTCATTCACGTCAAGTATTACTTGTTTTTGTGCATGACCTCATTGCATTGTCCACATACACACTGACTTTTGTTTTTTTTTAATTAGGGGTTTACTTTTATCTGGTGCTCTAATTTTATCTTCCATAAATATCTTTTGAAACGAAAAGAGTATTTTTATGAGTAATTGAATATGCATTCAAAACTATGGATCCATGGCAGTTGAACATGCTTTTCAAAACCATAGATCCATTCTAAGAAAGGAAAAATTGCAGAGCTGTTGGCATGGGCTCCAAACTTGTTGGATGTGGATCGGCTGTCCCGAAGCTTCTTATTTCCAATGATGACCTTGCACAAATTGTTGAAACATCAGATGAATGGATTTCTGTTCGGACAGGGATTCGTAACAGACGAGTTCTTTCAGGTATTACACTGTCATTGATTTTGTTTGTTACATTGTTCAATGCAGTCTTTTCAATGTGTGCAAAGAGTATTGGGATTGTCAACAATGATTAGTCTCAAGAAAAAATAATAGTAGTAAAAGCTGAAATGGAGAAGAAATTTTGCTTAGGACTTCTACAGGTCCCACGTTACTACTCCAATAATCTTGTTTTTCTTCTTCTTCAGAGGGCAGCCAAAGGCCAATCTTCCTTATGTAAGCAAGCTATTATGATTTACATGATATATTTGTCCAAGTTCTCCAAAAGAAAGTCCATTTTAATAGTTTGGAATAGAGCTTTTATGTAGCTAACATAAAATAAACGGTCAGGATAAACAAAATCAAACACTTAAAGGGCATTTGCAGAATGTAGCTTGACACTGCAGAGCTTGCCACTTGAAACTTTTTAAGTGTTCTACTAATGACTCCTTAACTTATGGTTCATGTCAGGTAACTGAAACTAGAGGTTACATGAGTTTTAGTGTTAGAATGTCAAATGAAATAGCAAAATTTAATCTTTCATTTTCTTTGTAGATCCCACAAATTGCATCACTATCAGTGAATATGATTATGAAAATTTTGCAGGAAATGAAACATTGGGTGGCTTGGCTGTAGATGCAGCAAAAGGGGCTCTTCAAATGGCTCATGTAGAAGCTGAAGAAGTTGATCTTGTCATAATGTGCACATCCACACCAGATGATCTCTTTGGATGTGGCGCCCAGGTTTGCTGAATATTGTTTCTGAATGATTGTCCCAATATTTGTCATCTCTCTTAGATGAGAATTGGATTTAAACTGTTTGTCTTGCATCAAGTTCTTAAAAAATTGTAGACTTTTGGAGACTTAATTTTAGATGGAAACGCCACATACTCTTTTGAATCGTGCAACTCTCAATATCACTGCATGTGTGGCTTCGGGTATCAGACTCCTTATTTGTTGTAATCTAATATAGTTTTAATTAAGTGTTGAAAGTTCTAGCTGCTACTGTGTTGTTTGTGTCCTGCTTTTACTATGGAAATAAATAGATAATAAAAGATCTGATTTCATTACTTCTTTCTTGAGGCGATCTATAAACTGATTAGATTGATGGAAAGTTGTGCTTTCTTGACTATTTAACTCATGTGGAACTTGCTTGTGCTTATACTTGTGAAATGTTCACTGATGCAGTTATTTTTTTGCTTTGATGAATTCATCTTGTATATCCAGAATCCAGAGTCATTTTCATCTTTCATCTCTTTTCTTGAGTAGTTTGGAAAAGTTAATTAATTTTGTTCCATCTTGAATGCTTATCTTGGAGAGTTACTTTATCAATTCTAATGGAAGGCTTTTGTCATCAGGCTGCAATATTCGGTTTAGCTCATCAAGTTATGAGTATTAGTATTGATTTTTCCTTATGTTTCTGCAGATATGATGTTTAGAAACTTCCTTCTTGTATATTGTTCAGGTTCAAAGAGACTTAGGATGCAAAAATGCATGGGCCTTTGACATTACAGCTGCTTGTAGTGGATTTGTTGTAGGACTCATTTCTGCTACTCGATTTATTAAAGGTATAGTTATTCTTTATACCAAATTATGGTTGTGGGCATTTTTATAGTTTATGGGACGACTTATGCTACTTCAACTGCAGGTGGTGGGTTTCAGAATATCCTGGTAGTTGGTGGAGATGTCCTTTCACGCTATGTCGACTGGACAGATAGAGGCACATGCATACTTTTTGGAGATGCTGCTGGGGCTGTGTTGGTCCAGGTTGTGTTTTAAACTTTTGATGGATGGCCTAATTCAACATATTGCATTATGCTCCCAGTGGAATATTACTTAAAAGAAAAAGAATGCTACTACTTTTAAATTGACATTATCACACAAACTTCATACTGCTAAGGTATGAACTTGTAATGGTTACACCATAAACATACTCCTTTCCACAGTATATGCAAGTTCTGCTTAAAAAAGGTTGATTGTGTAATTTGTGGCAATAAGATTAGGATAATAGTTTGCCAGTGTCCTTAATGGCGTGCAAGTTGACATTAACATAATTACAATATCAATAGTAGCTGAAAGTTTCCCTTTGTGCTTCTTTGATTTCTTTGAATGCTTGATAAATCTTTGGATTTTCATTATTTCAAAAACACACTATAAAAGTGGTATAAATGGTAATTGCAGTCTGTAACATGCACCCAATGTATGATTCTCTACCATTTGGATGCCATAAGTGATGGACCTGTAAATATTTCCTCAGAATGCTACTTGCATGGAAGTCTCCATGTAGAATTTATCTGGAACTAAATTCTGACATTTTGTTGATCTTAATATTGGCCATATAATGTGCTGTATGATTACTAAATGGAACACAACTATTTATAATGAGTAACTCTTTCTTCTTGTTTGCAATTCTCTGTTTTGTTGCAGAATCACCAAATTATGCCTGATATACAATTATATCAATAAAGAATTTCTTCTTGATTAATGCATAAATGTTTTAATCTTTTGATGGTTGCATGGAGATAACACATTGCAGTAAGGATTTCACCTGGAGTAAGACAAAAGGAAGATGCCAGAACATGATAGTCTTAGTATTTGTTCAGGGACCATGTTCTCTTCTCTGAAGTTCTAGGAAATCAGTTTACTTTCCTAAGAACAAAAAGCTGATTGAGTGCTCAAAATTTAGCAACTTGCCTGGTGAACAGTTGACAATTGTAGCTGCCATCAGTAGTCGGAAGAGATGAAAAAGGACCATATATATTAGAAAGGATGATGCATCAATGAATGGCCTGCTTTGAAAGATTGCATGTTTGGCAGACAGGTGGTAGGGGTTTACACCACAAGATCAAAATTGTCCCAATCTTTATACAATGGTCGAGATCAAAATGAGGCTAAGGACACTAGCTGACACCTTGAAAAATGGCAAAGGACCAGTCAGGATCTTGCTTTAAAGTTTTAAACAACCATCAAAAAGCAAGAAGCAAGGTAAGGATAAGTGGCAAAGGTGGAATGTGGAATTTGATCTCGAAAGTGGGCAATAGTAAGGGAAAAATGTGGCTATGGGTCCCAGGATCTTCAACCAGTTAAGATCTTTGTCAACTATACTGTCAAAATATCAGAATGTTAAGTGGTGAATATAGATTCTATCCCATGACTTTGCTAACGATAGTCAAGATCTTTACCAGCTGAGCTAGCTGGCACTCAAAACGTAAGTTAGCGTAAGTGGTGAAAGAAATGTGGGTAATTTTAAGTGGCGAAAATGGTATTCAATTCCAAACCTTCCGACACCTAGTCAAGATCTTTACCACTAAGATTTAGCTGAAATGTGGGTAAGGGTAAGTGATGAAGGTGTGATCAATCTCCCATAGTGGGTAACAATAAATGATGCAGTTGATTATATGACTCTGCTGTGTCCAGTCAAGATCTTTACTAGTTAGACCAGCTGGCACCTACAACAGGAAAATATGAGAAGAGGTGAAATTGATATTCAACCTTTAGGACCTTTCTTACAATGTTCAAGTTCTTTACCAGCTGAGCCGGCTTGTTTTGCTCATAATTATTTTTTTTTTCACTTTATGTTCTGCTACACTAGCATGCCTACAACAAATATCTGCCCTTTCTTTGATGAATCAGACTGAAATGCATCTAAGCTATTCGGATCTGATATCTTGAGGCCATCATCGTCCTTCATCATCTTAGTTGCAACATCTGCTTGAAAGGTTGAACGTGGAAAACCTTTAATATATAAGGCAAAATCTTGAGAAAATGAGGCTAGAAGTAATACAAATGCAGTTTGCACAGCAATCATTTTATTTAAATATGTTTCTATGCATCTATAGAATTTTCTTCCTGAGTTTTTCATACCTTAATTTTGTTTATGTAGGCATGTGGTAGCGATGAAGATGGCTTGCTTGGCTTTGACTTGCACAGTGATGGCCATGGCCAAAGGTGTCAATGTTTTGCATAATATCTTTTGAAAAAAATCATATTCTTGATCTATATATTCTGTTCATTAGTTTCATCCAAGTCACTGGCTGTCGTGTTTCATCGCAGGCAACTAAATGCTCCAGCCAAAGATGACGACAGCAACTTCATCTCAAACAATAATGGTACTTCTTTGTTTCCTCCAAAGAAATCATCATATTCTTGCATCCAGATGAATGGTAAGGAGGTCTTCCGCTTTGCCGTGCGCTGCGTACCACAGTCAATTGAAGCTGCACTGGAAGAAGCTGGCCTCACTAGTTCTAGCATTGACTGGTTGCTACTTCATCAGGTAAACAGCTTCTGATGGCCCCAGATTCGCTGTGCATTCTCTAATTTCTTAAAGTTGGTGGAAAATACCATGTGGCAGGCAAACCAGCGGATCATAGATGCTGTAGCCACCCGATTAGAGATCCCTTCAGATAAGGTCATATCTAATTTGGCAAACTATGGGAATACAAGTGCTGCATCTATTCCTTTAGCATTGGATGAGGCCGTTCGGACTGGAAAGGTTCAGGCTGGCAACACCATTGCCACTGCAGGTTTTGGTGCTGGACTCACATGGGGCTCAGTAATCATGAGGTGGAAATGAAACTTCCTCAAGGATGGAGGTTGAAGTTTGTTCGGATTGATATCCTCAACCTTGTGAACATCTGATTTCCCTGAGCCAGCTCGGACTTTCACCCATGCTTCAGGTTGAAGGGATTGGTTCCTGTTTTTTGTCCGTGATAGTACTATCGATATCCTAAATTGGCTGTCTTCTTTTTGACCTTTCATCAGTAAGATTGTTTTATGAGGTCAAATAACGAGAACCCAAGCATTATTTACTTTCCCTTGGCCACAATGGGGTACTGGACTGTGTGCTAAAGAACAGCAACCCCAAGTGCCATTCTACTAGATTTTACTTCATCCTACCAGTGTGGTGAAGCGAGCAATTCATAGAGTAGTATTGGATGGTTGGTTCTTTTCACAGACACACTGCTGGTATCCGATGAAACCATTAAATTCTTTTTGTGAGAATGGTGAAGCTCCATCGCTGATGCCTCTTGTTCTTACATCTTGATCTGAAAAAAAAATGTTACCAAGTGCTTTAAATGAAGGAATTGGATGAAAAACCTTGGCACCATGCTGGAATTTTTTCAGTAAATCATGTGGGAACTTGACTAACATGAATTGAGCAATTTCTACAGGTTGTAGACTTAATCACATTCCAGTGTGGTGGGTCGTGCTCAATGAATTTCACGTCGGGTATCCACTTCATGAGCAGGACCTCATTATTATCACACATAGTACCTATACAATTAAACCGTTCTTGAGATTAGCAATCTCAAACAGCATTATTGTCTCTGCTAAAATTCTGGATACTAATCCTAATCCATCAGGGCTTTAGAGCTGGTATCATCATCTCCCATCGTGAAAATATTTGTTTGGTGTATACTAATGTCCATGAATATATAAACGGTGATTCAAGAAAAGCATAGCCTATATAAAATATATATATATATATGTATATATAAATATAAATATATATATATATATGTGTATATGTATATGTATATATATATATGTGTGTATATGTATATGTATATATATATATATGTATATATGTATATGTATAAACATATACATATATATATACATATGCATATATACGTATATACATATATATATATGTATATATGTATTGAATTTTGAATTTTGATAATGAAACCAATTGATAGTGTTTGTGGTCTAACTACATTTTGAGTGATGTTGGACTATCTTCGATCAGGATTAGACAATTAAAGTAGGAAGAATCAGAAGTTGGGCTGGAGGAGAATATGTCAAAAGATTGGACGTTGAGCTAAAGGATCGGTCGACTTATCGACAAAAGGCATCGGACGATGGGTTCGGGCATTGGGCCAAGAAGAGTGTGTACTAAGAAGATCGGAGTTGACCGATTGGGCAATAGGCCGTAAGAGAGGACGATACACCGAAGAATCAGACGAAGCGTCGATGGACCAATGATATGCTAGACAAATTAATTCATGCTTTGTAATAATTATCTAGATCGAAGTAAGTTTTAGGTCTAATTAAGTTATAATTGGGCCAACTCAATTAGGGGCCAATTAGGCCCAAGTTTGGGATGTGTTGGGCCAGTGAAAGGCCCAAACAGTAACCCAAGAAGTCGGTCAGGCGGTGGCACTACTAGAACAAGTGGTGGAATCGTCGGTGGCTTAGTCTTTAAGACACAGTCTTTGAGATTGTGTCAGGTAGTGGTATCGCCAGACTGGACGGTGGTACTGCCTAGTGTTAGGCGGTGGTACCGCCAGACTAGGCGGTGGCATCGCCCAGTACAAGTGATGGTACCACCAGTACCCTGAAATATTGGGGTATTTAAATTTTGGCCCCAAGTTTTGAAACCATTTGGGGTCTATAAATACCCTAACTATTCTTACTTAGAACAACAAGAATTGAGCAAAAAAAGAGAGCAAAAACTCTGTGAATCCAAAGTTGAAACCCTTGTAAAAATATAAAGTCTCTCTTCCTTAAGCATAGAGAAAACTTTAAGAGAGAGTGTGAGGGAAACTTTATAAAAGGGGGTTATAAAAGGGTGGTTAGTATTTGTCCATTTGAAAGAAGACTGCTAATGAAATCCATTAGTCTCGACGAAGAAGAAATCGGAAGTGGATATAGGTTGGATGACCGAACCACTATAAATCAGTGTGCTTTTCTTGCTGTGCTTTGTTGTTTACCTTCATTGCATTTTTACTTAACTGTAAACTACTCTACTTACTCTCTACCCTCTTACAAATGTGTTCAAAGTTAAACATCTTTGTCGAAACATGTTTTCATTGAATGAAGCTTTTCATTGAAACGATTTTCTGAAATCGATATTTTTACCACAGCACTAATTTACCCCCCCCTCTTAGTGCTAAACTTTATCCTATCAATTAGTATCAGAGTCAGGTTATTTCTCATTTGGATTAACACCTAAGAGAAATAACTTTCAACTTTCAAGAGCGTTTTTCTATCGTTCGTCCTCTCTTGTTCAATGGGACGGACTACACTTATTGGAAAACTCAAATGAGAATTTTTTTGCTTTATTTGGATTTGGATTTGGATTTATGGAACATCATTGAAAATGATTTTCAAACACCCGCTAAACCCATGAATGAATGGAATAATTTTGAAAAAAAAATTATTTTCATTAAATGCAAAGGTTATGAATGTCTTGTTTTATACCTTAGACAAAAATAAATTTAATCGGATTTCTATTTGCAAAACAATTTATGACATTTGGCATACAATTGAAATAATACACGAAGGCACTAGTAGAGTCAAAGACTCAAAAATAAATATTTTGATGTATGATTTTGAACTTTTTCGAATGACACCAAGGGAAACTATTGGTGACATATACACCCATTTTACAAATGTTGTCAATAGTTTGAAAAGTCTTGGTAAATGTTTTTCTAATTTCAAACTTGTAAACAAGATTTTAAGATCCATTCCAAAAAGTTGGGATTCGAAAATAACTGCCATACAAGAAGCCAAGGACCTGAACAACTTTTCACTTGAATAACTTATCAGGTCATTGATGACCTACAAAATGACTTTCTTGGCACAATATGAATATGAGAATAACCTTCCAAAGAACAAAAATGATTTGGGACTTCAAACAATAAAATACTATTTGAGTGATAACTCAAGTGATGATGATGATGATGATGGCCTTGAACTCCTCACTATTAAATTTAAAAGGTTTATAAAACAAGAATCTAAAAATAAAAGTGAACTTAAAAATAGGAGGCCACAAAAGAAGAAAAAGGACTCATAGTGATATGGGATAAATCAAGTGCATCCAAAGGCGAGGTGACGAATTGTACTTTGATGACCTTCGATAACGAGGTAAGTGACTCAATCAAAACTCCTTTACTTTACTATGAAATTACTTGATCTTTTTATGAGTTGCTTAATTTAGAAATAAATAATTTTTTTAAATATATATAATGCTTTTCTTTCTAATAAAATTAAAAATTAAAATTTTTTGAGCATAACTATTGCTTAAAGAGTTAAATTCATGTCTTGTTACATCTAACAACAATAAAAGAAAGACTATTGAAATTAAAATAATCTTATAAATACTTTATGAAATCATGTTTAATAATTTTGATGATGTAATGTTAAACGTTATAGTACATGATTTTATGAGGATACGAAGTAATGATGATATGAACTCTTATGTTTTGAAATAATATGTTATATTTTTTGTCTTAATGATTTCTCTTGAAACTTGTTTTTAGGATTTATATGATCATGCATGAATCTAGCATAAAAAAACTAAGACATGTCTTCAATTGAAACTAAAAGAAAAATACATTTTTCTTAAAATTTTTTGCTACATTTAAAGCTTTTTGATTTTTGAATAAAAGATTAATGAATCCATGTAGACTATCCTTTGTGAATCTCTTGAATTATGAAAAAAATTTTGATGATGTGATGATGACTTTTATTTATGTTTTGAGTCTCTTGAAAGTAATTTTGATGATGTTAAAATTTGATGCATGGAATCATGCTTATAAATATTTGTAACATGCTTGTTGGTTTTACATTTTGAAATTATGCATGATGAGTTAAAGTAATAATAGTTTGAAAAATATTTATTCAAATGCATGAATTGATAATCTTTTTGTCACATGAATCATGATTCATTCTCTTGATATTTAAATTTAAATGGACTTTATCGTAATCATGATCTTGATTCTTTCGAGACTTATAACATGAAATCCTTTATGAATCAAGATCGTTTACCATAATTCTTCCATTTTATCAAAAGAGAATTAACCAAATGATTCATAACTTTTCTCTTGATCTCTCATAATCACAACTTATTTTTTTATGAATCATGATAAATTGAGATTTCTTATATATGAATCAAGTTGTCCTTTTTGCTATTTATTACCAAATGAATCATGATTAGTATCATTGCTATTTTAGTTCCTATGTTTCATTTTGTAAAAAACAAGGAATATTTATGAATCATCATCTTGATACCTAATACTTAAGATTTTTTTTTGATATCATATCCTTCATGACATAGTTTCTTTGGCTTGTATGCATCATATGATAATTGAAATATTGATTGATATAAATTTTTAATTGATGTGAAAAGTTATTGTAAAAAGAAGAAACTAAATCATTGTATTATTCCCTTCCTTTTGACAATGACAAAGGGGGAGAAGATCTTGTGCATTACAAAAAAAAATAAATTGCTAGCTTACAAAAGAAGAAGCAAACTTGCTAGCTTGAACATCGAGATACAAAAAATTGCTATCTCAAGAGATACAAAAATTTTGCTTAATTTCACTTTCCCAAAATTGCTAGCTTGCAAAGAAAATCAAAACTTAGTTGTACCTCTCAAAAGAGAAGAAACAAAAGGTGTTAGCTTAGAATATCGTAAAGAGAAGTAAAGAGTTGCTATCTCAAAAGAAGCAAAAAGTGCAAACTTGAAAAACTTACAATTTTGCACATCTTTTAAACTTGATGATTTGATGATCATAAATGTTGTAAAGTGATGTAAATCTTACTAGTATATTTTAAAACTTGTATATCCTTAAAACTAGCTAGATGTACTTCTCCTTTTTGTTAATGACAAAGGGGGAGAAGTATAATGATGATTTTATAAATTGTATGATGTATTGAACATTTTGATTTTGTATGATGAATAATTTTTCATTTCTATCAATATGACAATATTGATAGGGGGAGTTTGTCTAAACTCCATTATTAATTGGTTGTCATCATAAAAAAGGGGGAGATTATTGAATCTTGAATTTTGATGATGAAATCAATTGATTGTGTTTGTGATCTAATTGCGTTTTAAGTGACGTAGGCCTACCTTCGATCAGGATTAGACAATTGAAGCAAGAAGAATTGAAAGTTGGGCTGGAGGAGAATATGTTAGAAGATTAAATGTCGAGCCGAAGGATCGATCGACGTATCGGCAGAAGGCTTTAGACAATGGGTTCGGGCATCGGGCCAAGAAGAGTGGAATTACGTCAAGAAGATCGGAGTCGACCGATTGGGCAATAGGCCGTAAGAGACGATGATACGTCGAAGAATCGGACAAAGCGCCGATGGACCAATGATATGCCGAATAAATTGATTCATATTTTGTAATAATTATCTAAATCGAAGTAGGTTTTAGGTCTAATTGGGTCAACTCAATTAAGGGCTAATTGGGCCCAAGTTTAGGCTGTGTTGGGCTAAGTGAAAGGCCAAAACAATGACCCAAGAAGTGGGTCAGGTGGTAGAACTATCGGTAGCTCAGTCTTCAAGACACAGTCTCTGAGACTATGTCAGACGGTGGTACCGCAAGACTGGACGGTGGTACTGTTTAGTGTTAGTGTGTATTGGGCGATAGCCCCAGAACAGGCGATGGAGCCATCGGTAGCTCAGACTTTAAGACAAAGTCTTCAAGACTGCGTCAGGCGGTGGTACCGCTAGACTGGACGGTGGTACTGCCCAATGTTAGTGTATACTGGGCATTAGTACTGCCCAGCACAAGCGGTGGTACCGCTAGTACCCTGAAATCTCAGGATTTTTGAATTTTGGCTCTAAGTTTTGAAGTCATTTGGGGTCTATAAATATCTCAACTATTCTTGCTTGGGACAACAAGAATTGAGTAGAAAAAGAGAACAAAAACTCTGTGAATCCAACATTAAAACCCTTATAAAAATATAAAGTACATCCTCCTTAAGGGAGAGTGTGAGGAAAACCTTATAAAAAGGGGTTATAAAAGGGTGGTTAGTCTTCACCCATTTGAAAGAAGACTGTTAGTGAAAGTTGGTGGCCTTGACGAAGGAGGAATCAGGAGTGGACAGAGGTTGGATGACCAAACCATTATAAATCAGTGTGTTCTTTCGTTACTGTGCTTTGCTATTTAACTTCATTGTATTTTTACTTAACTACAAACTGTTAGGATCAAGTTTGATACTAAGAGGAGGAGAGAGGGGAGGGGGGGTGGGTGGTGGGTGGATGGGACAAAAAATCATTTCGGTAAAAAGCTTCATTTAATAAAAACACGTTTCAACAAAGACGTTTAATTTTGAATACGTTTGTGAGTGGGTAGAGAAGAAGTAGAGCAGTTGCAATTAAGTAAAATGGAAAAGTAGTAAAGATGAAAAGTGCACAACAAGGGAAAGAATACATCGATTTATAGTGGTTCGATCGTCCAACCTATGTCTACTCCCGATACCTTCTCCGTTAAGGTCACTGGCTTCTACTATTGATCTTTCTTCAATAAGCAAAGATCAATCACCCCTTTACAGATCTCTTTACAGGTTGCTCACTCTCCCTATACAAGTTTCTAAGTCTTAGATTTGGTGGAGGTGAACTCTAAAGATTACAAGTAGTGATTTTACTATTATCTCAATTCTATTTGTTCACTTTTGTGTTCAACAAGCAGAGAAGTGTGGGGTATTTATAGGCCTTAATTGGCTTTAAAAATGAAGCTAAAAAAGGTCATCCCAGATTTTCGAGGTACTGGCGGTACCATCGTCTAGCAGTTAATAATTGCCAGTGGTAACACTGCTCAGACTCCTAGGAGACTGAGCCCTGGGCGGTTCTATCGTCTAATTCTAGCGGTGCCATCGCTAAACAAGGTTTAGCACACTATTTGGGCCAACAGTTCAGATTCGGGCCTAGTTGGCCCCTAATTGAGTTTGTGGGATTACTACCAAACCTAACTCTAATTATACCCTAACTACAATAATTAAGTCATCTACTTAAGCAAGTAAGTCTGATAGGTCAAAAGTTCTTTCGACGAGCTTCCGGCGATCCTTCAGTCGACTTTTGACAGACTCTCAATGATCTTCCTGCGGACTCCCGGCAAGCTCTTGAACTCTCGACGATCTTATTTGTAAACTCTAATGAGCTTCTTTGGTGAGCTCCGATGAACTTTCAATAAACTTCTCGGTGAACTCCCGATGTTCATTTTGGCAAGCTCTCGACGAACTTCTCGGTAAATTCCGATAACACCCTCGATGAACTTTCGGCGAACACCTGACGAACTCTCGGACTCTCAAGGAATCGTCCGATCTTTGACTCCAGCATTATATTTTCTTAATGCCTTATTCGCTATCATAATTAATCATGCACACTTTTCTCAACATATAAATTAGATCAATAATTTATCAATTGATTTCATCATCAAAATCCGAGATTCAACAATCTTTCCCTTTTTGATTATGACAACCAATTGATGATGGAGTTAACATTAACTCCTATCTATATGCTATACTTGAGAAAAGACACACTTGAATTCAAAACCTTTGAATTCAAGCTATAACCGATAAGTTACATGCATTTCAACTTATCAACATGCACAAAATGATACTAAAAGCATGATACTAAACATGATCATGATTCTTCATGTCAAACACGATACCAAGTATTTATCATGATACTAAAATTTATCAATACGATGCTAAAGCATGATAACCATTCATGATGCTAAGCACGAAATAAATTTTAAGTTTGATATCAAATGATTATAGACATTCATTATTTCAAGGCACAATACCAATTTCAAATCCGATATTAAGCATGATACAAATTTCAAGTTTGATACCAAATGATGATAGACATTCATCATTTCAAAGCACGATACCAATTTCAATTAGGATATTAAGCATGATATAAATTTCAAGTTTGACACCAAATCATGATGATAGATATTCATCATTTCGATACCAACTTCAAATACGATAGTAAGCATGATACCAATTTCTAAGCATGATAAAAATTTATGATTTCAAGTAATTTATCATTTCAAGTATGAAACTTTTCAAGCATTCACAATACCAAGCAAATTTCAAGTATGATACATTTCAAGCATTTATGATACCATTCACAATACCAAGCATATTTCAAGTATGATATATTTCAAGCATTTATGATATCATTCATGATACTATATGATACATTTCAAGCATTCATCGATTTACCATTTTCTCCCCCTTTGTCATCAACAAAAAGGAAATGAGCAATCATTTCATGCAAGTTTGACATTATTGTGATAACAAGATAGTGACTTTTTTATTTGCGAAGGAAATGTACAAACTAGCACTACTCTTGCTAGCACAACTTTGCTAGTACTTCTTGAAAAGAAAAGGAGGGAGTTCGTTCATCAAGAAGGATTGAGCTATCAAAAGCCCATGAATAATACAAGGAAAAGAATCCATTCAAGCTATTAAAAATTTATTTCATCAAGAGCTAAAGGATTCATGACATAAAAAAGATGTGGATAGAAAGGAGAGGTTTATAATCATTTCAAAAATTTACACAAGAATCAAGTGTATCAATGAAATACGTGAATGACACTTTTATCGATAGCAAGGGGGTTGTAAAATTCATCAAGTGTCAAAGTGAGGGTATCAAAAATCCATGAGTGGGGTAAGAAGATATGAAATAAACTCGATAAAAGCTCCATTTACGAAAAAAATAAAAAAAGTCCAAAAAAGTATATAAGAAACTCATGCAATCGGATAATTTAACATGTCTAATTCTCTTCTAATGAAATCAAATTATTTTTCATTGAAAGGTTTTGTAAAAATATTAGCTAATTGATGTTTCGTATCAATAAATTCTAATGTTACATCATGGTTATTAACATGATCTCTTATAAAGTGATGCATAATGTCAATATATTTAGTTCTAGAGTATTGAATATGATTTTTTGTTAAATATATTGCACTTGTGTTATCACATTTTATGGGGATATTATTTAAGTGAATTTCATAATCTTTTAATGTGTTTTTCATCCATATAACTTATGCACAACTTGCACTCGCTGCTTTATATTTGGCTTCAGCTATAGATAGTGCAACTAAATTTTGTTTCTTGGAAGACCAAGAGATAAGTGCATGACCTAAGAATTGACATATTTCAAATGTACTTTTTCTATCTATTTTACATCCAACAAAATTAGCATCAGCATAAGCAGTTAATTAAAAGTTTTCAGATTTTGGATACCTTGATCCTAGATTAGGAGTTCCTTTTAGGTATCTAAAAATCTTTTTAACAGTTTTAAAATAAGATAGCTTAGGATTAGATTGAAATCTAGTACAAAGTCCTATACTAAATATAATATCTGGTCTAGTTGTAGTGAGGTATAGTAAACTATCTATCATACCCCTATAAGTTTTTTGATCAAAGCTTTCTCCACTTAAGTCCATATCTAACTTAGTGAAAATACTCATTGGTGTATTAATAGCCTTTAAACCATCAATATTGAATCATTTTCGTAATTCTAATATATATTTGGTTTTACTAAGAAAAATGCTATCACTAAGTTGTTTGATTTATAAGCCTAAGAAGAAAGTAAGTTCACTCATTAAGCTCATTTCGAACTCTTAGCTCATACTTTTGGCAAATGATTCACATAAGGACTCATTTATGAAATCAAAAATCATATCATCAACATAAATTTAAACAACAAAAAAATTATTTTTAAAATATTTAGTAAACAATATAGTATTGACCTTGCCTTTAGCAAAATTATTTTAGATAAGAAAGGAGCTAAGTCTCTCATACCACGCCCTTGGGGCTTTTCTTAAACCATAGAGAGTCTTACTTAGTTAACTTAAACACATGATTAAAAAAATATATTCTCAAATCCGAGAGGTTGTTCAACATAAACTTCTTCAAAAATAAAACTATTTAAAAAAGTACTTTTAACATCCATTTGAAATAGCTTAAAATTATTACAATAAGCATAGGCAAGGAGCATCCTTATGGCTTCTAATCTTACCACAGGAGTAAAGGTTTTTTCATAATCGATACATTTTTTTTAGTTGAAACTTTTGGCCACTAATCTAGCCTTGTTTCTAATCACGATACCAAATTCATCTTGCTTGTTTTTAAAGACCCATTTAGTACTAATCACTAAATGGTCACTAGGTCTAGGAATAAGCTTCCACACCTTATTTCTCTCAAATTAATTTAACTTTTATTATATTGTGATAACCCATAAATCATGTTTCAAGGCATAGTCAATGCATTTAGGTTCAATTTAAGATAGAAAAATGGCGTTAGCACAAAAATTTTTGAAGGAAGAATGAGTTTGAACACCTTTTGATGTGTCTCCTGTGATTAGCTCTTTATGATAAGCATATACATACTTCCATTCCTTAAGTAAGGATATTTTGGAAAAAGACCCATCCAAGTTGCTAGTGGGAGGAGAGGTTTCATTAAAATTTAAAGCATCAAAATCAAGATCATCATCAAAATCATTTTTTTCTTAAATTCAGAAACTTCATTAAAAATAACATGAATAGATTCTTCTGTTATGATCAAGAACAACACTAGGGGGTGGGGGGTTGTTGGTGGGTTGTTGTGAATTAGTATAGTGGATAAAGCGAACAATTTAAATGATTTCGGAAAACTTCGTACGATGAAAATTTTTCGTTCGATGAAAACCGCTTTGGAAAGACGTTGACTCGAGTGAGTTTGTAAGAGAGTATAAAATAAGAGATTGGACAGTTGTAATGAAGTATAAATTGAATGCAGAAAAAGTAAATTATACTCCAAGAGAAGAATGCGCTAATTTTATAGTGGTTTGGTAGGTCCGACCTACAACCACTTCCGATACCTCCTCCTTGAAGGAGGTCACCATTTTATAAAACTTTACAAGTGGCTCACTCTCCATTTACAAACTTTTACACTTAGAGAATGGTGGAGGTAAACACTTAACTTTTGAAAGCTATTTCACTATAGTTTCGGTTCAGTTCTTATCACTTCTTGTACTCAACCATCTAAGAAGTAAGGAGTATTTATAGGCCTCAATTGACTTCAAAAAATGGAGCTAAAAAAGGTCTCATCTTGGATTTTTGGGGTATTAGCGGTACCATCGCTTGACCCTGGCGGTACTACCTCCAGTTGACCTTGACACTAGGCGGTACTACTGCCAGATAAGGTCTTGGTTATTGACCTAGGGCGGTACCATCGCTTTGACTAGCGGTACCACCGCTCAAGCTCTTGGGAGACTAAGCCTAAGGTGGTTTCACCGCCCTAGTCTGGCAGTGCCACCGTCAGACAAGGTTCATAAACCTGGTTGGGCCTTGAATCCAGCCTAAACCAATCCAAATACGGGCCTAGTTGGCCCCTAATTAGGGTTAATGGGATTACCTCCCAAATCTAATTATAATTATATGCTAACTATAAAATTTAAGATATATACTAAACAAAACAAAATCCGACAAGTCAAGGCTTCTTCCGATGAGCTTCCAGTGAGCTTCCGACGATCTTCCGGCAGACTTCCAATGATCTCTCAATAACCTTCCAATGGACTCCCGGCAAGCTCCTGGACTTCACGACGATCTTGACGAGTTCCGACGATATGTGTTCTGATCCTCTTGGCAAGCTCCGCGAACTTCCGACGAATCTTTCTAATGAACTTTCGACGAACCCTTTGACAAGCTCCCGACGCATTCTCGACCAATTCCAGCAGCACTCCTGATGAACTTTTGGATTCCCGGCGAACTCTAAAACTCCCAACGTATCGATTGATCTTGACTCCGACACTTCATTTTGCTTTATACCTTTATCGTAGTTAATCCTATACACTTTTCTTAACATATAGATTAGATCAAATAATTTACTAATTGATTTCATCATCAAAATTCAAGATTCAATAATCTCTCTCTTTTTTATGATGACAATCAATTGATGACGGAGTTAACCTTAACTCCCTCTATCTATATATCATACTTGAGAAAAGATACACTTGAATTCAAGACCTTTGAATTCCAACCCAAACCGATAAGTTATATGCAATTGAACTTATCGACATGCTCAACATGATGCTAACCATGATTTTTCATCCCAAAATACGATACCAAGTATTTTTCATAATACAAAAGTGATGTCAAAGCATGATATCTATTTTCAAGTCCAATGTCAAATGATGGTTGACAATCATCATTTCAAAACATGATACAAGCTTCAAGCAAGATTCAAAAATGATAATTCAGCATTCCGAGGCATGATACCAATTGTAAGTAGGAAATTAAGCATGATACAAACTTAAAATATGATACCAAATGATAATTTATCGTATCGAGGCATGATACTAACTTCAAGCATGATAAATTTGATACCAAATCACGATGATAGACTCTTATCCTTTCGATACCAACTCAAGCATGATAGATTAAGCAATCATGATTCATTTCAAGCATTTCAAGTATTTCAAGCTTTTACGATACATATGATACATTTTACGATATATGTGATACATTTTGATACATTTCAAGTATTTGTGATACATGTGATACATTACAAGTATTCATCAATTTGTCACTCTCCCCCTTTTTCATTAATAAAAAGGAAGTGGGCAATCATTTTATGCTTAGTAAAATTTGATGTTGTTACAATACCAATTGTTACAATAGGCTTCTTCTTGAAAAGGAAAAGAGAAAAAAATCTATGAATAGTGCATTTATCAAGAAAGTGGGCAATCATTTTAAAGTTCATGAAAAATACAAGGAAAACAATTCGTTCGAATGATCAAAAACTCATGTCATGGAAAGAAAGAGATTCGTAATAAGAGCTAAATGAATTCCTATTTTGAAATATCGTGAATTTGAAGGTAAAGAGATCATTCAAACTATTAAAAATTCATAAGAGCTCATAAAAATTCATGCAAGAGGCATGAATGTCTGTTCATGAATGATGTAAATGATATTTCTACACATAAAAATTCATACATCACTTTTATCATGACATTAAAGAAGTCTATATTAAATTAACATTAAGAGTTAAGGATGTGAATGAAATCTGTATTTCTATAAAATTCATGAAGTAGAGAAAAAATAAATCATTCAAGCTTTTAAGAATTTACCAAACTTCAAAAGCTCATGACATAAAAATGTGAAAAGAGAAGAAATCCATGAATCATGAAAGCAATCCGTTCAAGCTAACAGAAATTGAGTTCATCAAGAGTCAAGTGTTTCATTTCATGATATAAATGATATTTCTATAGAATCCTTGAATGTCACTTTTATAAAATTCGTTGGCATTGTAAAAATCCGCATAAAAATCAAGTATCATTAAAATCAGTAAACGATAAATGACACTTTTATCAAATAAGATTCATGAGTGCTGTTTTTACTCTTTTCAAAAATATTGCTAAAACTTGCACAAGCATGAAATCTGTGAGTGATAAAAAATTGTGAATGATTAGAGGAAAGTCATCAAACGATGGAAGTGCATTTGATACCAATTCAAAAAGTCATCAAACGTGTATAATACCAATTCAAAAAGTCATCAAACAATGTAGCAAGAGTATCAAACATTCATAAAGTGAATTCAATACCAAGATAGGAGGAAGATAGAAACAAAATGAAAGCTCCATTTATAAAACCGAAAAGATGATACCAATATAGGAGGAGGATGATATGAAATCGAAAAATTTCGAAAAAGGCATACCACAAACTCGTGCATTCAATTCAACATTCTCGATTATTGTACTACATGAAACTTAAAGTTAAAATGTACTAATGCAGTATAAAGAGAGTTAAGAACTTCATTACAACACATAAAGTCAAGAAGTACAACATAGAGTTTTTACAAACTACTCCTCGAGTGGTATGCCAAAGTGTCTATACAAGGTGTCAATTTTACGATATACTTATCGCACTTCAGTTAAGATTTCATCTTGTTACATTTGAGTTTAGCTTGTTGTGATTTGAGTTGATCCAGTTGAGTAATTATTAGATCGAGAGAAGATGAAGGTGTTGGATTCGTCAGTGCAGCATCAAAGGGACTAGGGAGAGGAGACTGACTACCTCTAAATATAAGTGTTTCAGGTTCGGGTTCAAGAGGGGGAGGCTCGGTTCTTCTAGGCAGTCTAGTCCAAATTTCATTTCTTAATATGCACCTTAGTTGTTTTAGTATATTTATATTGATTGCATTGTATCTATCTATCTTTATTCTTTCCTCATTTGGTGGTATCCTAATGTTGTGTATGCAATTATCTTATGATTAACCCACCATATGAAAGCATTAAATCCTTAGTTGATATATCGATCATGTTTTGTTGTATTAAGTATCCAAAATAATTTTGTTGTTCGGCCATGATCCAATACATTATACCTAATTCTATTTGATTTATCTTATTATGGTGATATTATTTTGGAAGCAAGATACTTATAATGATATGATGGAGCATTTTAGAGTTGAAGGGCAGCATGTGTTCACAACTTTTAAGAACAATCGCTAAGTTCAGATTCCCAAAAATGATACCTAAAGCTTTGGAATAGGAGACACCAATTACATCTAAATCTCAATGGCCTTTAAAATAGTAACCTCTTCTTTTCTCGATGATTCCAATGAGGTTATAAATTATACTATCCGTAATAGGTATATGGTGTCCTAGGAGATAAGTTGATACATTATCATCTTCATCCACATTTAAGTTGTTGTAAAATAAGCGAACAAGCCTAGGGTATATCGGTTCACTGATTTGCAATATAGGTAAAACATCTAGATTAGCAAACCATTGGATAGGTTCTAAGTCCCCTAATTCTTCTAGATATATATATTTACCTTTGTGTACACTTCTAGATTCAAAGTTAGGGAACCTAAGGATACTATCATTTGAGTTAAATAGAGAGGGGTCATATAATTCTTCTACTCTCCTCTTCCTTTTGTTCCTAGATGATCCTCTAGGTACCATTGATCTACAAATGTTGATAATGAAAGGAATAAATGTAAAAGGGCATAAATCATTCATGAATTCAAGAGAAGGGTTTCAAAGAATACCTTTGCGGTGATCTCCCTAGAAATTGAGATTAATCCTAGAATTAGAGGAATGGAGAGTCCTTGGTTTTCTAGAGGAGGAAGATGAAGAGTGAGAGGTGGGAGAGGGTTTTTTAGGGTTGCAGCAAGAGAAGGGTTCGGTTCTACCATCGGCCCTAAAGTCCCTTTATATAGGGCACTTCTCGGGCGGTTCCACCGCTTAGGAACAGAATGTCCAAGTGGTGCTACCGCTAGTTCCAGCGATGCCACGGTTGGCATATTCACTTAGGCAATTTTGGGGGCAACAACACTTTGATCATTTAATCAATTGATCTTCCTCTATTTTATAGAGCTTATAATATTGAATGTTTGAATTTAATTATCATGTATTTGATTAAGTGAAATAATAACATTTAAATCGCTCCAATAAAATTATTTCTTTTAGGAAAGATGACTTATCAAACCCTTTTAGTAAAAAATTAATTATGATCATCAAAAGATATGAAGAACATTTTCCTTAGGAGGATCAAGGGAGAACCATAAATAAAAATAAAAAAATTGATGACTCGAATAATAAGAGAGGAGTTTAGACAAATGTTTTCGAGAGTCATGAAAGCTTGAGTATCAATATAGTGAAATTAAGATTATCATTAAAATCATTCTTCAAGAGGTATAAGATCAATTTACCTAGTGTCCCTTAGTCTCACTGTGTTTTTCCATTGTTAGTTAAGGTGGAGGGTTAACACATAAACAATCAATATATTTTAAACATTATGCACTCAATGGTCTTATATTATTTGAGCTAGTGAGCTTGATTACGACCATACATCATTAATGTATTATTTCTTGCTCCTAGCTTGTGATGGTAAATATGTCTACATAAGATGATTTTTAGATACCCATTTGACCTTGGGTGCCTCAAAAATTGATCTACTTAACTTACCGTTTTACATAGAATTTTTTATGGTTCCTTTAGGAACCCATATTAATTTACATGGACTATATTTCTTAAATAGACATTTATAGACAACATGTTTGGGTTTGCAACAAAAGTTGCATTTAGTATAAGTTGATACATGCAAGGTAGGGCCTTTAATAAAGGTGGTTGGATTTTGCTGAGAGCCACTTACAAATCCGATTCTATTGAATCTTGGATTTTGATGATGAAACTAATTAATTATGTTTTATGGTATAACTGTGTTTTGAGTGACACAGGTCTACTATCGATCAAGATTAGACAGTTGATGCTGGAGGAATTGACATTGCGCCAGAAGTGATCACGTTAGGATATTGGATGTCGAGCCGGTGGTTTGGTCGACAATCGACAGAAGGCTTCGTACGTCAGGCATCGGGCTAAGAAGGGCATGTTGCGCCAAGGATATCGAGGTTGCGGAGGTCAATTGCCGATTGGGCAACAAAACGTAATAGAGAATGATTCATCGTAGAATCAGACGAAGCACCGACTAATGACGTGCCGGGCAATAAAATGTCAGTTCGCATTGTAATAATTGTCTAAATCGAAGTAGAGTTTTGTTTGTATGTGTGCAGGATTAACTACGATAAAGATGAAGACGTAAAGTAAAACAGAGTGTCGGAAGATAAGTATGATGGATCGTTGAGAGTTCGAGAGTTCAACGAAAGTCCGAAGATTCGTTAGGAGTGCTGTCGGAACTAGCCGAGAACGAGTAGGGAGCTTGTCGAAGGATTTTCGGAAGTTCACCAGAAGGTTCATCGAAGTTCATGGAGCTTGCCAAAAAAGATTGGAGCTTGCCAAAGAAGCTCGGTGGAACTCGCTAAGATTATCGTGAAGTCCAGGAGCTTGCCGAGAGTCCGCAGAATGGTTTCCGAGGGTTCTTCGGAAGACCGTCGGAAGTTCGCCAGAAGCTTGTCAGAAGAAATCTTGACTTGTGGACTTTGTAATAGCTTAGGAAATTTCTTTAAAATTCATGGTTAGCATGTAATTTGATTTAGGATTAGGTGTTAATCCTATAAACCAAGTATGGGCCAATTAAGACCAATAACGGAGTGGTTTGGGCTGAGTTTAAGGCCCAACCAATGAGTTGAAAGAGCTTAGGCAGTGGCACCGCTTAGTTGGGGCGGTGGCACAACCCAGTGGCTGAGAGCCCGGGCGATGGCACCGCCCAACACCCGAGAGCCCAAGTGGTGGCATCGCCCAGTATCGCCAGCACGGGAAAACCAAGGCAATTCAAATTTGGACTCCAAATTTGAATCCTCTTGAGGCTTATAAATACCCCTCTCATTCATGGTTAAAAGGGGGTCTAGAACTGAGAAAGAAAAAGGGAAAACTCTTATCAAAATCTTCTCTCTAAGCTTTAAGTGTATTCTAGTCCAAGAGATAGGTGAGAGGACTTGTAAGGGTTACCTCCTAAGCCCGTCAAAAAGAAAGAGCTGTAAGAGAGTTGATCCTCACCTATTGGAAGGAGGATAGCTAGTAGAAAGCCGGTGGCCTCAAGCAAAGAGGAATTGGGAGTGGATGTAGGACGGATGACCAAACCACTATAAAAACGGTTTGTGTTTATGTTCTTACATTTACCTTTCTGCAAACCGCCTTTTCTTCGTTGCTCAACTTACTCATCACTGCCTTCTTCCTCTCTAAACACTCCCTACTTTAAGCACTTTCCATTATGCTTTAATCGAAATCAGTTTTAATTAAAAATATGATTTCTATCGTACGAAGTTTCGGAAGTTGTTTTAAATCGTAAAAATTTATCGTTCTTTACCACTGCACTAATTCACCCCCCCTCTTTGTGTCACTCGATCCCTAATAATTGGTATCAGAGGCACGTTATTTCTTATTCGGATTTACACCCATGAGAAATGGCTTTTTATGGCTTTCAAGAGGGTTTTTCGATTATTCGTCCACCGTTCTTTAACGGATCGGACTACACATATTGGAAAACTCGAATGAAAGTTTTTTTTATTTCTCAAGATTTAAACTTATGGAATATTATTGAAAACGGCTTTCAACTTTCCTCTAAATTGACAAACGAATGGTCGAACTTAGAGAAATTTTTTTTTCTTTAAATGCAAAGGCTATGAATGTCTTATTTTACGCTTTAGACAAAAATGAGTTCAATCAGATTTCTACGTGCGAAACGACTTTTGAAATTTGGCGAACACTTAAAATCACACACGAGGGAACTAGTAGAGTCAAAGACTCAAAAGCAAATCTCTTATTGCATAATTTTGAGTTTTTTCGAATGAAACCAAGCGAGAATATAGGTGACATGTATACCCGTTTCACGGATGTCGTCTATAGTCTAAGAGTTCTTGGTAAATCTTTTTTAGATTTTGGTCTCACTAATAAGATCTTAAGATCTCTTATAAAAAAGTGGGATCCAAAGGTAATCGCCATACAAGAAACTAAAGATTTAAATGATTATCTTATTGAATAACTCTTTGGCACTTTAATGACATATAAAATGAGTTTCCTAGAACATATTGAATATGATGAACACATGAACTACCTTCCAAAGAACAAGAAGGATTTGGAACTTCGGACAAATGAATACCACTTGAGTGATGACTCAAGTGATGAGGACATTGAACACATAACAATGAATGTTAACAAGTTCATTAAATAAAAATTAAAAATCATAAATGAACTTGAACGGAGAAAGATGCCAAAGGAGAAGAAAAAGGCTTGCAAAGAAGAATCAAGTAAAGAAGAGGTGAATTGGGTTTTGACGGGCTTCAACAACGAGGTAAGTAACTCACCCGAAATGCTTTCACCTTATTTTGAAATTACATGATCCTTTCATGAGTTGCTTGATATAGTTTGTAGGAATTTTTTTATGCTTTTTCTTTTCTAGTAATTTTTGAAAATTAAAAATATGAATGATGATTGTATGATTTGTGATAATGTTTGAACACCTAATAGGATTAACCCATGTATGTGTATCTTGAGTTTTTTTTTTTTGAAGTGATGTTGATTTGAAAACTTCTGTCTTGGATTAATGGGTCTTAAACCTTTTTTTTATGATAAAGTTTTTAGATGATACTTGTCTTCATGAAATCAAAAGACTTAACCTACAAATTTTCAAAATGAAAGAAATGTGGTGTTGATGTTGCCTTGTATTATATTTGTACTTGATGATTTTCATGACGAAAATTATTTTTTAGATTTATAAAATGATGCATGATTTTAGCAAAAATTTGAGTATTGATCATCTTGTTATAACAAATGAAAGAAAGAATTAAAATAATTTTGATGATATATTATAAAAACATACTTAATGATTGTATTATACTTGATGACTTGAAATCTCATATTTTGAAATAATATGTATGATGAATATATGAATTTTAATGGTTTTGATGATGCTTTCAGTCTTAAAAATGATGCATGGTCTTTACATGAAAAATTTGAACATTCTTATGAAAGATCAATCACTTAAATTGAAACTCATAAAGATGAGAAAATACACTATCATGATGTTTGATGCATTTGATTTTGATGACTTTAATGATAAAACTTGTATTTCGAATTTATATGATGATGGCTTTCATGAAAATATTTGAACATACCATATGAAATCATCATTGATAATGATAAAATGAAAATGTTAAAAGGTTATTATCATGCTTAATGGCTTTATGATATCATATCTTGATGATGAAACTCATGTGTTAGTTTTAAAAAAGGATACTTATCTATTAAAACATGAGCACACTCATATGAAACAAACAAATTAAAATAAAACATATTATGTGTGATGAGTGACTCTTGCACTTTGAACCTGTGTTTTTGGTCTTAATCGTTTTATGATGAATTGTTTATATAACGTGTTATATTTTTTGACTTCAAGAATCTTGATGATGGTTTTTGCCTTTGTCTTAAACCTTTATGATTGTCTCAATTTGACATTAAAAGATAAAGACATGCTTACATGAAGTAAATCATAAAAAGAAAATGCATGATCTTGAAAATTCTTCTATCTCTAAAGTTTTCGATTTTGATGAATCCATATGAATCTCTAGAATCAAATCTTTTGAAAAATGTCACATACTTAATGTGATTTGACTTAATGATCATTATGATAAAATTTGTTTTTCCATCTCGAATATTGATATTTTATTTTAAGGCAAAGGCATACTTATAAGAAGCAAATCATATGAATAGATATTTATAAAAATGAAATACAATCCTCTATCTTATCGATTCTTCAATAAATCTATGCTTGTCATGTATGAATTTATTGAATGTGATATTTTAAGATGATTTCAGATTTGAAAATTGCTTAATTCGTATTTACGACATAAGATATATTTTACATATGAATCATGCTTCAATCATGTTAAATGCTTCAATCATGTTCTATCTCCCTTAATTCATTTTGTTCTCCTATATTTTGTTTTTATTTACCATAGAGGAGAACCTTCTAAATGAATTATAAAATTAATGATTTGATAATAAGTGTTTATCAAAATTCTATTTATCATTTTACAATCTCTAAAAAGTTGATAATCACTTCATTCATGTTATAAATCTCGAAAATATTTTTGATTTGATTAGGAGTTTCGAGTTGACAAAATGAGTTTGAATGGTTTTATGACTCCCCTCTTGATTACTTGAAATCATGACTTTAAACTCTTGACTTGAGATATTTTTGCAAATCAAAATATTTTCCTCTATGATTGCTTCTTTTTATCATTTACCAAAGAGGAGAACAATTTAAGTTTATGACATTTGTGAATCTTATAAACTATGTTAATGATTTTAATGATTTAAACTTGAATGAGCTTTATCATAATCCAAGTCTTGATATCTTGATATTTGATACTTAGAATTCCTATGCATGAATCAAGTGGTTTTGCACTCAAATGAATTACTTATCGACATTTACGATTGTGATATAGTTTATCCTTCAAATGTGATCTTATTGGCTTGAAATACTTTTTGAAATTTTTGACATGATTTTTCTTTGCCTTGATGTAAGAGAAATTTGCTTTATGATGAATCATTACTAAAAGGATTTGTCAAATGAATCATGTCCCTCTTGATTTTCTTGAGCTTTGATTTCATATTTTTCATGACTTAGAAATGACATGATTACTTTGGTTTGCTTTCATGAATTCTTTGCATCTATGGCTTGTATGCATCATGTGAAAATTTGAAATATTGATTGATGTAAAATTATTTCATTGAAACATTAATTCTCCCTTTCTTTTTGATATTGATAAAGGGAGAGAAAGTTTATTGCTAGCTTGCACATTAAATGAAAAATTTACTAGCTCATTCAAGAGGAAGAAAATTGCTAGCTTGACATATCACAAAGAAATCAAAGTGCAAACTTACTATCTTGCTAGCCTATAAAAGAGGAAAAGAACTTGAATATCAAAAATTACTACCTTACAATTTCAAGAAAAGTAAAGTGTAAATTTGCACAAGAAGCAAATGTTGAATTGCTATACTTGGACATCTTTAAAAATCTTACCATGATTGAATGTAGAATGTTGATTAAAATTTAGCTAGTATGATTGTAAAACTTGCATATCTTTTAAAGTAGCTATAATGCAACTTCTTCTTTTTGTTGATGACATAGGGGGAGAAGCAGATTGATGACTTTATGCATTGTAATGAATATTTTATATATTTGTATGATGGTTTTAATGATTCTCATAATATGTGATGAATGTTACTTGGATTTAGGATAATCTAAGTGTTCTATTAATGGCATATTGATAGGGGGAGTTTGGTTAAACTCCAGGGAGTTATGGTTAACTCCGTTAGTCATCAATTAATTGTCATCATCAAAAAGAGAGATTATTGAATCTCAAATTTTGATGATGAAACTAATTGATTGTGTTTTATGGTCTAACTGCGTTTTGAGTGACGCTGGTCTACTATCGATTAGGATTTGACAGTTAATGTTGGAGGAATTGACGTTGCACCGGAAGTGATCATATCAGGATATTGGATGTTGAGCCGGAGGTTCGGTCGACAATCGACAGAAGGCTTCGTACATCAAACATCGGGCCAAGAAGAGCGTGTTGCGCCAAGGATATCGGGGTTGCGGAGGTCAACGCCGATTGGGCAACAAAATGTAAGAGAGGATGATGCGCCGAAGAATCAGACGAAGCACCGACCAATGATGTGTCGGGCAATAGAATATCAATTTGCGTTGTAATAATTGTCTAGATCGAAGTAGAGTTTTGTTTATGTGTGTGCAGGATTAACTACGATAAAGATGAAGATGTAAAGCGAAACAAAGTGCCGGAAGATAATGTGATGGATCGTTGGGAGTTCGAGAGTTCGACAAAAGTCCAAAGATTCATTGGGAGTGTTACCGAAACTGGCCAAGAATGAGTAGGGAGCTTGTCGAAGGGTTTTCGGAAGTTCGCCGGAAGGTTCGTCGAAAGTTAGGGAGCTTGCCAAGAAAGACCAGAGCTTGCCAAAGAAGCTAAGTGGAACTCGCCAAGATCATCGTGAAGTCCAGGAGCTTGCTAGGAGTCCACAGAATGATTTCCGAGGGTTCTTTAGAAGACCGCCGAAAGTTCGTCGGAAGAAGTCTTGACTTGTGGACTTTGTAATAGCTTAGGAAATATCTTTAAAATTTATAGTTAGTATGTAATTTAGTTTACGATTAGATGTTAATCCTATAAACCAAGTAGGGACCAATTGGACCTGATAACGGACTGGTTTGGGCCTAGTTTAAGGCCCAACCAATGAGCTGGAAGAGCCCAGGCGGTGCCACCGCCTGGCTGGGCAGTGGCACCACCCAGTACTGCCAACACCAAGAAAACCAAGGCAATTCAAATTTGGGCTCCAAATTTGGGCTCCAAATTTGAGCTCCAAATTTGAATCTTCTTGAGGCTTATAAATACCCCTCTTATTCATGGTTGAAAGGGGTTTAGAACTGAGAAAGAAAAGGAAAAACTCTTGTCAAAATCTTTCCTCTAAGCTTTAAGTGTGTTCTAGTCCAAGAGACGGGTGAGAGGCCTTGTAAGGGTTACCTCCTAAGCCTATATAAAGGAAAGAGCTATAAGGGAGTTGATCCTCACTCGTTAGAAGGAGGATAGTTAGTGGAAAGCTAGTGGCCTCAAGCGAAGAGGAATCGGGACTGGATGTAGGTCGGATGACCGAACCACTATAAAAACGGTTTGCGTTTATGTTCTTGCATTTACCTTTCTGCAAATCGCCTTTTCTTCGTTGCTCAACTTACTCATCACTGCCTTCTTCCTCTCTAAACACTCCCTATTTTAAGCACTTTCCATTACGCTTTAATCGAAATTGGTTTTAGTCAAAAACATGATTTCTATCGTACGAAGTTTCGGAAGTTGTTTTAAATCACAGAAATTTATCGTTCTTTACCGCTGCACACTAATTCACCCCACACCCCCCCCCCTCTTAGTGCCACTCGATCCCTAATAGATTCCATCTCTTATATGAATGTGACACTTATTGGTAAGGATCATGTTCAAGGGCTTGCTACCAACCTTAAACTTTTCTAAAGTTTCTTTGAGGAGCAAGTTTCCTTCTCAAGTTCATCTAATTATTTACACTTAGTGTATGGAGGCAATGAAGGAGTGTCATGCTTAAGTTTTTCAAATTCATTATTTAAAAGAGTATGCTCCTTTTTCAATAAATTAAACTTTTACTAATTATTCTACACTCATTGAACAAATCATGAAAAGCATTCAAAAGTTCATCAAAAGATAAATTTTCATCTAATAAACTGCTTATCTCTTCTCTGATTGCCATAAGTGTGTAGTTGGCGATCTCCTTATTGCTTTGTTCCTCATCTTCGGAGCCGCTCAAATCATCCCACGTTGCTTTGAGCGTCTTTTTCTTCCTTGGTTGTTTCCTTTTTGCTTGGGGACATTCGTTTTTAAAATGCCTTAGTTTCTTACATTCGTAGTATATGACTTATTTTTTCTTGGGTTTAATTTTATTTTTAGAGTTATTTTTAGTTTTATTTCTTCTTATGAATTTTTTGAATTTTCGTGTCAAGACTGCCAAATCGTCATCATAGTCCTCATCACTTGAACTTTCTTTCAAGTGGTCTTCATGAGTTCTTAGTGTCATATCCTTCTTGTTCTTTGGAAAGGAGTTCTCAAGCTCTTCATGAGCATTGCAAGTCATCTCATATGTCATTAAAGACCCAATTAGTTCTTCAAGAGGGAAATTATTTAAGTCCTTGGCCTCTTGAATGACCGTTACTTTAGGGTCCCAACTCTTTGGAAGGGATCTCAAGATTTTATTAACGAGTTCAAAGTTAGAAAAACTTTTACCAAACATTTTTAGTTCATTGATGACATCCATAAACCAGGTGTACATGTCTCCAATAGACTCACTTGGTTTCATCCGAAACAATTCATAAGCACGAACTAAAAGATTTATCTTGGGCTCCTTTACTCTACTAGTGCCTTCGTGTATGATTTTGAGTATATGTCAAATATTGAAAGTCGTTTCACAAATAGAAAATTGATTAAACTCATTCTATCTAAAGTGCAAAATAAGACATTCATAGCCTTGGTATTTAGAGAGAAAGCCTTCTCCAACTCATTCCAATCGTTTATTATAAGAGATGACTTTTTAAAACCGTTTTCAACAATATTTCATAATTCAAAATCCATAGAAATAAGAAAAATCTTCATCTAAGTTTTCCAATAGGTGTAATCAGTCTCATTGAACATGGGTGGACGTATGATTGAGTGACCCTCTTGGTTGTCGGCAAATGTCATCTCTCTTGAGTTTAAAACCAAAATGAGAGTGACCTCACTCTGATACCAACTGTTAGGATCAAGAACAACACTAAGAGAGGGGGGGGTGAATTAGTACAGCAGATAAAGCGAACAATTTAAACGATTTCGAAAAACTTCATACAATAGAATAGAAATTTTTCGTTCGACAAAAACCGTTTTGGAAAGACACTGACTCGAGTGAGTTTATAAGAGAGTATAAAAGAGGAGATTGGACAGTTGCAAGGAAGTATAAATTGAATGTAGCAAAAGTAAATTACGCACCAAGAGAAGAACGTGCTAATTTTATAGTGGTTCGGTCGTCTGACCTATGTCCACTTCCGATACCTCCTCAAATGAGGTCACCGGCTTCCACTATCGATCTTTCTTGAAGGGAAAAGATCAATCACCCATTTATAAAACTTTACAAGTGGCTCGCTCTCCTTTTACAAACTTTTACACTTATAGAATGGTGGAGGTGAACACTCAACTTTTGAAAGCTATTTCACTATAGTTTCGGTTCAGTTCTTATTACTTCTCTATACTCAACCAGTTGAGAAGAGATATTTATAGGCCTCAATTAGCTTCAAAAATAGAGCAAAAAAAAGTCCCATCCCAGATTTTTGGGGTACTAGCGGTACCATCGCCAGACCCTGGCGATACTATCGCCAGTCGACCCTGATACTAGGCGGCACCACCGCTTAGTCTAGCGATACCACTGCCAGATAAGATCTTGGTTATTGACCTGGGGCGGTACCATCGCTTGACTAGCGGTACCACCACCCAAGCTCTTGGGAGACTGAGCCTCGAGCAGTTCCACCGCCCCAGTCTAGCGGTGCCATCGCCAAACAAGGTTCAGCAACCTAGTTGGGCTTTGAATTCGACCCAAACCAGTCCAAATACGGGCCCAATTGGCACCTAATCAGAGTTAACGGGATTATCACCTAAATCTAAACCTAATTACATACTAACTATGAAATTTAAGACATATACTATACAAAACAAAATTCGATAAGTCAAGGCTTCTTCCGACGAGCTTTCGATAATCTTTTGATGGACGTCCGATGATCTCTTGGCAACCTTCCAACGGACTCTCGGTGGCTCCTAGATTTCATGACGATCTTGGCAAGTTCCAACGAGCTTCTTTAGCGAACTCCGATCTTCTTGGCAAGTTCTGCAAACTTCCGATGAATCTTTCTGGTGAACTTTCGATGAACCCTTTGGCAAGCTCCTAACACATTCTCGGCCAATTCCAATAGCACTCCCGATGAACTTTCGGACTCCCGGTGAACTCTTGAACTCCCAACGTATTGATCGATCTTGACTCTGGCACTTCATTTTATTTTATGCCTTTATCATAGTTAATCCTGCACACTTTTCTCAACATATAAATTAGATCAAACAATTTATCAATTGATTTCATCATCAAAATCTGAGGTTCAACATCTTCTATAACTAAAATTCTTTTATTAAAAATATGAAAAGCTTTAGAAGTAGAAGAATAACCAAGAAACATGCTTTATTGGATTTTGCATTAAACTTTCTTGAGGCATCTTTTTTATTTAAGATAAAATATTTATAACCGAAAACTTTAAAATATGAAATGTTGGGTTTTTTGTTGTTCCGCAATTCATAAGGAGTTTTAAAAAGTAATGGTCTTACTAGAACTCTATTCATGACATAACATGCCATGTTAACAGCTTTGGCCCAAAAATATTTAGGTAGACTATGTTTGTTCAACATGGTTCTTATCATTTCTTGTAAGCTCCTATTCTTTCTTTCAACTATTCCATTTTATTACGGGTTTCTAGGAGTAGAGAAATTATGGTTGTAACCATTTGATTCATAGAAGTTTTAAAAATTATAGTTTTGAAACTCACCAACGTAATCACTATGAATCGATGAAATCATAGAACCTTTTTCATTTTGAACAAATTTACAAAATTTTGAAAAACACTTAAAATAATCACTTTTGTGTGCCAAGAAATATGTCCAAGTATATCTATTATAATAATCTACAATTATAAAGCCGTATTTACTACCTCCTAAGTTTGTTGTATCAATTGGTTTAAGTAAATCCATATGGAACAATTGCAATGGTTTAGAGTGCTTATTTAATTTTTTGATTTGAAACTACTTTTTATTTATTTTCCTAGTTGACATGCATCACACATTTTATCTTTGACAAACTTAATGTTAGGGATTTCTCTTACTAGTTCTCTAGATGAGATTTGAAAGATTAGTTTCATGCTAGCATGACCTAACCTCCTATGCCAAAGCCAAGCATTATCGTTTAAAGCCGAAAAACACATTTGATTACAAAGATCATCAGTGTCAATAGTATACATGTTATTATGTTTTAAGGCAATCATAGATATATTTTTGTGTAGTTTTTCAACAATGCAAGCATTAGATTCAAATCTTATAGTGTATCCTTTATCACACAATTGACTAATGCTCAAAAGATTATGTTTTAAGTCCTCTACTAATAACACATCTTCAATCAAGAAGTTTAATTTATTACCTATGGTTCCTTTGCTAATAATTTTACATTTGTTGTTATCTCTAAAGGTGACATACCTTTCGTCTTGGCTAGTGAGTTTAGAAAATTGAGTTGGATCTCCGGTCATATGCCTTGAGCATCTATTATCAAGGTATCATTTCTTGCTCCTAGCTTGTGATTATAAACATATCTCATTGCCAATTGTCATTAGCGCATAGTTTGCAACCTCCTTGTTGTTTTGCTTCTCGTCTTCAAAAGCGGTCAAATCATCCCATGTAGCTTTGAGCGCTTTCTTCTTCTTCGATTGCTTCTTCTTCACTTGAGGACATTCACTTTTGAAATGTCCTGGCTTCTTGCATTCATAGCAAATAATTTGGTCATTCTTGAGTTCATTTTTGTTTTTAGTGTCATTTTTAGATTTATTTTTTTATAATTTTTTAAACTTTCTTGTTAAAAGTGCCAAGTCATCATTATCATTGTCCTCATCACTTTGAGCTTTCTCTCAAGTGGTCTTCATGAGTTCTAAGTATTAATTCCTTCTTGTTTTTTGGAAGGTTGTTCTCAAGTTCTTCATGAGCATTGCAAGTCATTTTCTAGGTCATTAGAGACCCAATAAGTTCTTCGAGTAGAAAGTTGTTTAAGTCTATGGCTTCTTGAATAGCCATTACTTTAGGGTCCCAACTCTTTGGAAGGGATTTTAAAATCTTATTAACAAGTTCAAAATTAGAAAAACTTTTACCAAAAGCTTTTAGACCATTGACGACATTCATAGACCGGGTGTACATGTCTTCAATGGTCTCACTTGGTTTCTTGCGAAACAATTCGTAACTATGAACTAAAAGATTAATTTTAGACTCCTTTACTCTGCTAGTGCTTTCGTGTGCGATTTCAAGTGTATGTCAAATGTCAAAAGCTGTTTCGCAAATAGAAACTCGATTGAATTCATTTTTGTCTAAAGTACAAAAATAAGACATTCATAGCCTTGGCGTTTAAAGAAAAAGTCTTCTTCTCTAATTCCAATCATTCATCGAAAGAGAAGACTTTTGAAATCCATTTTCGATGATGTTCCATAGTTCAAAATCCATAAAAATCAAGAAAATCCTCATTCTAGTTTTTCAATACGTGTAATCTGTCCCATTGAACATGGGTGGACGTGTGATTGAATGACCCTTTTGATTGCCAACAAATGTCATCTCTCTTGAGTTTTAAACCAAATCAAGAGTGACCTGAGTCTAATACCAATTATTAGAATCAAGTTCGGCATTAGGGGGGGTGAATTAGTGCTGTGGTTAAAATTATCGATTTCATAAAATCGTTTCGGTAAAAAGCTTCATTCAATGAAAACCCATTTTGGCAAAGATGTTTAACTTTGAATATATTTGTGAGTGGGTAGAGAAGAAGTAGAGCAGTTGCAGTTAAGTAAAAAGGATAAGCAGTAAATAAAAAAAGTGCATAGCAAGAGAAAAAACACATCGATTTATAGTGGTTCGGTCGTCCAACCTAAGTCCACTCCCGATACTTCCTCCGTTGAGGCCACTGGCTTCCACTATTGATCTTTCTTCAATGGGCAAAGATTAATCGCCCCTTTACAGATCTTTTTATAGGTTGCTCACTCTCCTTATATAAGTTTCTAAGTCTTAGAACTGGTGGAAGTGAACTCTTAAGATTACAAGCAGTGATTTTACTATAATCTCAATTCTTTTTATTTACTTTTTGTATTAAACAAGCAGAGAAGTGTGGGGTATTTATAAACCTCAATTGGCTTCAAAAATAAAACCAAAAAAGGTCTTGTCCTAGATTTTTGAAATATTAGTGATACCACCGCTAGTAGACTTGACACTATGTAGTACCATCGCCCTGTCTGGTGGTACTATCACTAGACAGAGTCTCAGCTATTGGACCTAGATAGTACCACTGCTTGATAGTTAATAATTGCCAGTGATATCATCGCCTAGTCTGGGCGGTACCACCGCCTAGACTCCTAGGAGAGTAAGCCCTATATATGTATGTATATATATGTATATGCACATATGTATGTATATATATGTATATACATGTATACATTTATATATATATATATGCATATACATATATATATATATATACATATGTATCTATATGTACATATATATATATATATGTATATATATATATACATATACATATATATTTATATATGTATATACATATACATATATATACATATATAGTCATAGCGATCCTCCTATTTAACTACTTCAACTTGCCAAGGCATCTTATATTTCATAGAAATTAGGGTTAATATAGTCCTTATGTAGGGGCCAACCTATCCAACTTTCCAGCATCAAAATACATTTAAGCCGTGGATGATTATCATAAGAGATTCCCAACATATCAGAAGATTCGCGTTCTTGAAAATTAGCACTTCTCCAAATCCAGAAAATAGACGGGATTCTAGGATTATTCCTTGGGGCAAATACTTTTATGCATACATCTTCTGGTTTAGCTATACCATACTGTATTCTCGTAAGATGATATACACTGGCTAAAAATCCGCTTGGTGCTACATCATAAGCACACTGGGAGCGTAAATAATTGTAACCATATACATATGAAATGACAGCAATGGAATCCCAATCCTCAGTTTTTATTTGTAAAGTTTTTATTCTTCGACAATCGAAGCCCAAAGATCTATGAACTAAATCATGCTTGACTAACCAATCAGATAAATTATCCTGTTGTATCTTCTTGATCTCTCCCACATTTGTATTTGTATGAGTATTTCAATTTATAATGAAATTTTTAAAGATTGACCATTTCTTTCTTATTCTGCACAAAAGAACTTTACCTTATCTGATTCACTAATTTGTGGGGAGATATTGAACTTTTGGATTTGAAAATTGTTTCAGAAGGTATCTCTGAAGTAGATGGTGATTGATAGAGCAATTCTTGAACATAATTTCCAGTATGAGTACTGCATTGAACACAAAACTTATGATTGGTAGTAAAACATCGATTTTCCTATTAAGACAATTCCATCTTCAAAGATTTCTCGAGATATTTTCTTACGAAGTTTCGTTATAGTATCTATAACTGCCTCTAGTTTAGGTGGGTAGCTTGGCAAATAGACATCAATAAGACTTAGCTTATCAACTCCACAAACAGTACTATAAGAATTAGTACTGAACATCCCTCCTGTAATAGTAAAAGCTCCCATAGCAATGACATATTTTGGTTCAGGCATTTGCTTATATAATCTTATTAAAGAAGGAGCCATTTTCATTGTTATTGTGCCGACTATTAAAATTAGGTCTGCTTGCCTAGGACTCGATCTTGATACCAATCCAAAATGATCAAATTCGAATCGTGAGCCTATTAATGAAGCAAATTCAATGAAACAACAATTTGTACCGTATAGAAGCGGCCATAAACTAGAAAGTCTTAACCAATTTGAAAGATCATTCAATGTAGTTGAAATAACTAAATTGGTAATTGTTTTGTCAACTGAGGGAAACTCAATCAAATTCATAACTGTCTCAATGTAATCTTTTCCTTCATTTTTATTTTGATTGTCTAAATATTCAGTTAAGACCATTCCAATACTCCTTTTCGCCATGCATAAACTGAACCAACAATTGGGATAAGCATAAAAATTAAAGCTTTGATAAATATAGATACACCCTTAGAGGTTCTAACCAGGGAGCACGAAGATCCCAAAAATGTATAGTTTCTCCTCCAAAAATAATCTCTCCAGTCGAGGAATGCATTAGATATTTACCTAAACTAGTAGGTCCTTGAGTGGATCCCACATTAGCTCCAAGATGTTGGTCTCTGACTAGAAAGGTAAATGCTTGAGCTTGAGAAGCTTCTGGCTCGGTATGTTCGTAAAACTCACTAGGATAAGTGGTATTATTAAACCAAATAAAACAACAAGCGATAAAGCCAAAGACAGATAAAGTACCTAAACTATAAGACAAGTAAGCCTCTCCAGACCATACAAATGTATGATGAGCCCATGCAAAAGGTTTGGTTAAGATATGCCAAATTCCACCAAGTATACAGGAACCTAACTATACATGTCCCCCAATTATATCTTCTAAATCGTCCACAGTAACACTCCATCCTTCTCCCCCAAAAGGAGATTTTAGTAAATAACCAAATATTACACTTGGGCTAAGAGTCAAGTTGGTAATTTTTCTTACATCCCAACCCCCCCCCGGGGCCCAGGTATCATATATGCCCCCAAAATAAATAGCCTTGAGTACTAGAAGAAAAGCACATAGACCTAACAAAATTAAGTGAATACCTAAAATGGTAGCCATTTTATTTCTATCTTTCCATACATAACCAAAGAATGGAAAAGATTCTTCAAGAGTCTCGGGTCCAAGAAGCGCATGATAAATACCACCAAAGCTTAAGACTATAGAGGAAATTAAGTGAAGTACTCCAGATACAAAGTATGGAAAGGTGTCTATAACCTCTCCCCCCGGACCTACCCCCCAACCTAGAGTAGCTAGGTGCGGAAGTAAAATCAATCCTTATTCATACATGGGTTTCTCTTGTACGAAATGAGCCACTTCAAATAGGTTCATTGCCCCGGCCTAGAATACGATTAATCCGGTATGGGCTACGTGAGCTCCAAGTAGTTTACTGGACAAATTAATAATTCTGGCATTCCTGGCCCACCAAGAGAAACTGGTGGTTTCTTGGTCATGACCAGCTAAAGCTAAAGTTCCATTAAAGAGCGTTTCCACGTGGTAGAACCTCCTCAGGGAATATAAGGTTTTCATGAGGCTGATCCTGAGCCACCATCCAAGCACGAATACCTTCGTTTAAGAGAATATTTTTGGTGTAGAAAGTCTCAAATTCAAGATCTTTCACTGCACGAATTTCTTGGGAAATGAAGTCATAGGCACGTAGATTCAGCGCCAGACCGACTACCCCAATAGCACTCATCCATAAACCAATTATGGGTACAAATAGCATAAAAAAATGTAACCAACGTTTATTGAAAATAGCAACCCCGAAGATTTAGGACAAAAAACGATTAGCAGTGACCATTGAATGTCTCTTTGGCTTGAGTTGGGTTAAAAGAACGAAATGTATTTGCACCATCACCATCTTCGAATAAAGTATTTTCTATGATAGTACCATGAATAGCACATAACATAGTAGCGCCTAATACTCTGGCAACTCCCATCATATGAAATGGATTCAACGTCCAATTATGAAACCCTTGGAAGAAGAGGATGAATCAAAATATGGCTACTACACCAAAACTAGGTGCAAAGAACTAACCAAATTGACCCAGTGGATAAATCAAGAATACAGAAACAAAAAAAGCAATTGGAGTAGAGAATGCGATTGCATTATAAGGTCACAATTGAACAGATCGAGCACGTTCGAATTGATGTAACATGAAACCTATTAGTCCGAAAGCACCATGGTGAGCAACAAAAGTCCACAGACTGCCTAATTGACACCAGCAAGTAAAATCTCCTTATGCTTCAGGACCCCATAGTAGCAACAAAGAATGTGCTAAACTATTCGCAGGAGTGGAAACTACAGTGGTTAAGAAATTGCGACCTTCCAAATAAGAACTCACCAATCTATGAGTATACCATGAAGTTACAAAAGTTGTACCTATAAACCAACCTCCTAAAGCGAAATAAGCATAAGGAAAGAGCAATAGGCCGGACTAACCTACAAAAACGAAACCGTCCCTCTGTAACCAATCATCCATAATGTCAAATAGATCATTTTCTTCTTTGGTAAATTTACCAAGGGCTATAGTCATAGCGATCCTCCTATTTAACTACTTCAACCATTTCCGAACACCTCATATCATTTATATATATGTATATATACATATATATATATGTATATGTATATATATATACATAGCACTGTATATATATATATATATATATATATGTATATATATACATATATATATATATATGTATATATATATATGTGTGTGTGTGTAAACATTAGATAAGTTCATATTAGATCCTTATATAATTTTATTAAGGTATATTCTTCCTTGTTTCTTCTCATATATATATATATATATATATATATATATGTATATATATGTATATATATACATATATGTATATATATGTGTATATAAATATATATATATGATATATATGTATATATATATATATATATATATATATATATATATATATATATATGTTGTGTGTGTGTGTGTGTGTGTGTGTAAAAATTAGATAAGTTCAGAGTACTTAGATCCTTAGTTATAATTTTATTAAGGTATTTTTAATTCTTCCTTGTTTCTTCTCATATCACTAATATTAATTATCTCATCACTTATGACTATTGCATGTTGCATTCGGATATCTCTTTAGCATATGTCCTTACTAGCTTAAATAATTTTATCTCATCTTATTCTATATTGAAATAATACATATTTATTTATGAATAAAAGTATTTCTTTTCCTATCTTTCCTAGTAACTCCATATTTTCATTTTAACATTTTTATCTTGACAACATAAACTTTTATATATGTTTTTTCTTACCTGTCCAACACTCATATCCATAGAGCATTGTTCATCTCATAATTATCTTATATATTTTTTTTTTAATCTCAAAGGTATCTGATGATCGCACAAGACTTATAATGCCCTTCGCCATTTTAATAATCCTATTTGTATTTTATAAAAAATATCTTCATTGGTCTCTTCATCTTGTTGAATAATTGACCCAAGATATCTAGAGCTTTTACTTAAGAGACTTCTTATCTATATAATTTATTTATATTCTCTTGCTTAATTCTAGAATTATTAAATCTAAATCCTCTATGAAATATTAATTAAATAATTTATAAAAATAAATTTTATATATTTTTAATCTCTATATCATTAACAAATATTCTTTAATATATCTAATATTACGTAAATCCTTGCATTTTTTTCCTATTTTGGTAAATCAATATATATATTTTTCACCATATTTAGTACCTAATTTATTATAAAAATTATCATAAACTTTATATCTTACCATACTTATTTTTTTGAACTTTTAATTCTTTAAATATTTTAATTTTTCCTTATTTTTATAATTTTACCAATCTTTAAAACATAATCTTTTAGTAAAAAAATATTTTTTGAATTTTATTGCAACGTCATTAACTCTTTTTTAATGTTGTACCTCTACATTTAGTTTTATCAAGAATCTTCTTTGTTAAGCTTCTAAGCTTATTAGTCATTGTAGTCTAAATAATATTAATATTATCCTCATCTAAGTTTCAAGTCATCTCCCTTTCCATCTTATTCTTAAAAGTGTTTATATTACTATCTTTAAAATTCTACTATCTAATTCTAGTAATTTTTTATTATCTTCTTTTTAATTTTCTATAATTATATTTAATGCTATCAAAGTGTGTTTATTCCTCAAACTTTCGCCAAGTATAATTCTACAATTCTTACAAATAAATTTATCTATCTTTATAGCGAGGAATAAGTCTATTTGATTATAATTGTGACTACTCTTATAAGTAATTAAATGCTCATATCTCCTTTTAACATGAGTATTTATAACTATATGATTGAATTTATAAAATCTAAAATTATACTATTATTTTTATTTTTCTCTCCATACCCAAAAGCCCTTATGCACCTATTTATATTCGCTATTTGTTTTCTCTATATAGTCATTCAAATATCTTTCAATTTTAAGTTTTTGATTATAGACGTTCTTAAAATAATATCATCTAATTATTCTTAAATTCTCTTTTGATTTGAACATCCAATCTGACTTTTGAAGCATAAGCACTAATGATATTTAAAACATCTTATTTTTTTAAAAAAATTTAAAATTATAAATTTATCTCTAAATCTTTTTACATCAACAACATTACTTTTATATCTTTATTAATAATAATTTCTATGTCATTTCTATATTTAACTTTTTTTAGTATATCAAATTATAAATATAGTACTATCAATTTCTCTAGATTTTTTTTTTACCTATTTGGTCTCTTGAAAGTAAATAATATTTATTTTTCTTCTAATGGCAATATCTATCTATTCTAATTCATTTCTTGAAAGTATTCCTATATTTGCTAACCTAATCCACTATTATTGAACTAACTTCTTATCCAAAACAATAAGAGAATGTTTGCTTTTATGATAGGTGCCGACGTGATGAGTTATTTCTGAGCAACCTTGTTAGAGATAGTTCCAAGAAATTAACCAATGGGTAATTTAGCAACCTAATAAAGACTCTAATAAAGAAAAAAATAAAAGAGACAAGGACACAAAATTTACGTGATTCGGTCAATTAACCTACATCCATGAGCGGAGGATGAGCAAAACTCTATTATAAAAGGACAATTACAAATGCCTTAGGAAAGTGTTCCTAGGCCAAAAAATACCTAAAACTACTAAACAAGAAAAAAATTCAAAATATTTTAACTAAGTGTGGACTTAATAGAAATTAAACTCAAAGCAAATAATTAGGCTTTTCTTGTATTGCACTTGGCTTCAAAACCCAAGCCCTTATTTATAGTTGCAATAAGAAATAACAAGCTTGATTTTCCCGATGTGGGACTTGCCAAACCAACAAATCTCCACCTTGACATATCCCAATATTGATAATTAGCAAACTTGCTCCACCTTCTTCATAAACGCCCGAATGGGCAATCACCAACAATGAACACTAACCAAGTCCAAGCACTGCTTGAACTTGTAAACCGAAAGAGACTTCATAAGTATATCAGTTGGATTGTCCTTCGTATGAATTTTCTAAACAAGGATCTTTTCCTCAGCAATGGTATCCCGAATAAAATGAAACTTCACATCGATGTGTTTCGTCCTCTCATGATACATCTGATCTTTAGTTAAATCAATAGTACTTTGACTATCACAGTAAATTATAGTAATACCTCGATACAGACATAATTCGTCGAACAAACCTCTTAACCATAAAGCTTCTTTGAGCGCCTCTATCACATCATATATTCTACCTCTGTAGTAGATAAAGTCATGACAAGTTATAAAGAAGCTTTCCAACTAACTGCATAACCGTCAATGCAAAATACATAGCATGTCAAAGATTTTCGTTTATCAAGATCCGCAGCATAATCAGAGTCAACGAAACCAACCAAAGTGTCACGATTTTTTCCAAACTCTAAACAAGCATCTGAAGTCCCTTGCAAGTATATGAGAATCCACTTCATAGCTTGCCAATGTGTTTTACCCTAGCGAGACATATCTGCTAACCACACTAACTGCTTATGAAATATCTAGACGAGTATAAATCATTGTATACATAATACTATCGATGGCACTGGAATATGGAACTTGCACCATATATTCTTCCTCTTCAACTAACTGTTGTGACTGAGCAATAGATAGCCGAAAATGGCTAGCAAGAGGAGTACTCACTAGCTTAGCATTTTTCATACCAAATCTCTCCAAGACTTTCTCGAGGTAATTTTTCTAGGTTAGAAATAATTTTTCAACTCCTCGATCTCTTTTGATCTCCATGCTAAGAATCTTCTTAGCTGCTCCCAAATCTTTCATTTCAAATTCACTACTCAGCTGCATTTTAAAAGTGTGAATTTTTGACAAATTCTTAGCTGCAATAAGTATGTCATCAACATAAAGCAACAAATATACAAAAGAGCCATCATTTAACTTCCAAAAGTAGACACAACTATCATACATACTCCTCGTGTAACCATGACCCAACATAAAGGAATCAAACCTCTTATACTACTATCTTTGAGACTGCTTCAATCCATACAATAATTTCTTTAATAAGCAAACATGGTATTCCTTACCGTCAACTTCAAATCCATGAGGTTGCTCCATGTAAATTTGCTTTTCAAGTTCACCATGTAAGAAAGCTGTCTTGACATCAAGTTGCTCCAATTCCAAATCATACATGACAACTAAAATAAGCAAAACACGAATAGAGCTATGTTTAACAATAGGTGAAAATATGTCATTAAAATCAACACCATGTACCTGACTATAGCCCTTTGCAACCAATCATGCTTTGTACCTTACATCTTTAACCCTGGAATACCTTCCTTCCTTTTGAAGACTCATTTGCATCCAACAAGTTTTTTACCCGAAGGCGGCTTCACAAGATCTCAAGTTCTATTCTGATGGAGAGATTCAATTTCTTCATTCATCGTAATCAACCACTTAGTAGAATCATCACAAGAAATTGTATCTGAGTAGGTAGTAGGCTCACCAACTTCACCTATTTCTTCTACAACAGACAAAGCATATGCAACCAAATTTACATATCTTTGTGGTGGTCAAATATCTCTCCGTGGTCTATCCTTAGCTATGGAATATTGCTCTTCCTTTAGATCATCTTCATCAGTAGACTCGGGATCATCTACTGGCATTCTCTGAGTAGAAGAGTTCGACTAAAAAAAATTAGAACTATCAATCTCAAGCTCCACCTGCTTTTGCGCACTATCATTTGTACAACTAGTAGATTCCTCTTTGGAAGATAACATAGATAATTCATCAAAAGTAACATCTCTACTGATTACAAATTTTGGAGATTTGGGATCAGGACACTATAATCTGTATCCTTTCACCCCAGAAGCATACCCAAGGAAAATACACTTTTTAGCTCCAGGCTCTAATTTTCCTTCATTTATATGCATGTATGTTAGACACCCAAAACTTTTTAAATCAGAGTAATCAGCAAGAGTACCTGACCAAACTTCCTCCGGAGCTTTAAAATTAAGTGTTGCAGAAGGAGCGTGATTGATAACGTAACAAGCCATATTAATCACCTCTACCCAAAAGTCCTTTGTCAACCCTGCATTTGAGATCATACACCTTGCTCTCTCTAAGAGTGTTTTGTTCATATGTTCGGCCACACCATTTTACTGAGGCGTCATCCTAATAGTGCGATACCGAATAATTCCTTCATTTTTACAGAATTCATCAAAGTCACCTTTACAAAATTCCATGTCATTATCTGTTCGAAGCCGCTTAATCTGTTTACATGTTAATCAAAGCCTTCCATTGTTTGAAGGTTAGAAAAATATCATTTTTATGCTTCAGAAAATAAATCCAAACTTTCCTAGAATAATCGTCAATGAAAGTCAACATATACTTGGCACCACCCTTAGACTGAACACGAGTTGGACCCCAAAGATCTGAATGAATATAGTTAAGAGTACCTTTCATTTTGTGAACTGCCAGAGAATAGAAGCTGACTCTTTTCTACTTTCCAAAAATGCAGTGTTCATAGAAATCCAGTGGCCTAGTACTCTGTCCACAAAGAAGACTCCTTTTGCTCAATATACTCAAACCTTTTTCATTTATATAACCCAAACACATATGCCATAATTTGGTAATGTTAGAATTAGACAATGATGATGACGAGACTGCAACCAAGCTTGTGATAGCAGTTCTCTGTAAAATATATAAGCTACTAGACCTATAAGCTTTCATAACAATAAAGGCACCTCTAGAAACTTTCATAACTCCACATTTAGTTGCGTATTTACACCCAAGAGCCTCTAGGGTGCCTAAAGAGATGAGATTCTTTTTCAAATCAGGAATATGTCTAACATTAGTGAGTATCCTCACAATACCATCATGTATTTTAATTCGGATTGTGCCTTTACCAATAATATCACACGCGGTATTATTGCCCATCAAAACAATTCCACAATTACAAGATTCATATGTTGAAAACAAATCCCTATTGGAACACATGTGATAAGAACAATCTGAATCTAAAATTCATTCATTTTTAGACCTCGTCCTGTCATCAATAGCAAAGAAAATATTTCTAATATTCTCATCAGCTGCAACACTAGCTTCAGTGGACTTAGTAGTTTTCTCAACAAGTTTTTCCTTTTGCTTTAATTTATTTTTTAATTTAAAGTAATCGGCCTTAATATGCCCCATTTTATGACAATATCTGCACTCCAAATTTCTATGTCTAGATTTAGATCTGGATTTAGATCTACTACAACCAAATTTCCTTTTTTCCGTTCTACCCCTGATAACCCGACCCTCAGCCTGATTCCCACTTCTTTCCCCAGTGATATCCCTATCTATTTGCTCCTTAGATTTTAATACAAATTTAATTTCTTGATACGAAATTATTTCTTTTCCATAAATCATAGTATCACAGAAATACTTAAAGGATTAGGGAAGAGAACACAAAAGTAACAAGACCTTATCCTCATCATCAATTTTTGTATCTATATTTACTAAATCTATAACTAATGAATCAAATTTATTAAGATGTAAGAGTATAGATGTACCTTCAGTCATCCAAAACATATATAAACTCTGCTTCAAGTAGAGACGATTCTCCACTATCCTCTTCATATACAAGGCTTTAAGCTTATCCCACATGCTCTTAGTTGTAGTCTCCGTTGTTACTTCCCATAAAACCTTGTCAGAGAGATTTAAAATAATGTTTAATCGGGCCTTCTTATCCATACCCGTAAAATCTTCTTTTGACGTACCCCCTAAAATTTTCTCAGCTCCCTATAGTGCTAAATCAACTCCGTCTTGAACCAGAATGGCCTCTATCTTGAGCTGTCACATGTCGAAGTTGATATTTCTATCGAATTTATCGACAACGAGCTTTGTTATTATCATCATTGCCAAAGATCCTAGAGCCTTCAAAGAAACCTAGCTCTAATACTAGTTTGTTAGAGTGGTTCCAAGAAATTAACCAATGGGTAATTTGGCAACCCAATAAAGACTATAATAAAGCAGAAAAATAAAAGAGACAGAGACACAAAATTTTCGTGGTTTAGTCAATTGGCCTACATCTACGGGCGGAGGAGGAGCAAAACTCTACTATAAAAGGACAATTACAAATGCCTTAGGAAAGTGTTCCAAGGCTAAAAAACACATAAAACTACTAAATAAGAAAAAAGCTCAAAATATTTTAACTAAATATAGACTTAATAGAAATTAAACCTAAAGCAAACAATTAGGCTTTTCTTATGTTGCACTTGGTTTCAAAACCCAAGCTCTTATTTCTAGTTGCAATAGGAAATAACAAGCTTGATTTTCCCGATGTGGGACTTGCCAAACCAACAAACCTCTAGCCTATCATTCATGTTGTCAAACTAATGCGGTCACTGGTTGATGTGGCGGGTTGGCCTGGTTCGTTCGTCGATGTTTCGGAGGGGTGTCCAGACTTAGTTCGCGGTTGATGTGTCTCCTCGAGTGCTCTGCACCTGCAGGAAGGCCTGGGTCGGGTTTAGTCCTGACTCCCTCCGACAATCAAGTTAGTGTGTGTGTGAATCCTCCTCCCTATTGAAGCTGAGCGAGAGATTTTTATACGCATGCCTAGGGTCAGTGGTGCGTACCTTAACCTGGACGGTGGTTGGCTCGTACGGGATGACGTCGTATAGGGTGGCACTGTGCAGCGTCGTCCCGAGCCTTCGGAGATGGGCTGGTCCGTGTTGTTCTATCCCGGGCTTTCAGGGATAGGCTGCTCCGTGCAGCTCCAGGCAGCGTGGAGGTGTTGTCACTTTCGACCTGAGGTGACGGGCCGAACGTGGTATCCTGCGTGGGTTGTGCCTTCGTGCTAACTCGTCCATTGACTACTGCCACGTTGACAGTGCTAGAATATCTCCTATCACTTCTCCCCCCCCCCCTCCGCACAAAACATGTTCCAAGGTTCTTATGGAGGGGCTCGGGGTATGTCTAGTTTGCCCTTTCTACCGTGTCATCTGTTATGCAGGAGTTGATGAGTCGCCTCGTGGTGTCGTTGCCCCTGTGACAACGATCAAGTTGGGGGGATGCACCGGGGGGGTCGCTTGTGAACTTAGGTCAATCCATACCCGAGCTAATGAACTCGGGCATAGACTGGACTGGTGCCTGAGCTAGTGAACTCGGGCATAAACTCGACTAGTGCCCAAGCTGGTTTACTTGGGCACAGACTAGACTACTGCCCGAGCTGATGGACTTCGGGCACAAATTGGACTGGTGCCCAAGCTGGTGAACTTCGGGCATAAACTAGACTAGTGCCCGAGCTGGTGAACTCAGGCACAGATTGGACTAGTGCTCGAGCTGGTGAACTCGGGCACATATTGGACTAGTGCCCGAGCTGGTGAACTCGGGCACAACTCGATCGTGCTCGAGTGGTGAACTCAAGTATAGATTGGACTATTGCCCGAGTTGGTAAACTTGAGCACGAATGGACTGTGCCTCGAGGTGAATGAATTTAGGCATAGATTGGGTAGTGCCCGAGTTATTGAACTCAGGCACAAACTAGGCCGTGCCTAAGCCGGTGAACTCGGCCATAGATTGGACTGGTGCCTGAGTTGGTGAACTCGGGCACAAATTGGACTAGTGCCCGAGCTAGCGAACTCAGGCACAAACTTGATTGGTGCCCGAGCTGATGAACTCAGGCACAGATTAAACTGGTGCCTGAGCTGGTGAACTCGAGTACAAATTGGACTGGTGCTTGCGCTAGTGAACTCAGGCAAGACTGGTGCCCGAGATAGTGAACTCGGGCACAAACTGGACTGGTACCTGAGCTGGTGAACTCGGGCATAGATTGGACTGGTGCTTGAGTTGGTGAACTCAGGCACAAACTCAACTGGTGCCTGAGCTAGTGAACTCAGGCACAAATTGGACTAGTGCCCGAGCTAGTGAACTTGGGCATGAGGTGTTCCTTGGGGAAACCTTCTACTGTGCGATGGACTTGTTGGGATCTAGAGCGACACTAAGAGGGGGGGTGAGTTAGTGCAGCGATTAAGAACGATAAATTTTTGATGATTCAAACAAGTTCAGAAACTTCGTACGTTGAAAATTTCATTTCGATGAAATCCGGTTTCGATTGCGTATAAACTTAAAATAATTTGTAAGAAGGAGATGAGGAAATGGAGTAGCAAGTAAATAAGGTTTGCTAAAATATAAAGAATAATAGTAAATGCAAACCATGATTTTTATAGTGGTTCGATCATACAACCTACATCCACTCCTGATTCCTCTCCTCTTGAGGCCACCGGCTTTTTCACTAGTTGTCCTCCTTCCAACGGGTGAGGACTGACTCCCTTATAGCTCTCTCCTTTTGACGGGCTTAGAAGGTAACCCTTACAAGTACTTCACTTCTCTCTTTCGGTGGAATACAAATGAAAACTAGAGGAGGGATGTTTAGAAGGATTTTTATAGTGTTTTCTTACTTTTAAAATCTCTGTGCTTGTATTCTCTAACCAGGGATGGGAGAGATTTTTATAGGCTCCAATTTGATTCAAACTTGGAGCCAAAAAACTTCCTATATCGATTTTTCGGGTACTAGTGGTACCACTACCTGTCACTGGTGGTACCACTGCCAGTTTGACCCTAACACTGGGCGATACCACTCGCCTGGCCCGACGGTACTATTGCACTCGACACACTACCATGATCATTATGTCTTGGCGGTACCACCGCCTAAGTTCGACACACTAGGTGGTACCACCGCCCAATACAACCTGGGGACCTAGAAGGTGCCACTACCCTAGTTTAGCAGTGCCACCACTAGACAAGATCCAGCACTTCTGATTATGCCTTGAACCCGGCCCAAACCGGTCCAATACTGGGCCCAATTAGCTTATACCATGGTTATAGGATTAACACTTAATCCTAACCCTAATTACATGCTAACTACAAAATTAAAGATATTTCCTAAGCTAATACAAAGTCTGAAAAGTTAAGACTTCTTCCGGCGATCTTCCGATGAGCCCTCGAACACTATTTTGTAGACTCCCGGCAAGCTCCTGGACTTCACGATTGATCTTGACGAGTTCCGATGAGCTTCTTTAAAGCTATGATCTTTCTCAGCCTCCATGAACTTCAGGCGAACCTTCGGTGAACTTCCAAAACCCTTTGCAAGCTCCTACTCATTCTCGGCCAGCCTGATTCGATAGCACTCTCAACGAATCTTTGACTTCGTTGAACTCTCAAACTCCCAATGATTCCATCGCACTTGACTTCGACACTTTGCTTTGCTTTATGTTTTCATCTTTATCGAGTTAATCTATTAAACCTTAACTCTACTTCGATCTAGTCGGGCTACATGAATCGGCTTCCTATTGCCCAAAGACGTCATTGGTCGATGGTCAAGTTCTTCGACGATCATCCTCTCTCTGTGGCTTGTTGCCCAATCGACGATTGACCTCTGCAACCCTGATATCCTTGGCGCAACACTACTCTTCTTGGCCCAATGCCTGATGTCCGAAGCCTTCTACCGATTGTCGACCGGACCTCCGGCTCGACGTCCAATATCCTAACATGATTTTCTTTGACACAACACTGATTCATTCTTTGTCAACTATCTAATCTCGATCAATAGTAGACCTATGCCACTCAAAATGTAGTTAAACAACTAAATACAATCAATTAGTTTTATTATTGAAATTCGAGATTCAATAGGACCTTGGCGGGGTTTCGTATGCACCTGATGGATGAGAGTCTGGTGTCACGCGCATCCCACAAGGTGATTACGTAATGGTAGGAGCTAGGCATCACGCAAGGGCCAAAGTCACACGTGACTTTTGATTTTCACCGATGTGTTGAATTCGATCTTGCTGGCAAAGTGCCTTAATAAATGTTGTCACAATTCCCACCTCGGGGAGTCTAATCATCGCCTTGGTGGTGGCGGGATTTCCCCTTATAAGTCTCTTCCTACACGTGGGAGGGGTCACTACTTTCTCATTTGTCATTAGGTTCCTTCTTTGCCTCCTATTATCTGGACCCTCATCCTTCTCCTTTGGTGCCCAACTTAAGGTCGAGATGACTTCTTTCTCGTCGTCATCGAGTCGGTTGGACGAACTTAGCTGGTTTTGCCTAAGCCGTGAGCACCATTATGTATCAATCCATAAAGGTCACCTCCCCGACATCCCACGATCCCTAAGGACACTCGAGAAGCGGGACAACGAAAGCGCTTCACATGATCCACAAGCCACCCTTTTAGCAAACACTTTATAAATAATGCAAATTCCAACCATGGACATCACAACTCGAATGATTGCACAACAGGCATAAATTGGTCAACTATGATCGAAATCTAGTACAAGTGTCTACATGACACAAACTTTCTATACAAGCCGTGGCTACCAAACTCACTCAAATGGGCGTTTAGGCACTTTGAAACCCTTTACAAGCTTTACAAGTTAGAACTCGGGACACGGACATATATAAGCATTACTCGGGCTTGAGTTGGTGAACTCAGCACAGAGTTGGTGAACTAAT